>CM028344.1:9561218-10027228 GCA_016618105.1 Dendrobium huoshanense
GTAATGCACCTCTTTGCCTCAACCCAATTTCATTTCATACTTTCTCTCGTCCACTTCTACAACAAGCATACCTACCACTATTTCCTAGCGAACATGAGTTTTAATTCCGACCACTCCTCCATTAGTTCTTATGTCTTCAAGCAAAAAGTTGAAATCACAAAGCACGACCTTGGTGCCTTTTTGAACTTAAGAATTGAGGGATATAGAGCCAACACCCTAATGAGTGAAAAGAAATTCGAATGGTATGAAGTCAACAGGGTGATTAGAGAAATTGGCCTAACCTATCATGTTGCTAGAGTTTCTGGAATGACCAGGGATGCCCGAATCATCCAGCATATCCTTCGATCTTCAATCATTCCTAAAGCTGGTGATAGGATTAATATTACCACTCTCCTTTCTTCTCTAACCTTTTTAATTATGGAAGGTCATCCTATTGACGAAGCCCAACTTATCATAGATCATATCTATGAGCTTTCAGAAATAGGACATGCAGATCAGAAGAGGAAAAAGAACATCTCATTAGGACACTTAGTCACTTACATTTTGGAAAAGAAATACAACTTAGTGCATCCTGATGAAGAATACGAAGAGCCAGTATACTATAATGATGCTTCCTTCAGATAGCTTTTCAAGGAGGAAAAAGGAAAAGCACATGCCAGTGCTTCAGAAGAGGAAGAAGAGGGAGTGCAAACTTCTGCTCCTCAGTCAGATTATCAGAATCTGATTGAAAGATTTGATAGATTAGAGACTCACATTGATCAAAGGTTTGATCAATTTGATGCTCAACTTACGCAGCAGCAACAAGACATTGGTAATATTAGAAATGAAGTACATGAAATTAATACCAATGTAATGTTGATGGCCTCCTACTTCAACCTTTTTGTCAGCATTCCTCCTCCTCCTCCAGAACAGTAGAGATGAATTTCTGTGTGTTTGTCGTATTCGTATTTTATGTTTTTATTGTGTCAGTTTCAATGTTAAGTGTTTGTGTTTATGTTTTTTTTTTTTGGTTCAATGTATTTTTCTTACTTATTTTTTAGATATTATGAAATTGTGTAATCCTTTCATTAATATAAATGGATGTTGTACTTGTTTTAAATTTGATTTGTTTTTGGAATGTGGTTAATGTTTATGAATTTTATTTGTATTATTTAATCTTCATAGTGCTTAAATTAGATTGTAATTTCAGATTATCTATATTAGAAAATCTAGTCTTTCTAAATTTAAAAGTTGTTTATAACTTGTTGTAATTAGAACTTTTAAATTCATGTCTATTCATTTAGACTACATAAAAGTTAATATTACTATTGCAATTTAGATATTTTCTTATTTTGTATTTCTATGATCAAGTGATATTTATGCACTTAGAAATATTTGAAATTTTAGATTATTGATTTTGGAAAGAATTAGTCTCAATTACTCTTGAAAATTGTACAAAAAATACAAAAATCAAAAGGAATTCGCAAAGATTTGCAAAGTGAAAAAGAGGCACAAAATAAGCCCAACAAAGAAAAAAAAATGCACAAAAATGTGCCCCAAAAATTTTGAAAAAGATGCGCAAAGCGCCACATGTGGTAATTCTCTTCTTTCCAAATTCTTTCAATCTCTTAATTCAAATTGATCTTATGTTCATTTATATTCCATTGAACTTTGAAATATAAATTTTTTTTATATCTCTCTTGTAATGATTTTCTATACTTGAATGTCTAAATTGAATAATGTGTTTAAAAATTTCTTCTTACTTACAATGTTATATCACTTCTTAAATTTTATGAATTTCTATGATTGACCTAATATTTTTAGTTTAAAGGTGCATACCTTATGTCAATCACCATTTTGATTAAATTTTAAAATGAATTACATATAATTACTTACATTTCTTGTCTATTTATTCTTCACTTTTTGTTGCTGTCAAAAAGAGGGAGAAATTATTGAAATTATTGTGTTTTCTGTTTTGATTATTCTGTTTGCAAGTATTTGACTTTGTGGTTCTTTGTGTTAAAATTTTTGAAAAACAAAAATATTGTTCTTAATGCCTCCTTATTTTAATGTACTCATCAATTCAGGGGGAGTTTAGGAGATAGGAGATTTGTTTAACTTGAAACCATACAAACAATAATTGTTTTGACATCATCAAAAAGGGGGAGATTGTTAGAATAGTTGCTATTTGAATGCTTTTACATTTTTGCAACTTGAATAGTTTTGATGATTTCAAACATTATTGTTCAAATGTGTAGTTATCTCCTAACAATTTTAGAAGATTTGTATTTGCTCTTGTGTGTACTAAAATTTCAGGAAAATCAGACTCCAGACTACGATAACTTCAAATCAAATTCAACATGAGATACTTTGTCAATTTGAAGTTTGCATTTTTTCTTTGAATTAATTTTGAAAGGGAGTGATTGTAATTGTGTGAATAAAAAAAAAAACATACACACACACATAAGGAGATCATAAAATTTTTATACTGATCGTACTGGACGATATCCGATCGTACGGGACGATCAGACAGTTATCTCCTATAGGGCACATGGAACAAATAGGAACTTGTTTGAAAATTTTTTTCTAAGTCCTATTCATCAAGGATGAAATTAATTATCGTACAAGATGATTGGTTCTCTGTAAAATTTTCGTCCAGATGAATTTTATTATCGTACGAGGCGACTGGTCCTCTCGAAATGTTCGTCCAGATGAAATTAAATATCGTCCAGGACGATCAGGTCTCTGGAAAATTTTCGTCCAGACGAAAATAAATTATCGTCCGTGGCGATTGGTCCTCTAAAAAATTTTCGTCCAGACGAAGTAAATAATTGTCCAGGACGATCGGGTCTCTGGAAAATGTTTGTCCATACAAACATATTCTCGTCCAAACGATTAACCAACTTAGAACAGTTTTCAGCAGTTTTTAGAACCGACTTAGTAATAACCATTCATACTGGACGAACCTAGTTCGTACAGGACGATCATCTGTACGAAGACATTTCGTACACATAGTTAAATAGGGTCGTTTCAGATCGTTTAAGTATAATCGTCCAGGACGATCCATGATCGTACAGGACGATCCACTGCGTACAGAATTGAACACTTGCAGTTTTTGGGCGGTTTTTCTTGTCTTTTATATAAAAAGTCCAAATTAGACTGCCACCCAATCTTTTTGTCATTTGATCTTCGTGCTTCTTGAGAGAATAGCCAAGAAGAGAGTGGAAGAGAGCATTCAAAGGAGGATTCCTACCACTGGAGCGAGAATGCTTCACTTGGATTTCAAAGGTATGAGTCTCTACTTGTGAATTTGGATTACTTCACTCTTTTCCTTCTTCCTTCTAGATTCTTGTGAGAAGATCAGTCAAGGAGATCCGGTTCTCTGTCAAAACTTGGAGAGTGTAAACAGACGAAAGGTTCTCTGCCTACACTTGGAGAGTGTGAACAGCCGTAGGGTTCTCTACCCACACTAGGAGAGTGTAAAAGGATGACGATTCTCTGCCAACACTGGAGATTGTGTAAAAGGATGACGGTTCTCTGCCAACACTGGAGATTGTGTAAAAGGACGACGGTTCTCTGCCAGCACTGGGGATTGTGTAAAAGGACGATGGTTCTCTGCCGCACCGGGTAGTGGTGAAAAGAGTGTGTTGTAAAGGCTTCTCCGCCTTGGTGTGGGTGCTAAAGGAGAGTCACTATTGGTTTTAGTGCAATACTCAGAGGGTGCCTCTGAGGAGTGGATGTAGGTCTGGTTATAGACCGAACCACTATAAATCTGGTGTCATTTACTTTATTGTTTTTACGTTTTCGCACTTTAAATTTCAGTTTTAACAACTCTGTGGTTGAAAAATATTTTTCTAGAAACTTTAAAAGAAATTTTTATTTCGGTTCAACTTAATCTTCAAAGAGGGTTTAAAATTTTTAAACTACCAATTCACCCCCCTCTTGGTAGCCTTGGACATTTACTTAGGCTTAACAACCTAATTACCGGACTCAACAGTTTGGACAATTTCCTCAAGCTCAAAGCTACAATCATCCTCCACAATCGATTTACCCTTACCAATATTACCTTCCACCATGACATCTTGTCCTTCCTCATGATCAATAATAATAGATAGATTAGTATCCATATTAGTATAAATATTCTTAACCATCTTAAAAGCCATATCAGTTAAGTTATTGTTAGTAGCACATTGAATAATATATAAAGATGAAAAAAAAAAGACTAATAGTACTATCCGAACATTGCTCATCCACATCTTAACCCTCAATATGCTAGGAAGAGGAAGATTTTTCTTGCCAATCACAATTAAGATCAGAAATAGGAACAAAAACAACCTACTCCTTAGCAGCAGGACCCTCAATAACTTGAGGAAAATTATTCTCAAAATTATCCTGTAATTAGAAACATTTCCCTCAACCAACTGACCATCATTTCCATCCATAAGTTTGGTTGAAAATTTCTCCTTACAGAGATGAGGATGCAACCAAAAACATTCATTAACCCCATGACCATGCATCTTACAGAGAGAACAAAGAATGGGTAGGTTTCTAATTTCTACCTTTTGGAAATGCTCATTCAATTCCGAACCTATCCAAATCTCATGCGGGTGTTTCTTAGAAACATTTAACACAACAAAAATATGAGCCACCAAAGGCCTAGAGATCAAAGTAGTAGCTTGGTCGGCTTTTAATGGCCTACCAAAGATCGAAGCCAAACTAAATAATATCTGAGAGTTAAAAAAATGAAGGCATAAATTTGGGAAAGAGATCCACATAGGCACTATAGGAGATTCCTCATGCACATCAAAATCTGGAGTCCATTTTAGAAGCCTCATTTGACAAGCTTGTATATAATTCGATCTCTTTGAAAAAAGCAACTATAATCAAGATCATTGGTATGTTATATCGCAATATGATGTGGATCCAGCAAACCAATGTGAAAGGAATCAGACAATTTAAGGTTAATTTTTTTTTTTTTTGAATCACAACTAAATTTGGCCGACGAAGAACAAACTTGCCAACTAAGATGAGAGTGAAAGGCACAGCAAGCTGTGACACTATATAATCATCAAACATTAAGGCAGGACAACCCTTAAATGAAGTATGCATGAAATGAAACTTAGCAGAAGACAAAGAAGCACGCACCAAAACATCCTTAAAACATTGGGTTTTACCATCCGAAATGAAGACAATACTAGGATAGATGACGTTAGGGACGTCATCTCCCACCACAAAAATAAAACTAGAAAAACCTCAAAACAAAGCTCAAGAAACATCGAGAAGAGAGAGGGGAAATAAAAAAGCATGAAAAAACCTAATCAACAAAGCCAGGAGTGAAGAGATGAAATAGGAGCAAAAGAACCCTAAAATCACCTCAGAATCACCCAAAGAGCTAGAGAGCTATTGTGTGACTTGAGTGTGATAAAACTAAATAACATGTACAATAAAAAACCATTAAAATAAAACCAAAACATAAAAAATATTAAAACTTAAATTCAAACCATCTTTTATTGCCTGAAATAAACAAATTCAATTGTAGATAATTTAAAATAAAAAATGCATTAGATATATCCAAGACACACACCCTTATATAGATATTTTAGATGATTTATTATGACAACTAACTCTAGCATATGGTAGTCCTGTAGTTAGGTGTAGAGTTCCTCTCAAAAGTTATTCTTATTTGGTGTGTTTACATTCTATAATCTAGATGTCACATTCATGCATTTTATACACCATACTTTACAATACACTTTGCTTATACACACACGAAAAGAAACACACTCACACACAAACACACGATATATATATATATATATATATATATATATATATATATATATATATATATATATATATATATATATATATATATATATATATATACTGCCATTAGTTTTCAAGTGAAAATTCAAAATAGAATGCATCTAGAATGCTTATAACAAAAGTAGAATGTATCTAGACTACCTGTAAATTTAAAAGTCAATGTAAATCTAAGAGCTTAGAAACTAGATTGAGTAAAAAATTTCAAAGAGTTATAAAATATTTAAAAATAACTATTTATATACACTTGTAGGTTTGAAAAGAAAATGATTCATCGTGATTTGAGTTCATTATTATTATGAACACTGTAAAAGATTCAAGAGTCAGAAGATTTGAAGGCTAAAATAAAATATTATGAGTAAATCAACATTGTATTGGAATAAAAAATCAGTTTTATTGTTGTGGTGCTTTGCCACCTTACTTTTTAGCAGATCTAAGGTTATATTCTTTTTTATATTAATGAATAAAAAATTTATTTGCATATTTGTTAAATCATATATTATGCATTATGCTAGATAGGTGTGTTTGCAAATCAAAGAAACCTTGATTAAATCTTAAACTATATCTTGAAATCCTAAGGAATAGAGCCCGCTTATCTTTCTTTCATAGGGCAATTGATTTTCCTTAAGGTCATTAGATTGTAGCCCAGTCCAAGTAAGAATAAGCCTAAGTTATATATACACCTCTTCAAATTACTTCCTAGGAGAGTTATCGAAATCTAAAATAAAAATAAAAAATCTTAATCGATTAACTAAGCCCCAAAAAGGGTGAAATAAATCTCTTAGCCCTCGTTTAATAAAGATAATTTCTATTTCAAATAAATAACCAATAAAAAATTAATAATAAATACTTAGACATTGAAGCTTTCATATCCGTATGCTTGACATCTTTTTGGAAGGTAAAGTTGTGTTAGATTGAAAGATCAAAGACTAAAATTCTTAATTAAAATGCAATAACTTTATGCAACATATTTATCCCATTTTTGGAAGATTAGTAGCATAAAAAATATGAACTTAAGACTTTCTAATCAATGATATCAAGTTCTTAGAATTTATTTAGCATCATGTTTTCTAAAACATAAAACTAAACAACATGAAAAATCAAAACAACCTTAAAATAAAACCAAAACATAAAAAATAGTAAAACTTAAATTCAAACCATCCTTTACTGTCTGAAACAAATAAATTCAATTGTAGATAATTTAAACTCAATAAAGCCTTAGATCTATCCAAGCCACACATCCTTATATATATATTTTAGATGATATGATATGACAATCAACTCTAACATAGGCTAGGCCTACGATTTTGTGTAGAGTACCCTACTTGGAGGGAATTCTTATTTGGTGTGTTTACTTTTTTATACTCTAGATGTCATATTCATGCCTTTTTACACAGATTACTTTATAGCACACTTTACTTGCACAAACACACACACACACACACACACACACACACACACACAGATATATATATATATATATATATATATATATATATATATATATATATATATATATATATATATATATATATATATATATATATATATATATATATATATATATATATATCCATTACTTTTCAAGTGAAACTTAAAAATAAGATGTATCTAGAATTCTTATAAAAATAAAAATAGAATGTATCTTGATTGCTTGTAAATTTAAAGGTAAATGTAAATTTAAGAGCATAGATTATGAAACTAAATTGAGTAATAAATTATAAAGAGTTATAAAATATTTAAAAATATTTATTTATATACACTTATATATTCCCAAAGTTAATGATTTATCTTCCTTTGAAGATTATTATCTTTTTAAACACTATAAAAGATTTAGGAACAAGAAGTTTTGAAGACTAAAATTAAATATTGTGTTTAAATCTACATTATATCGGAATAAAATATCAGGTTTATTATTGTGGAGCCTAGCCACCTTACTTTTCTGCAGATCTCAGGCTAAATTCTTTTTTATATTAATGAATAAAAATTTTATTTACATATTTCTTAAATCATACATTATGCATTGTTCTAGATAGGTGTGTTTGCATTTTAAAAAAGCATTGATTAAATCTTAAACTATATAATGGATTCCTTAGGAATAGAGCCTTGTTATCTTACATTCATAGAGCGATTGATTGCTTTTAGATTATTAGATTAAAGTCCACTCCATGTAAGCATAAGCCTTATATATACACTTCTTAAAATTAATTCCCTAGGAGGGTTATCCAAGAAGAGAAATCTAAGCATTTTCTAGTGAGATAAATTTTGATCACTTTCTAGTTAGAGAAGGAGATTTTAAATTCATACTTCTTATTTTTTCATGGGAAGTTAGGAATGGAGGAAGACCGCCGACGATCTCCAACTATCATTCCTCCTTCCCAAAATCAAACTTTGACCAATGAACAAGGGTTTATAGGAAGATTTGATAGCTATAAAGATTGGACATTTCTACCCAAAAAAGGATCGCGAAATGCACCTTTGAGGAGTTTGTCTTTAGGGATCAGAGAGGGTTTTCGACCACCATTTCAATAAATAAATTTGTTTGAAGGTAAAGGAAAGATGATTGTGGATAATCAATTAACTCCTAAACCTTTGTAGAAAATATTTAATAATCTAATTCATGGAAATAATGATTTTGAAGGGTCATCTTCTAGTTTAAAGTTGAAAGTTAAAAGATTTATTAACCCTAATGCGTTTGTCAAAAAAAAAAAAAAACCAAATGCATCTGATTCTTCTGTACGTATAATCAGAAATGTCTTGAAGCAAGATAACATCTCATCTATTCTATCAAATCCTGGAGCCATGATGAGTGCTAGAGATCTTATTAATTTTGTGAAGAAGAATGTATGTGTTGAAAAATTCTATGAATGTTAAAAATTTACTAAATTCCTAGAATATGAATCCACATATAAGAGTTAATTCTAACCTTGTTTCAATGGAGATGTCCGAAGATGGTGTTACTGTCAAACTTAATTCACATCAGGAGATTGCTAATGGCCAAGTGTTGAAGAATTCTTTGGTGGTGAAATTTTTAGGAGAAAAGATTCCTTTTTCCTTTGGTAGTATGGAGTTGAGAAAGCAATGGAGTAAATTTGGAGGTTTCCATTTAACTTCATTGGTGTTAGATTGGATTTTATGTTCTTTTCATTCTTGTAAAGATTTGGAGGGAGTTCTTAGTCGAGTTCCTTAGTATGTGGGTGGTTACATTGTTGGGATTGATAGATGGACACCTAGTTTCTCCTCTCTTTCATTGGAGTGATTATCATCTTCGATTTAGATAAGAATTCCTCATCTCTTGCTGTATTATTTGGAAGAGATTAATATAACCAAGATTTCTTCCATGGTTGGGGTACCTTTGCTCCTTGATGGTAACATGTTTAAATGGGGAATAAGGGAATTTGAAAGGGTTTTTGTGTGAATTAATTTGGAAGGAAAACTGCTAGGAAGTATTTGGGTGGAAGATTTTTTCAAAAGATAGAGTATGAAAAATTTGCTTCTTTTTGTTTAAATTTTGAAAGATTGGCAGAAGGTTAATTTGTGTCCTTAAGTAGATGTTGATGTTGATAAGAATTCTCTTAAAAAAGATGCTCCAACTATTATTTGAGATGAAGTTAATAAGAGCGATTTGAATAAGATGCAATATGCTACAATAGAGTATGGACCGTGGATCCATGTTATATTTTAGAATAGGAAGATGAGATTCGGTAGAAACAAGGAGTTAAACAAGAAAGATAAGAAAGAGGCTCCTTATCAGGCTGAAGATCAAATTCGAGTTGATTTTAATGCCATTCAAAGTGCATTTTCTCGGGCTAAAGTTGAAGTTGAAGAAATTGTAATAGGTAATCCTAATGCCATTAGAATTGAGGAATATCGTGAGCAGCCGACTGATAATATGGATAGTTTTTTGGTAAATACAAATAAAATCCATTTACTTATGGAGTCTACTAGTGACAAAGATGAAGATAATAAGCAAATGAAGCTAGATGTTCTGGCTAGTAATCAGATCTTGCTAAGTAATGCATATGAAACTATGGAAAGTAATACCAAGGAAGAATGTAAAAGCATGAATGCAAATTCAATTTCTCCTAAAACTCATAGCTCTCAGTTGGCATTGGAAAGGAAGCCTGTTGATGAACAATCAGCTACTCTTAAAGACAATGCATTTGCTGGTGGAAATGGTGAACATTCTACACCATATGTTGATATTAATGTTAAGGATTCTATACAAATAGACAAGAATGTATCTCCTATAAGCTTGCTAAAGAAGTAAAATCTTTAGGTCCCATTGATGATATACTAAAGAAAAGAAGAGTTGAAAGATTTGGTTTGCTTGGTGCCAGGGATCGCTCCCAATTAGTTTTGTGATACCTTCTTTCTTGTTTTGGAATTGTAGAGGAGCTAAAAAGATAGAGGCTTCTCTTTATCTTAGGGAGGTGGTGAGGGATAAAGAGGTGTTTTTCATTGGGTTGGTAGAGACGAAGTTGTCTAGCTTGGATAGAAAAGAGGTTAATAGGATTATTGGGGAGGATTGGGATTTTTTTCATCATCCTGCTATTGGTACGTCTAAGGGTATTCTTATTTTATGGAAGAGGTCGGAGGGTATTTTTTATGTTATTATGGATTTGTCTCAGGTTGTGTTTGGGTGTTTCCATATTCATATATAACGTGTGTTGGAATGTTGAAATGATTTATGGGAGTAAGGATGTATAGGCTAGAAGATGTTTATGGGAGAGTCTTGATAAGGTATTAGTGGAAGATTCCCCTTCCATAGTGGTAGGGGACATAAATGTATTTTTTCTCAATATGATAAAAGAAGGGGGAAAAGATTTATCTTCTCCCAAGGTCCTCAAGAAATGAAGCCCTTTTTAGCTAACAATGATTTCCATAATGCAGAAAAAGGTTTAATTGGTGTAATAATAAAGAAGGAAATTCAAGGATTTGGGAAAGGTTGGATAGATGGTTGTTGAATTTTGTAGCTCTTCAGCAAGTCCCATATGTTATGAAAAGGCATCTAGCGAGAGTAGCTTTAGATTACTCTCCTATTATTTTTAAGCTAAAAGATACATCGAGGCTGATTCACAAACTTATCAGGTTTGAAGATATGTGGAGATCTCACCGTGCAGCATGAAATGTGGTGCTAAAAGCTTTGATAAGGACTAATTTTAGCAATTATGCTAAAATTCTGAAGAGGAATTTGAATAGATCACTAAAAGCATTGTATTATTGGAATAGGAGTAAAGTAAGGGACCTTTCTTTGTTGAAGGATACTTTGAAGAAGGAGATTATGGAGCCACAACTTAAAGAAAGCTTGTATGATGGTTTGAATCAACAAGATTTTTTTCTGTTAAGGAGCAAAGTGTGGAAGCTTAAAATTACTTTGGCTCGTTTGGCAACATGGTTGAATCAGAGAGCCAAGATAAGATGGATCCAAGAAGGTGATACAAATTCAAAGTTTTTTTAGGACTACGCTTCAGCTAGAAGAAATGGGATGCAAATTAATCAAATAAAGGATGATATTAAAGGCCTTGTGGGTGATCAATATAAAATTGAATCTGCTTTCTTTAAGTTCTTCAATAAAAATGGAAGCAGAGGGAATGCAATTTTTCAGATTGGCCTGAATTGAATAATCAACTAAGAATTGATAATGAAGAATGGAATATGCTTATTGCTGATTTTACTCAAGATGAAATGCTGGAAGCAGTCAAGAGTTTGGGGAATAATAGATCACCAGAGTTGGATGGTATTACCATCTCATTCATCAAATTCTACTGGAGTATTATTAAAGAACACCTATAGAGAGCAGTGAATGAAATTTTCACCAATGGGAAGATGCATTCTGAGTGGAAGGACACATTAATTGTTATAATTCCAAAAGTGAAGAACCCAATGGGGCCCTATCTCTTCAGACACATTAGCTTGTGTCAATTAATTTATAAGGTGGTGGCTAGAATGATAATGAACCGTGTGAAGTATTATTTGCCAAAAAAATAATCCAAGATCAAATTGCTTTTGTACTTGGTAGATCTATGTCGCAGCATTGTTTATTGGCTTAATAAATCTTCAATAAATTTAGATTTTCTAACTCAAGGAAAAGACTGATGGCGATGAAAGTTGATATGGAACAAGCTTAGGATAGTATGTGTTGGCCAACTCAAGCTAAGACGTTATGGTTGTTTAGTTTTCCTCCAAGGCTTATTAAGATTATTATGGAATGTGTTCAAAAGGTGAGGTTTTTTATACTTATTAATGGAAGAAGATCAGGTTGGATTGAAGCTAAAAGTGGGTTTAGGCAAAGCTTCCCACTATCCCCTTAATTGTATATTTTGTGCTCCCAGCTGCTATCTAATGCCATTTATCAAAGGGGTGTTTAATTGGGTATTAAAGTTTCTCCAAATTCTAAAAAAATTACACATTTACTATATGCTGATGATGTATTATTATTCTCAAATGCTTCTATGAAATTTGCTCTTTGTATTAAGAAAATATTGAGGGATTTCTATGGGTGGATCGGCCAAAGAGTGAACAACACAAAATGTCAAATCCTATTTGGGAATTAAGTGAAGAGAAGGAGAAAGAAGAAAATTGCCAAGAAGTTGGGATTCATAATAGTGAAAGAAATGCAATACTTGGGTGTGAAGATGGTACTAAGAAGTCTAGTTAATTATGATTTCCAAATTATTCTGGACCATGCATTGGAGAGGTTAAATGTGTGGGGTAATAGATGTCTTTCATTGTCGGGAAGAGTTATTTTGATAAAAGTAATTTTCTTTCACTACCTATCTTTTTTAGCTACACATTCCTTGGTCCATAAAGGAATTCTAAAAAAGCTAGATAAAGTTTGTATAGATTTCTTATGGCACAAAGACAAAGACAGTAAAGGCTTACATTATGTTTTATGGGAAGAGCTTTGTAAACCAAAGTTGCTTGGTGGATTGGGCCTTCATTCTTCAGTTGATAAAGTGGGACTTTTGAGGTCTAAAATTACTTTAAAATTCATTCTGAATCCATATTCATTATGTAATTGATCCATTATCTCAAAATATGGAAGTGATGTATAGAGTGGTATGGTTAAAATAGGTAATACTCCATCATGGAAAATTCTGGTGATGGAGCAAAGCACTTAAAAAATATCGTTAGATGGAATTTGGTGAATGGCAATAAAGTAAGTATCATGAATGACATGTTGATCTTTGATAAACCACTTAGTAAATGGCCTACTTATGTTAATTGTGATGAACTCAATAATTAATTAGTTCATAAATTTATATCAAATTATGGTGGCTGGAATTGTTTGGAGTTGCATAAATTTTTTAATGAAGACTTGATCTGGGTAATCAAACTAATTCAATTATTTCTAGATCTGAATGAAGATTGTATACAGCTAATTAAGAAGCATTCGAGTAGATCAATCACTTCTTTTTCATTTGAAGCTTGGATGGAATATGATGTGCATCAAAGGCTGACAGAATAGAACTAAACCGAGACACTGAATTGCATCAGGAAATTCAAACTTTTGTCGAAAGTTGAATTGATTTGGTGGAGGTTATGTAAGAATGCTCTCTCTACCAACTCCTTTTTTAATTATAGGAACTTATTGCAAACAAATAGATGTGTTATTGGGTGTCATGAGGTGGAAAATTAGGAGCATGTGGCTGTTTGTTATATACAGTTGCTTCAGATTTTACATAAACTTCATGAATAGGGCTTTCAAGTTCCTATCTTTCATTCCTGTACAAATTATTTAGAGGAGTTGAAAAGAATATTTATAGTTAAGTTAAATATTGTCAAATTATGCTGTACAATAGTTTATTTTTCTTGGAAGCGGCAAAACCAAATTAAGCTTGGATTGGATATATCATATGTTAATTTTTTGGCTTCGAATGCTTCAACATTTAGAATGCAGCCATCAAAGAGTCCAATATGGGAAAACTGGGATGCTAATTTTTGAATGGAGTCTCTTGATGTTTGGCATCCTCCTCCTATAGATTTGATAAAGGTCAATGTAGATTCTTCCCTTAAAGAATCTTATAATGCAGGTATTGGTGTTATCATTAGAGATCATAAAGGCCAATTTCTTTGTGCTTTCGGTAAGCAACTAAAGCATTGGGATGTAGCTACTCTTGAACTATAGGGTGTTCTTTTACTTAGAGAGCATTTGCAATGATGGATGTTCCAATACAAGGGAATCATTATAGAAGGAGACAACAAGAATGTGAATAAGTGGCTTCATGAATCCTTGAAGAAGGCAAAATGGTAGCAATCTGAAGATTGGAATAAAGATAATATTTTCTTTAATGATTTTAATAATGTTATTTTTCATTTGATTTCTAAAAATGGTAATAAAGTAGCCAATTGTTGTGCTACTTTAGCTTTATATAGTAGTTTTGTTTTTTATTGCTTTTCTGACAATTGCATTCCTTTTTCTTTGTTTTATTTGCTAAAGGAGTGTGATTACTATTTTTAATTTCTTTTAATTCCCTTATTTATATTAATGTAATTTGTAACTTTCCAAAAAAAAAAAAAAAAAAGAGGAGGGTTGTCCAAATCTCAAATCTAAATAAAAAATATAAATTTATTAACTTAGCTCAAAAGAGGATGAAATAAGCCTCTTAGCTTTCATTTAAAAATAAAACTTCTATTTCAATTAAATATAATAATAATAATAATAATAATAATAATAATAAAATACTTAGACATTTAAGCTTTCATATTCATGTGCTTGACATCTTTTAGGAAGGCAAAGTTGTATTGGATTGAAAGTTTAAAGACTAAAATACTTAATAAAATACAAGAACTTTTTGCAACTATGTTTCCCTTTTTTGGTAAATTAGTAGTATTAAAAATATGTACCAAGGACATTCTAATCAATGATATCTAGTTTTTAGAAGTTAGTGAGCATTATATTTTCTAAAACTTAAAACTAAACAACAAGAAGAATAAAATCACCCTAAAATAAAACAAAAACCTAAATTTTTTAAAACTTAAATTTAAGCATCCTTTCATGGCTGAAACAAATAAAATTAAATTATAGATAATTTCAAATCAATAAAGACTTAGATCTATCCAAACCACACATTCTTATATAGATGTTTTAGATGATTTTTTTGACAATCAACTCTAGTATTGTCTAGGCCTATGGTTTGGTGCAGAGTACCTTACTCGGATGGTATTCTTATTTGGTGTGTTTACTTTCTATACTCTGGATGTCATATTCATGCCTTTTACACACCTTACTTTACAAAGCACTTTTGTTTATACACACAAAGATATATATATATATATATATATATATATTCCTTTTCAAGTAAAAATTCAAAATAAGATGTATCTAGAATGCTTGTAAAAGTAAAAGTAAAATGTATGTTCACTTCTTGTAAATATAAATGTCAATGTAAATGTAAGAGCTTAGATTGTAAAATTAAAATGAGTAAAAAACTACAAAGAGTTATGAAATATTTAAAAATAATTATTTATATACACTTGTAGGTTCCAAAAGAAAATGATTAATCTTCTTTTGAAGATCATTATCTTTCTAAACACTATAAAAGATTTAGGAGCTAGAAAATTTGAAGACTATAATAAAATATTTTGTTTAAATCTACATAGTAATGAATTAAGAAATAAGGTTTATTATTGTGGAGCCTAGTCACCTTACTTTGCAGCATATCTTAGGTTATATTCTATTTTATATTAATGAATAAAAATTTTATTTACATATTTCTTAAATCATACATTATACATTGCGCTAGATAAGTGAGTTTGCATATTAAAGAAACCATTATTAAATCTTAAACTAAATCATGGCCTCCTTAGGAATAGAGCCCTCTTATATTACTTTCATAGGGAGATTGATTGCTTTCAGGTAGTTAGATTGTAGTTCACTCCAAGTAAGCATAAGCCTGAGTTATATATACAACTCTTTAAATTGCTTCCCTAGGAGGATTATCCAAATATCAAATCCAAGTCCAAAACACAAATTGATCCTTCGAATTTTATGAACTTTAATCCTTAAAATCAAATTCTTAATCAATTCCTTAAAATTCTGAAAAGTCTACTCTTTTCTTTGATCAAGATTGTTTTCTTCAGAAATATGATTAACTATAAAGGCTTACCTCTAAAGGGAGTTTAGAATCCAGTATAAAATAAACCCTACTTTAGCTTATTGTAGTATGGGAAAAATATATGGATGCAGACTTAGCTTTAAACATTAATATAATATCATAATAAAAATGATAAGTAAATATTTCTTTTATCCTTTTGGATAAATTGAATAATCCTTATATTATTTAACTATTAAAATAAGTACACTAATTTAGTTTTATAATCAAAATGATAATAGAATGTTTCTTTTATCCTTCGGGATGAATTGAATTTTCCTTATGCTGCTTTCAATTATGAAAAAAAAATGTGTTTCTATTTTCAAATCAAAAGTAAAACATTATTCTATCATTCGGGATGAAATAATATCAATCTATGCAAATTTAACAAAAATAAATATTAAAACTAAATTATGGGGCGAACATAAATTAACTTATAAATTTTTCTAGAAACTCCACTAGAATAGAGTTCTGTTTTCATCTTTATAAAAGGCTAGATTTTTTAGATTCATAAAGATCTAATTAAAGATTTAAATTCACTTAAACCCTAAAATCAAAATTCAATTCCTCATAAATCATGTTTTAAAAACCTTCATATTAAATACCTAAAATCAAATCCACTAATGATTTAAATTCACTAAAACCTTTAAATACAAATTAAAACTCCTTAAAACAAAAAAACCTCAAATTTCAGACCTACCCTAGTTTAAAGTTTTTTTAGACTAGGTCCTAAAATCTCATAAATTCAAAATATTGATTCAAAAGTTCCCCTATTCTAAATTTTTTTAGATTTGGCTCTAATTTCAATCTTTTAAAGAAATAAAAATAAAAATCAAGTTTAAAATCAAATCTTTAAATTTGATTTTTTTTTGTAAGAACTTGAGTTTAGATTTTTATTAGAAGCTATTTGATTCATTTTTCTTAATGGAAATTGACCTCTATCCTAAATTTTAAATCAAAGAAAGTTGTGATTGACTCCACTAGGTAATTAATTATAAAAAAAATATGTGATTTAACAAAGTTATAAAGAGAATTATATTCCCCCCTCCCAACTCTTTTATGTGGGTAAATTTTGTTTTAAATTTAATCTATGTCAAAATTGAGTTATTTTTATAGATCTTTTTATCTTATGTAAGAGAGTGAGTTTTCTTCTCTTATGTTTGAAAGCTAATCTTACATGTGAGAATAATTATTTGAAAGTTTTAAAAAGAGGCCCCTTACCAAAACTAAAATTAAAAAATATAAAAGATACATAAAGTACACAAAAAATGAAAATATGCACAAAGCGTGCCAAAATAAAAGATTTACGAAGTGCACCAAAAATAAAAAGGTTCATAAAATTTGTCAAATAATAAAATATGCAAAAAATTGTGTAAAAATTTAAATGACTAAATAGCTTCCTTTTCAAAACTTTAAATCTAATTAAATCCATTCTTGTTAGTTATTTTTTCTTAATGCTTAATTTTTAAAATCTTGTTTCTAGATTCATCATCATGCATTGATATTCTATTAAATAGAAAAATCATGCAAAATAATTAAAAATATTAAATTTATTTTTCAAATTTAAATCTTTTGAAATGGACTTTAATTTAAAAATATATAAGAGAGATCCTAGTTTAGCTTCTAGTAAGCTTGATCTATATCAACAAAATCTAAACACTTTGACTTTTTTTGTTTAGTTAGATTCAATCAAAATCTTCCTTCACTTTTGAATATGTTCCCATTTATCATGTTGATAGGGTCCTAATGATTAAGAGAAAAATTTTCAATAAAAAGAAAAAATCATCTACTCTCTTATAGATATCCAAAATATTAATCTCAATCCTCTATGGTTAGGTGTAAGTCCCCACAAATAGGCTTTCTTTCTATATGAACATTCTAATCCTCTATGATTAAGTGTAAGTCCTCACATATCAACTTTCTTTTCTCATGATTATCCACTAGTGGTAAAGCAAGCCCCTCATGGAACCATCCTAGTTTAAATCCAAATCTCAATCCTCTATGGTTAGGTCTAATTTCTCATATATAAGTTTGCTTTCCATATGATCATTCTGACCCTCTAAGATCTGATGTATTTCCAATCATACCAACATTTTTTTTTTAAAATTAGCTGATACTAGTAGAGCATGCCCCATGTGGCACCATCTTAGTTTCAATCAAAATTTTAATTCCTATGCTTAGGTTAAAGCCCCACATATAATCTTCCTTTTCATATAGTCATTTTGACCCTCTAAGATTATTTGTAAGTCTCAACATACCTGCTTCCTTTTCTTATGATCATTTGCTAGTGGAGGAGTAAGCCCATTGTGGCACAATTATACTTTAAATCTAAATATTAATCCTCTATGGTTAGATGTGTTTCCACACTTAGGCTTCCTTTTCATATGATTATTTGCTAGTAGTGGAGCAAGCCTCTCATGGCATCACTCGTGTTTAAATTTTGTTCTTCTAAGGTTACATGTTAGTCCCTACATACCAGTTTCCTTTACTTATGGTCATTCACTAGTGGTGGAGCAAGACCCTCATGGAACCATCCTTATTTAAATCTCAATCCTCCATGATTAAGTGTGAGTCCCCACACTTATGCTTCCTTTATATTAGATCATCTGTTAATAGGGGGAAAGCTCCTCCTAACACCACACTAGTCTAAATTTTAATTATCTAATATTAGGTATAAGTCCCTACATACCATTGTCTATTCTTTATTATCATCAGCTAGTGGAGGAGTATACCTCACATAGCATCATCCTATTTTAAATAGTGATCCTTTATGGATAGGTGTGAGTCTCTACAGTTAGGCTTTCTTTCCATATATCTAGTAGTAGTGCAAGCCCCCTCATGGCACCATCCTAATTTGAATCTCGATCCTCTATGATAAGGTGTGAGTCCCCACACCTAGGCTTCTTTTTCATTTGATTATTTTCTAGTAGTAGATCAAGCCCCTCGTGGCACCACAGATGTCTAAATTTTAGTCCTCTATGATTAGGTGTATGTCCCCACATACAAACTTTCTTTCCTTATAATCATCTATTACTAGTGGAGCAAGTCACATGTAGCATCATCCTAACTAAATTTTAAATCCAATCATTCCAGGTTTTGGTCTAAAACTTCTTATATATTTTTTTTTTCTTAGAAGATGCCCTCTACTTTATTGAAATAAGAATAATTCCCGTTCTATTTTCATTCCTTAACTTTGACTAGAAAGAAGATTTTTTGTCTTATGAAATTCAAATATACAAGTGGTGGAGTAATCCCCTTATGGCACCATCCTTGTTCAAATCAAGTCCAATTCTACTTGAGATGGATTAAGCCCATCATGGCACCATCACAATTTAAATATGAAATTTCCTATTTAGGATATTTTCCTTGCGGTACTTCATCATTAAAATCTCTTTATATTTTGTTGACTTCTTCAGTCAATGCCGAAATGTGTGATGTACTTTGAAAGTTCATCACACCAATTGGGGGTCCATTTGATGACCCCATTTTAAAATGATGTTAATCTCTAAAAATCATTCAAAAACTATTTTATTTAATCAATCAATTCAAATCTAGTTTATAAATCAAATCTTAAAATCTAAACTCATAACTAAATCTTATAACCTTTGGATTTTCCCCATCATTTATGGAAATTTCAATTGATCATAAAGCCTAGTTGGAGCCTTTTCATTTATGTGTGAGCATTTTCATAATGATAAGCTTGTGCCTTGGGCTCACCTAAACATTTTGGAGGCATCTGTGTTCCAAATCATAAAATTTAAATCAACTTCAAAGTATGTAAAATCATCAAATATTTATAGCCTATACCATTAGAGTTAGTATCTTATGGAAATTGACCTTGAAAGCTTCTCCAAATAACTAAACCTAATCATTAACATTAACATAATGCTTTAGACCAATATTGAATTATTGTTGGACTTTAGTTGACTATAAAGCGACCCGAACCCTAAATCTCAAAACCTCTTGAATCTAAATTTTGCTTAAACTTCAATATGGATCAATCAAACCAAATCTTGAAACCACTTAAAATATATCCCAAATATGATTTGGAGTGCATTGAATTAAAACCTAAGTTATCATCAAGCTTGGTTGACCAAAATGCCCCTTAATCCTTTAATCTTGCAATTTATACATGAAGGTTTCACCATTGAATATAACCTTTTCCAACATGTCCAAAACCTCATTTGGAAAGAGTTAGACACAACCCCAACCCATTTTCAACCATGGTTGACAAAACTATCCATGAAGCCCTCAAATATACAATTCATATATGGAGGTCTCCCCAAATCTTGAGACCACCGCCAACAAACCCAATATGCTTTTTTTTTCTTTAATTTGTTGGACCAAACCCAAACCATGGTTAAAGAAAGCTATACATAAACCCTTAAAAAATTCAAAATTAATGCTCTAGACCTTGCAAAACAAAATTAATTTATTAGGACTATACATTGGGTCCCCATGGGTTAACAAAAAATGTTTCAGTCGATAAGCCACTTGGTTTAGCCACATGGCTTAAACCAAGTGAACCCGAAGGGGTTTTCTTGAACCAAAACTCAAATCATATGAAACTAAAACGCTTAAATACTTGCATCAGTTATCCCATATCCTATTGCAACAATCCTAGTATGTTCAACACATGGGTTGACTTGGATCAACCAATTAGGCTAACCCAAACCTCCCTAAACCCAAAATTCTAAACTCTTCTACAACCTAGCTAAAATTGGATCCTATAAATCATTAAATTGCATTCTAGAAATGCCCTTGTACATGCCATGTCAATTTCCAACCATGTGGATTGCTAAGGTGGTATGATTTCTCAAAAAAAAAAAAACTTATACAATGTATAATTGAGTTATAACTTCTCCAATAACAGAACAACCAGGATGTAATTTTTTTTTTGTGAGTTCTCTAGCCCTTATTGGTCATTCCCTATCTAATTTGGATACCTTAGGTGGAAATAATTGGCCACAATTAATTTTACATGCAAATTTTCTATCTTATAAATAACTTTTTTTTTTTGAAGAGAGGGTTTGTTTATTGCATTCATTAGCTTCATAAGAACTCTCCCAAGTCCTCCAATGTTTTCCCCAACTCTGTCTAACTCTAGAACAATTTAAGTTAAGTGTTGAAAGAGTGAAGTGAGAGAAAATTAACAAATTAAGACAACTTTCCATCCAAAGATTTTCAGGCCTGAAGATCTTCAAGGAAGATTAAGAGGAAGTCTCCAGAAGTCCATAGATCCCAAGATTTCACTATTTAGATTATGGTGTTTTCTAAACCCTTAAAAAATTTAATTTAAAATATTTTTCATTAAAACACTTTTCATTGCTTCCAAACATTCCCCCACACTTCATATGAGTGTAGGGAAGTTATTTTTCTATTCTCATCTCATTTGGAATAGTGTACAAGATGTTAGAGAAATTCTTCCATAAGGCCCATTTTCCTTCTACAAGAATATCAGTTGATCTCAGTCATTGAATCTCTCATGTATCAAATCCAATGACTGAGATCTAGCTAGATTATACTATCTGTTCGATTGATTTGAACGGCCCGACGCACAAGGGTTCATCCAACAACATCCTAATTGTTCATCCTGAATCATGTGAGATCAAGTGGCTCATGTTGCTTTCCTACATGTTTAAGTGATAAGATATGCGCACATGGAGCCGATGCGTATCTAACCCCAACTGCTAATGATTATCAAAGATTGCGACATTGCACAATCATTGGCCGTATGTGAGAAAATTAAATTAATTGAAAAACAAATTGTTTAAAAAATTCTCTAAATATAAAATAATTAACCATAATTTAATATCTCATCCAAATTTTGAGTTTTTAAGCTCATTGGAGCTAGTATGAGCCCAATTTTATTTTAAAACAATCTAAAAAGATTTTTGCCATTGTATAAAGAGTAATTGAAGATTAAATTTTATTTATTTTCCTGAATTACTCCTTAACCAGTGGTCCAATTGAGCTCAAATTTGGACATGGTAAACTAGGGTATGTTTGCTACATACCATAATTTTCTTGGGCCTTGATGGCCATTAGACTTATGTGGCATGTTTATATTGAATTTTTAATGTTAGGGGTCATAATTTGACACGAAATTTCAAATTTTATTGCTCCGAATCCACCCAAAATTAGTGATTAAAATTTATATGGCATGTTTATATTTATTCAATGATAGAATGACACTAATTTATCCATTTCCAAATCGTAGATTATCCAAATTAAATCCTTAATGATATTGTTGTGTTTATCTTGGGGGAATTATTTTGACGCATAAGAAAGCTTCGATGAATCCAAATTTAGTGGGATTAAATCACATATTAAGGTGAACCTATGCTTCAAATTTCACTATATTTGTAGTTCATTTGGTTTGTTAATTAGTGAACCCAAGTTTTAAGCAAATAATTGACCTAGAATTTTTTTAATTCATGATAAATTTAAATAAAATATTAAAAATACATTTTAGGCTTTATATTACAAAGATTTGAATCATAAATAATGGGAGATCAAAAGCCCTATCAAACTCTAACAAAATAAAAAGTAATTTAAAAATTAAGAAAATTATTTAATTATATAATTAAAATAATTAAAAAATAAAAAAAATTAAAATGATTCCAAACACTTGTAATCATTCTTAAGGGTCATCACTGACATTTGAAAATGATTTCAAGAGGTTAAGTGTTGATTTGGGGTTCAAGTAAAAATATCCTAACATTACAAATTAATTAAATGGGCTAAACGTATAAAAATTATAACTTACTATAAAAAAATCCAAATGACCCAAACTCAAAGGCATTGAACTCATAATAAGGTCTAGTATTAAAAAAAATTCAAAATTCAATGTAAATAAATAATTCAATGTTTTTTCTGAAAATAATTAATTAAAAATTAAATGAATTAGAAAATTAAATTACTCACTCAAAATTATGCAAATGATGAACTCATTAAATTAAATTCATTTAACAATAGGAAATAAAAATTAAAGATAAACAATAAGGTGATTGTTGAGTAACTTAGGCTCACAGGACTTTTAGTACAGCCTCAAGGAGGGCAAAGTAAACCTCATAGCCCAAATTTTATAAAGATAATTATTATTCTACCTAAGTAACCATTAAAAAATCAATAATAAAATACTTAGACATTAAAGGTTTTAGATCTTGTTCTTAACTCTTTTTAGGAAGGAAAATTTGTATTGGATTGAAATTTTAAGGATTAAAACACTAAATTAAAATGTAAGGACTCTAAACAACCTATCTACCCTTTTTTTAGAGGATTAGTAGCATTACAAATAAGAGCATAGAACTTGCTAATCAAAGATTACTATATTTAAGAAAATTTTAAGCACTAAGTTCTTTCAAACTTAAAAGTAAATATTATTAATAATCAAAGAATCATTAAAATAAATGTAAAACTTATAAAAACATTGAAACTTAAATTTAACCCAACCTTAACAATATTAAAGAGATAAATTAAATTATAATCAATTTAAAATAAATAAAGGATAGGATCTTTCTAACCCACACAACCATATACACACACTTTATATGGTTTGCTAGGATAATTAACTCTAGACTAGGCTATATAGATGGTTTCGTGTGGTTTTATGTAGAGTACCTTGCATGGAGGGTATTCTTATTTGATGTGTTTATGTTTTGTACTTTGGATGGCATATTCATACATTTTACAAACTTTACTTCATAATGCACTTTGCTTGTGTGTATATATATATATATATATATATATATATATATATATATATATATATATATATATATATATATATATATATATATATATATATATATATATATATATATATATAATTACTATTCATGTGAAAACTCAAAGTAGATGTATCTTGGATGCTTGTAAAAATAAAACAGAATGTATCTAAATTGCTTGTAAATATAAATATCAATGTAAATGTAAATGTTTATATTATAAAACTAGATTGAAATATAATTTATAAAGAGTTATAAAAGATTAAAAAATATTATTTGTATAAACTTCAAAATTCTAAAAGGAAATGATTTTTCTTCCTTTAATGATCATGATCTTTGTAATTCTATAAAAGATCTAGAAGCTAGAAGATTTGAAGACTAAAATAAATAATCATGTTTAAATCTACATACATAGGAATAGAAAATGAGATTTGTTGTGGTGGTGCCTAACTACATTATTTTTCATTAGACTCTGTGTTGTACTCTATTTAAGATTAATGAATAAAAATTTTATTTCTAGTATTTCATAAATAGTATTTTGTGTATTGTGCTAGATAAATGTTTGCATACTAAAGAAACCATAATTAAATCTTATACTACATCCTTGACTCCAAAGAACTTAAGCCCTCCCATATTACATTCATAAGGTGATGGATTGCTTTTAGAATGTTATCTGACTGCCTACTCAGAAGACATAAGTCCATGTTGTATACACATCACTTCAAATCACTTCTTTTGGGGGGCAATCCATATCCCTAATTTAAATCCAAAATCTAAATCTTTCCATATGATTTCATAAACTCCAATCCTTAAATTCAAATCCTTAATCAATTTTCAAAACTCTAGTCTTTACTTTAATCAAGAGTATTTTCTTCTGAGGTACAATTGAGTATAGAGGCTTGCCTCTATAGGGAGTCTAGAACCCAATATAAAATAATCCCTTCTTAAGTTTACTAGTATAGGGAAAGAATTTATGGTTGCAGACTTAACTTTCAATATTTGTTTAGTTTTATAATCAAATAATTTGTTAATATTCCTTTTACCATTCAGAATGAATTGAATATTCCTTATATTATCTGATTATGAAAATAAATACATTAGTTTAGTTTCTTAATCAAAATGATAAGTGAATGTTTCTCCTTCAGGATAAATTGAAGTTTCTTTTGATTAAGAAGATAAATTAAGTTTCTCTTTCAAATTAATAGTGAAACATTAATATATCTTTCAAGAAAGTGTAATGTCAATCTAGACAGTTTTGACTAAAACAAATATTTAAAACAAATCATGCGATGAAAATTAAATTTATTCATAAGGTAGGAACCTTGACAATTTTTTTGCATGTAGAGTCTAAATTTTGGTTTATTTATCATCCCATTAACCGAAAATAAAATATCAATATATACTAATTTAGTCTTAGTTTAGGTAGGAATCTTAATAGATGGTCTACATTTATGGCTATTTTCGATGAAGAGATGACAGTTGATAAGCTTATGTTGGACGGAATGTGGAATAATTTTATTCTTCATAATTTATTTGGAAATGAGTTGGTGAATCTAATTTTGCAAATTCAAATTATGCCAAACTTAGAGCAAGATAGAATTGAACTTATCCATATGCAATAAGGAAAATCTTTATCTTCATTAGTTACGGAAACTGCATTGCAAAACAAGTCTAACAAGAATTATTGGAAGTGGATTAAGAAAGTGAAATTAATGCCAAAAGTCAAAGTATTCTTGTGGCACTTGTATAGCAAAGCAATTCCAACAAACCATTTCTTGTACTGCAGGAGGATGCAAGATAATTTTGCATGTCTTAGAGGATGTAATGAGGTGGAAGATATTGATCATGTTACAAAAAAGTGTGTAAAGCTGATGGAAATTGTTGATGTGATAAATAGTTGGGGCTTCCAAGTTATGAATTTTACAGATTTGAAGATTGCTTGAAATGGTAAATAGATCCACAAATGGTAATACTTTCGTTGCCAATTTATTCTGTAATACTTCATATTTATCATGGAAGGCAAGAAACATATTCAAACATGATTGTTATATAGAAAGTTCTAAGTTAATTAATGCTCGAGTAATATCCTTGTCATCATTTTCTTCTTCTTATGTTGACATAAGCTCGGGCAACTTGGGTGTTAATCCATCAATTAGACTATTAAATTGTTGGCACCCCCTCCACATGATTGGATCAAAGTGAATGTAGATGCCTCACTACTTTCCTCTTATAAGGAAGGAATTGGAGGTATATTCTGAGATACTCATGATAGATTTCTTATGGCTTTAGGGAGAAAGTGCTTCCATTGGGATATATCTCAGCTGGAGCTATCATCAATTACTTTATTAAAAGAGGTTGTCAGAGAATGGATGTTTCAATATAAAGGAATCAACCATCGAAGGTGATAACTGTAATGTTATTCAGTATCTTCGACAAATTTTCATGAAGGGAGGTAAATTGATGGAAAATTTAGTTTTTTTAAAACAATTTGACAATGTTATCTTCAATTGTGTTGATCGGGATAGCAATAAGTTAGCGGATCTTTGTGCTAACTATACTATCTTTAGTGATTTCATTTGGAAAGATCTTAGCTCTAATAAGGTTCCTCCTTTGTTTCTTAATATTATAAAGGAGGAACTTGTTGGGATTAGTCCCTAGGGTGTATTTGTGTTTCCTTTTTTTTAGTTAATGCAATTTTCTTTTTGCTCTTCAAAAAAACAAAGTTGGAATCTTAAAATTTTCATTTAAAATGAAAGTTTAAATCCAGTTTGAAGTTAATCCCTCCCATTTGAAAGTCATTGAAATTGCTTATGGTTCAATAGTCTATATCCTATCAAATTCCTGCATAAATCAATTGTTTCCCAGCATGGAGTTTATGGACTAGGTCTAATTCAAAATCTAAATCTTGTCAAAATTATCCTGCCCTAGTTTGAAGTCTTCAAATTGGATCATAGTCTAAATTAAATCTAAATCCTATCAAAATCATCCTCCCCTAGTCTGAAGTCATTGAACTAGATCCTTATCTAAATCTAAATCTAAATCCTCTCAAAATCAATTCTCCTTGGTTTGAAGTCTCTACATTGGGTCCTAGTTCAAATTCATTTCAAAAATCATATCTCAATCATTATTATATTTTAAGATCTTTCTAATCAGATTTAAATCCCAAGTTTCAAAATGTAAAATCAAACAATTTTCAACTCCATTTTGGTTTAAACTTCTTTTAGGGATTCAATAAATTATGCTTATTTTTTCCCCTATATTTAAATTTCTTATCTAAAAGTAGTGAGTTATGAATATAATGCAAAATTATGGTTCAATAATAGAAAATTTCAAGAAAGCTAATTTTCTTCTTCTCCAATGATGTTTGTGTTACCTTTGACCATGCCCTCTTTACCGAGGACCCACTAATCATTATTTGTTACCAATTTGACAACATCAAGTTCTCTTTTACTAGAACACAACCTGAAGTAGTCAAGCTTAAGTTCCCACTAAATAAATAATTATTGAGTTCACTGTTTAAGATTGGTCTATTGCTATTGCCGTAGTTGCTAAGCCGTATATGCTCTCTTGTCTCACATTACCTAAGTATGCAAGTAAACAAAAGGGAAATCTATTCTTCATCCTTAACTCCCATTCATTAGTAACTTGTAGATTGGTTCATCCTCTAAAGTAAAGGAGTTGAACAAATCACAAAGAAAGAACAACAATGGCCATATAATGTGGAGAGCTAAAAAGGCCAAACTCATAGAAGAAGGGATTCTGATTAATGATGTAGTTGATGTAGGTGTCAATAAATTGTAGGAATCTCCTAAGGAATCTAAGATTCCAATAAATTTCCCACTATTAGGGGGGGGGGGAGTCACATCCATCCATTGTCAGCTGCTATGGGAGAGGAAAGTATTCTCTAAATAGCTAATTCTCTACCTATTGCATGCTGAAACACTCCTATTTTTTTCTTTCGTATGTGAGCAAAAAAGGAAGTTTAAAACTATATAAAATGGTTTAATTCATGATTATTCAACCAGTAATGGATAGTCAAAAAATAAATTTTTGAAATCTATGAAAGATGTTATCACTACATAAATTGAGTCAGAGCTACGAAGAGATAGAGTTTTTCTTCCTATTACAAGAAGTCTGTAATTTAAGGATGTGTAGCTTTTAAATCTAGTTGTTACTTCATACTATAGAATAGAACCACAGATGTTCTCTATATCTAAAGATAAATTGTCACCATCAAAAATCAGAATCATCAACTCCATTAAAGTCCTTGGGTACAAAGCTTTAGCACCAAGAGGGTACAATCTAATAAATTCAACTTCTTCTTATTAATTAATGAATAAATCCCTTAAAATCTCTCATTATTCATTAGTCCATAAATCGCCAAGTGTTAAACAACACCACTTTGATGGTAGCCAATCTTCTTCCTTCTTTAATATAAGGGGATTGAAATATATATGTTGCAAATCTATTTTTCATGACTTATGTTTTGATGATTGACAAACACTATTGATTCTCTTGGACTGCCTGTTACTTCTAACTTTTCAGGAATTGAAGATCGGACAAACAAACGAAGCCAGTTTAAGATTGCGTAGGTCTAGGGTTGAGTCAGTCTGTACTTTATTTTTCTCTTCTTGAGTCTACTTGTAATGGTCAAAAAGACTGATGCTAAGTAACCCTACACACACATACTTGAGAGACTTAAAATTTCTATTTTTACTCATATCGGCCAGGACGATATTTACATCGTCTTGGACGATCAGGATTAAAATAGAAAGTCTAAATAAGGATTCTTAATTAAGGCATTCGTCATTAATAGATAGTCCTGGACGATACGTATATCATCCAGGACGATAAGCTCAAAATAGAAAGAAGTTGCTACCATAGACAATTATGGTATACTGTATTTTTTAATAATCGGCCAGGACGATCATTGATCGGCCTGGACGATCATTGATCGGCCTGGACGATATTCATAATTTATGTCTTAATTGATCAGGAAATTAAGGGAGTAATTAAGGATGATTGATATGATCATATCGTCCTTGACGATCGTAGGATCGGCCAGGACGATCTATTCAAAAACCTTGGTTACTTCAGGATGATAAATATCGGCCAGCTCGAATTCAGGGCGATATTCTGGATGATTTTCCTTTGATTTAAACTTATCGGATAGGACGATTGTGAGATCGGCCTAGACGATCAAGCCAATTTTAAATCGTCCAGTTTGCATTCAGGGCGATGCTCTGGCCGATCTTCTGAGATTTGTACTGATTGGCCAGGCCGATGTCCATATCGGCCTGGACGATATTATCGGCAACTTGCAATTAATGAGCTCCTTTGAAGCTCTTCTATTTAAGAGCTCTTGTTCAATGTTTTGAACAATTTTTTGTTGCTGCCTTGACCTGAGAAGGCCTTGAGGAGAGAAAAAGAGAGAGGGAGAGAGAGATGATCTTATGAGGGGGAGCTTGTGAGGGGATTCACAAGGGTGCTTCAAGGATCGCTCTGCTTCTTCTTCGTCTAGAGTTTCTTGTCCGTGGAAGGGTCGGTAGAGGTAAGGTTTTCAGCACTAGATTGGGTTCTCTGTTAGCTTCAGGAAGAAGCAAAAGGAGATAGGTTCTTTGCCTTGCCGAGGTGGAAAAAAGAACTTCTTTGTGAGGGCTTCTCCGCCTAGCCGTGGGGGCTAAAGGGGATACACGTTTTATAGTGCAATACTTGGAGGGTGCCTCCAAGGAGTGGACATAGGTCAAGTTGACCAAACCACTATAAATTTATGTGTTATTATTTTCTTGCTTCCGCACTTTAATTTTTAAATTGTTTTTATCTTGTGGTGTGATTTGGTTTTGGTTTGTGATCTTATTGCTTTTGTTGAAAAGAATTTTTTAAAAATACCAATTCACTCCCCTCTTGGTTAGCTTGGGCCAGTTCTATATGGCTTAACATCCCTAACGAACTTTCAAGTGGTATCAGAGTGGGATTCAAAAATTTTAAGTTTGAAAACTTTTTTATTTTGATCCATGGCTAACCTTGGGAATCGTAACAATACGGAAGCGTATTCTATTACCCGACCTCCCCTGTTCAATGACCTACCATTTGATTTCTCGAAAACCCGCATGTCAATGTTTTTATAATCTACTGATTATCGCATGTGGATGCTTATCAAAGAAGGTTATTCTCCACCTCGTGAAATTAATGGTGTTAAAATAGAAGTTGCTTTTATTGAATGGTCTTTCAATGAACGAGATTTAGCTCAATTGAATGCAAAATATTTGAACTATTTTTTCTGTGCTTTAAAATCTGAGGATTACATGCGTGTCTCCACTTGCAAAACTGGTAAAGAAATTTGGGACAAATTATGTATCACCTATGAAGGCACTAATGAAGTTAAACAATCCCGTTTGAATATTCTCTTGCATTACTATGAACTTTTTTGCATGAAACCTCAATAATCAATTTCTGACATGTACACTAGGTTTACTCAGATAGTTACTTCACTGCATGCATTAGAAATAGAAATTTCAAACTATGGAAGAGTAAACAAGATTTTGAGATGCTTGCCTTCGTCATATGATGCTAAAATCACTGCAATCATTGAATCTAAGGATTTGAACACATATTATATTGATAACTTACTTGTCTCACTCATTGCTTACGAGCAAGGGGTGAATCAAAGAAATCTTGATGCAGGTGAGAAGAAGAAGGAGAAAACAGTTGCACTAAAGGTGCACAAATCAGATTATGAATATTCCAGGTCTGAAAGCGATGAAGTTTCCTTCATCACAAGGCAATTCAAAATCTTTCTAAGGAAGAAGCAAAAGCATCATTGGAGAAAAGGTAAGGATCATAAACATTCTAAAGGATCTTCTGATGTTGTTTGTTATGAATGCAGGAAGCATGGACATGTGAAAGCCAATTGTCCTACACTTCAAGATCACTCGAGCAAATAAAAGGAAAAGGGCGAGGAGAAACCTAAGTTTAGGAAGGATAAGAAGAGAGTCCAAAAGGCGTTCTGGGCAGAATCTGGTAATGATTCCTCTGAGACTGAACCAAAGGAAGAGACTACAAACCTATGCTTAATGGGGCAAGATCATCTTGAGCAAAGTGATGAGGAAGAGGTATGTAAACCAACCTATGATGAATTGTTTGAGATTTATGAGAAAATACATGCATCATACAAAAACTCAAGAAAACTCATGAAAACCTAAAATTAGAACTTTCGAATTTACAAAAAGAGCATGAAGTTTTTCTCAAAGATCATGCAATGATTGATTCAAATCACATGGCTCTTCTTGATGAATTTGATGAGTTAAACAAAAAGCATTTGGAATTAATTGATGAACATAATGTATTAAAAGTTTCACACACTTCACTTAATTCCGATCTTAAGAAATCTAAAGAGATTGAGAAAAATTTGAGGATTGATAATGATGCATTAAAAAGAACTAACTTGAGGATTCAAAATGATTTGAATACATGTAAGAAAAATCAGATGACATCTACTTTTGATCCTAAGCCAGAACCTAGGAAGAGGCATTATAACTCAAACCGTTTAAGAAACCCTTTTCATGGAGTTAGATGTTTTTCATGTGGCATGCTAGGACACATCTCACACACTTGTACCGTTCACCGTAGTACACATTGGGTGTGGAGACCTAAGATGCATGATTCACAACATACCATACCAGCATTGCATTCTACTTTTCCTAAGAAGGGGCCCAAACCTATATGGGTTCCTAAATCTGTCTGTTGTTGAGTTTTGCAGATGTTCTCTCACCAAAGACCTCGTGGGAGCATAGGATAATTGGACACATGGAGGCTCACAGCTCAAAATTGCTTAAACCTGCTGCTTCAATATTCTTGAAATGTATTTTTGTTTCAGTGTGTTTTTTTTCTGCTTTGTTGTTGTTTTAATTTGTTTTGTTTTCACTTTGCTTTTATAATTGGTTTTCCATATGTTGAATCTTTTCAAGATTTTAGATTTTAGAGTTTTGAAGATAGTGTTTAGCTTCTCTAAAATTGGTTAAAGGGAAAAACACCGTTGATGGTTTTCCTCCTTCTGACCTTGTTTAGTGGTATGATTTTCTTCTCTAAACAAAAGTCTAACTCATTTTAGCCAATGGTTTTTGAAACTAAGATTTTTTTTAACTTGCTACAATAATCCATCTTGTACATAATATCCAAAGTTCTTATATATCTTTCAAGTTTTTTAAAATCTTGCCATTGCTTTTATCACATGATTTTGATTTTGTATTGTGACTTGTTCTTCTCTATGTTAGAGAGAGAGCTCCTATTCTCTAATATTTGGAGGATATACTCACAACTAAGGGTCTTTTTAAGGGTTTTGTTAAAGGGAATGTAGCTTGAAAGAATTAAGAAGGAAATTGAAAAGATGCAAAGTTGAAATATATTTATACACAAAAGTGTATCAAAAATCAAGATGCTCAAAGAGCCAATTGAAAGACAAAAGAGGCATAAAATGAGCCAACTAAATTCAAGCTACTATCCCTTCTCTAAACTCTTAAAACTTAGAGAACTCATTGATTATTTGATGATTTCAAAGACTTTATTTAAAATTTCTTGATTGAGACAAATTACTTTGTTTTATTATTTATGAGATTTTTTCTTTGTAAATAAGTTTTGATTGGATCTTCTTTTTTGCCCAATTAGGTTTATTCTGAGTTAAGCATTTTTGTTTTTCAAAAAAAAATTTGTTCCATTAAGAACGTCTGATCTAGGGTTAACAGAATCGGATATTTTACCTTTGTCTGATTAGGATTGGCTAAACGTCTTGATCTTGTGGAACTCTAAAGTTTAATTATTTGAGAACTTCTCATATGATGCCTTGATAAAAAAAAATTAGAAAAATTAAAATTCAAAAATATTCATTTTTTTATTTTATTTTCGTTATTTTTAGCTTTTTATTACTGTATTTTTGTCTTCTTTTATTTTGTTTTATTTTTGAGGGCCCTTATAATCACCATCTTTTCCTTAGATTCAAATTCCTTGTCACATCATCCTGGCCGATACCTGTATCATCCTGGATGATTAGACAAAATCTCTTCAAGTTCCATCTGCTGACCTTTTCTGTGCTTGCTGTAACTCATCATCCTGGATGATACGATATCATCCTGGACGATCTAATCGAACTCTGTTGTAATCATGATGATAGTTCTGGCTGATAGAATATTTTGTCTGGCCGATGCATTTTATGTGCATTATCCTGGCCGATAGACTGGATCGTCCTGGACGATCCACGTGTCAGCACATTTAAATCCTTAAAATTGGCCCCGGACGATCCATTATTGGACAATCGGCCTGGTCGATCCACTGTTCCTCCTGGATGATACATGTGTCAGAGATTTAAAATGTTTTAACTTTGGCCGGTACGATCAATTATTGTGCATCGTCCTAGACGATACACGTAATCAGCCCAGACGATCTGCTTTTTCAACGGTCATCCAGATTACCTCCTCGGGATAATTGCTAGTGTTTAATCATCCTGGCCGATATCTGATTAGCCCGGACGATCGGATCACCTTTTTGACCAATCGGCCTGTACGCAATTATTGTGCCATATCTTCCTGGACGATTCTACGATCGGCCTGGCCGATATGGCAGTTTGTTTAAATTCTGGCCATTCCAGCCATGATTTTGACTTCATGCCTTCTCCTCTTGTGTTTTCTTGCTAACTACTTTCTATGGCTGGTGGTAAACATGTTCGGCAAACTTCTGGGAGTTCTTCGAGGGCTAGGATTGACCCTCATTTCAGGAAGGCAGAAGATGAAGCTGCTTACCATCGATACAAATGTGGGATAACTATCTCCAGAATCATCAATCCTACCCACATTTCGTATCTGGTAATGGATCTTTTCACTCACACCTCCCTTTGTTTCATTCTGTCTCTTACTTTCCCCTTTAAAACTGAGCTTCTTCGAGAATTCTTTGCAAACCTTCGCATAAATCCTACTTTCTTAGCCCTGACCTCTTATGTGAATCGACACCCCATTGAAATCACATATCAGGACTGGGTTGAACTTTTACAGCTATCCACCACCGGGGTAAGCTACACCTAAACGCTTCAGATCCTGACCTTGACTGGTCCACGGAGAATCACTTTCTTTGCCAGACCAATGCACCTTTTTATGTTGGAGAGACTAGCACTTTAATCAAAGATGCTAGGACAATCCAACATGTTCTTCGCACCTCCATAAATTTAAAAGCCGGGGACCGTATCCATATCACTCCTCTACTTTCCCTGACTACTTTCTACATTATGTCACATAGAGAATTTAATACTGCGGACTTAATTTTTTGGTACATTGATCACTTAACCATAATCCGCGATCCAGGTCATAAGAGAAAACCCAATCTAGCTTTAGGACACCTCATAGTCTATGTCCTTGAAACCAAATACCAACTTCAGTATCCTATTCCACCTAACCTCCCAACTCTCTTCTACTCAAATAGTTCCTTCAGTACCCTTCATAGTACTCATCTCCACCCTGGGGATGAGGAACCTCGGGGGGCTGGGGAGGAGGAGGCTCCCGCTCTCGCTCCCATTCCTAATCCTGTTCTTCTCTACCAGCACTCACCATTTGATCAGTTGATAGAGAGTTTTGATCGATGGGAGACCCGCTTTGACGCTTACGTTGCTGCACAGGAGCAGTAACATTTTGAGGACATTGCTCGATACGAGCAGCACCACATAGAGGATTTAGCCCATTTTGATAGCTACATTACTCACCAGTAGCAGTAGTATGACCAGGACATCGCCTGGTTCAATGCTCAATTTACTACGCTTGCCAGCTACTTTCAGCAGCCACCCCCACCACCTCCATCTGATGATCAGGGTCCCTCATTCTTCTAGTATGTGTTTTTCTATTTTCTATTTTCTATAGTTTTCCTTGTAGTTTGTTTTAGTTTCTATTGTGTTGTTTACTTTTTCTTTTGTGTGTGTCTAGGACCCTCTTTTTGTGAAGACAAAAGGGGGAGTAGGATGTGGTAGGAAAAGTTGATGAGCTTGTAACTTTGAAATTTTAATTGAACTGCTATTTTTACTAAGCTTTTCCTACTTGTGTTTTCCATCATAAAAAAGGGGGAGATTGTTGCAAATCTATTTTTCATGACTTATGTTTTGATGATTGACAAACACTATTGATTCTCTTGGACTGCCAGCTACTTCTAACTTTTCAGGAATCGAAGATCGAAAGAACAAATGAAGCCAGTTCAAGATTGCGTAGGTCTAAGGTTGAGTCAGTCTGTACTTTATTTTTCTCTTCTTGAGTCTATTTGTAATGGTCAAAGAGACTGATGCTAAGTAACCCTACACACACACACACTTGAGAGACTTAGAATTTCTATTTTTACTCATATCGGCCAAGACGATATTTACATCGTCCTGGACGATCAGGCTTAAAATAGAAAGTCTAAATAAGGATTCTTAATTAAGGCAACCGTCATTAACAGATTGTCCTGGATGATACATGTATCGGCCAGGACGATAAGGTCAAAATAGAAAGAAGTTGCCGCCATAGATAATTAAGGTATACTGTATTTTTTAATAATCGGCCAGGACGATCATTGATCGGCCTGGACGATATTCACAAATTATGCCTTAATTGATCAGGAAATAAAGGGAGTAATTAAAGATGATTGATATGATCATATCGTCCTGGACGATCGCAGGATCGTCCAGAATGATCTATTTAAAAACCTTGGTTACTTCAGGACGATAAATATCGGTCAGCTCGAATTCAGGGCGATGCTCTGGATGATTTTCGTCTGATTTGAACTAATCGGCCGGGACGATCGTGAGATCGGGCTGGACGATCAAGCTAATTTTAAATCATCCAGTTTGCATTTAAGGCGATGCTCTGGCCGATCTTTTGAGATTTGAACTGATCGGCCAGGCCGATGTCCATATCGGCCTGGATGATATTGTCGGCAACTTATAATTAATGAGATCCTTTGAAGCTCTTCTATTTAAGAGCTCTTGTTCAACATTTTGAACAATCTTTTGCTTCTACCTTGACCTGAGAAGGCCTTGAGGAGATAAAGAGAGAGAGGGAGAGAGAGAGGATCTTGTGAGGGGGAGCTTGTGAAGGGATTCACAAGGGTGCTTTAAGGATCGCTCTGCTTCTTCTTCGTCTAGAGTTTCTTGTCCGTGGAAGGGTCGGTAGAGGTAAGGTTTTCAGCACTAGATTGTGGTTCTCTGCCAGCTTCAGGAGGAAGAAAAAGGAGATAGGTTCTCTACCTTGCCGGGGTGGAAAAAAGGACTTCTTTGTGAGGGCTTCTCCGCCTAGCCGTGGGGGCTAAAGGAGAGACACGTTTTGTAGTGAAATACTTGGAGGGTGCCTCCAAGGAGTGGACGTAGGTCAAGTTGACCGAACCACTTTAAATTTCTTCCGCACTTTAATTTTCGCATTGTTTTTGTCTTGTGTTGTGATTTGGTTTTGGTTTGTGATCTTATTGCTTTTGTTGAAAAGAATTTTTTAAAAATACCAATTCACCCTCCCTCTTGGTTAGCTTGGGTCAGTTCTATAGGGCTTAACATCCCTAATGAACTTTCAATATAAATAAGTAATTCTTAATAACAAACAGTAAGAATGTTTCACAACCAATGATGATAGTCACTTTGACTTCATTCATTGCCACTACGATAAGATCGTGCATTAAAGGTAAAGTGAGACAAATGTAAAGCTTTGATGCAGTCCTCTCCTGTTAATGTTGATAAGAAAGCAGTCTAATAAGCGCTTGCTCTTATACTTGAAATCATGCCATGTGCATTTCTCTGGTGCGAGTGCATAGAACCTGCTCTTCCATACATCACTGCTTCTTTCTAACAGCTTAATCAAAGAAGCTCATGTCATTGACTTTCTCTGTATTAGCTTCTTTATATATTTAAAGATGCAGAGGAAATGGAACAACATTGTGAGATTACCAAAGGGTTTTTCATAGTTTCTATTTGTATTTTCTTATGTTCTTCTATTTTGATATTTGCTGCAAGTATTACTACCAGGAGCTGAAGTTTTTTATGGTATTAGAGCACTGTTTGTGCCCAATGATTGAAACTCAAAGTGACATTTCTTTCTATTCTCTGTGCCTAAAAATTTCTCTGATCCACTTTCATGGCATCATCTTCAACTTCTTCTATTTCAGCTCAAACTGCACCTATGATCAAGATGACTGATATTCCCATTCCCTCTATATTGAAATTTTTATGACAAATGTGAAATTGGTGCTTAACATTCAACTTACAGCTAAAAATTATCCTCTATGGAAATCCCATATTCTTAAGCTTTTTATAGCTAATAGGTTTGATGGATATTTGGATGGATCAACACCTAAACTATTGAAATTATTGCAACTTAGTTCTTGATTGTTAATATTCTTGCAACATGTATATTTTTTATGGTTCTAAATATTATTGCTTTGATTATTATTTCTCCTAACATATTTTGGATGCTTTGTTTTGCTGTTCATGTGTACTAACATTTCAGGGAAATTATACTCCAGATTATTAAAGACTTCAAATCAAATCAGTTTAGGGTTTATTATATATGAAGTATGTAATTTTTATTTTATTAAGTTTGAGAGAGTGTGATTGTAATTGAGTAATTGTGCACATACACATCAGGAGAGAGTTTAAAATTTGTAATTTTTTAAACTAATCATATTGTATGAAGTCATTTTGTACAGGATGATTTGTTCAATTATTTTTCCTACGAGTTGTCAAATGAATAGAAAGTATAAAATTTTTCTAAGTATAGATTGTACTATACGAGATACCATTCATACATACCTTCTAGAGTACAAAATTAATGGGTTCCTTTTTGCCCCAACTTTTTGTCCATACAAACTTGAAAATTTTTTGAACAATTCATACCGTATGATGTCATCATCGTATGTACGTCGTCCACGATACGAAATTGTGAGGTCCCTCTTGGTACAGATGAAAGTGAAAATTTTTCTAACTATTCACATTGGATGAATTTGGTTCATACAAGATGATCATCGTGTACGAAATCATTTCGTATCAATTCATAGTAGGTTTGTACATAACAGTTTTGTAACTGTTCGTACGTACAAACATATGATTGTATTATATGATCATGTATGCTCAAAATTAAAAATTTCAATTTTTTGGTCATTTTTTGTGTCTTTTATATAAAAGGACCAATAAAGCTGATGTGAAAAAGTTGTCTCCATGATATTTTAAGGGCAATTGAAAAAGAGAGTGTGTGAGAGTGTTTGAGAGAGATTTCTTATAAAGTGGAGTGTGAATGGTTTACAAGGTTACTCAAAGGTAATGATTTCTTTGTGATTTTGGTTGTCACTTTTCTTCTTGTCTTTCTAGTTACTCATGAGAAGATCTTTGTAGAATATTTGGTACTCTGTTGACACTTGAAGAGTTTGAACAGACGACGGATCTTTGCCAACCCTTGGAGAGTGTGAATAGGATGACAATTCTCTGCCGACACTTAGAGAGTTTAAAAGGATGATGGTTCTTTGCCGACACTTAGAGAGTGTGAAAGGATGACGATTCTCTACCGCATTACGGATTGGTGGAGCATAGGATTTGTAAAGGCTTCTCTGCCTTTCTATGGTAGCAAAAGGAGACATACTTTAGTAATAGTGTAATACCTGAAGAGGGAGTCTTCAAAGAGTGGATGTAGGTCGTGTTTGACTGAACCACTATAATTTTTTATGTATTTTAATTTTTGCATTTATTTACAACAAGTTATTTTTTTTGTGGTTAAAAAATTATTTTAAAACTTTAATTAACTTGCTACGAGAATCAACAGTTTTCAAATTTATATATCCAAGAAAAGTTTTAAATTACTAATTCACTCCACATTTTAGTTAGCCTTGTAGCATTAGTTTAAGTTTAATAACCTAATCTAAATTTAACAAGTGGTATCTGAGCTTGGTTTTAAAACCATAAGTTGAAACTACTTTTTAAAAAATAAGAGTGTCTACTTTTGAAATTCAAAACACACCAGAAGGGTGTTTGATAATAAGACCTCAATTGTTTGACAATATCCCTTTCAATTTTTGGAAAACATGCATGTCTACATTTCTACATTCATTAGATTATCGCATATAGATTTTAGTTCAAGAAGGGTATACTAGACCAACTGGATTAGTTGATGGCATTACAGTTGAAACACCCATTGCCGACTTGACTATAGAAGAATGTAACTTAGCACAACTAAATGCAAATGTTTAAACAGTTTCTTTTATGCACTTAAGTCAGGAGATTACAAGCGGGTTTTCACTTGCAAAAGTGAAAAGGACATATAAGATAGGCTTTGTATTACTTACATGACTATGAATTGTTTCAAATGAAATCCAATGAATTCATCTCTGACATGTATACAAGATTCACTCAAATAGTCATTTCTTTGCGTGCATTAGGTAAGGATTTAATGAACACTGAAATGGTAAATAAAACTCTTCAATATTTGCCTACTACTTATGATGCTAAAATAAATGTTATTATAGAGTCTAAAGATTTAAATGTTTGCTCTATTGATAATCTTTTTGGATCACTAATTGGTTACAAGCATGGAGTGAGTTAAAGGAATATTAATATAGGTGAACAACGAAAGGAGAAGAACATAGCATTGAAAGTGGAGGACTCAAAAAGTGATCAGTCATAACCTAAGGATGAGAACGACATTGCCTTAATGACTATACAATTTAAAAGTTTTCTTAAAAGGAATCAGAGGAGACATTAGCAGTGGAACAGATGTAAGTTCAATAAAAATGTTAAGGTTTTTAATGATTTGATTTTCTATGAATGTTGGAAACTTGGATATATAAAATTAGACTGTCAAATTCTAAAATCCACTCCTAGCAAGGAGAAGGTATAAGAGAAAGAAAATGTGAAGAAGGGAAAAAAGAGATTTCAAAAAGCTTTTTGGGCGGACTCAGCTTTGAATTTATTAGAAATAGAAAGGAGGAGGAAGTCACCAACCTGTGTTTAATGGCTGATAATCTTGATCAATCAGATCAAGAAGAGGTATGTGACTTAACCTATAATGAATTATTATAAGTTTATAAAAAAATTCATGATGCATATAAAAAACTTAAAGAAAATGCATGCTAGTCTAAATCTAGAAATTAAAAAATTGTAAAAGAACATGAAATCCTTATGAAAGATCATGCACTGATAGATAACAACCAAATGAGATTACTTGATGAATTTGATAACTTGAATAAAAAGAATGATCTTTTAAAAACATCCTATGCTCAATTGGAAAAAGAATTTTAAGCATTTAAGGATTAATCTAACAATAGAGAGCACTATTTGAAATATGATAACACTATGTTAAAGGATGCAAATTCATTTCTTAGAATAACAGTGAAAACTCTTGAAGAAAATAGGATACCCACAACACTTGAAGATTTTTCTAATCTTATTTTGAGGTCAAAAATTTTAAAACCCAAGAAGAGACAGTTTTATTATAGAAAATTGATAAATATATTTCTTAGAGTTAAATGCTATTATTGTAGGATGATTAGACTTATTCCACACACTTGTACCTTAGAGAGAAAAACTCATTTAGTGTAGAGACCTAAGATGCATAAACTAAGTCATATCATATATGCATCTAGTTTTATTTTGCCAAAAGGAGAACCCAAATTTGTTTGGGTTCCCAAGTCTAATATTTGATTATTTTGCAGTAACACTCTTATACAAGACCTCATGAGAGAATTTTGTACCTCGACAATAGTTGTTCAAAGCATCTGACTGGAGACACTACATAATTTATATTGCTAGAAGCCATGAAATGAGGCATGGTTATACTGGGAGATAATACCACTAGGATTGTTGTTGGCATAGGTATGATTGGAAACTTGTAAAATTTCTTCATAGAAAATATGTTGTTAGTAGAAGGCTTAATGCATAATTTGTTAAGTGTTAGCCAGCTATGTGATAAAGGGTATAATATAAATTTTTTTCCCACTAGCTGTATATTAAGCTTAAATGGAAATGAGGTTTTTTATGGAATTAGGGTAAATAATGTTTATATGCTAGATTTGAATTGTATTAAATCTCCCAATGTTTTTTGTTCAAAAACAATTTCTGATGAATCTTGGTTATGGCATAGGAGACTCTGCCACGCTAGCATGAAAAACCTTAAAAAAATTACCTAAAAGGCTTTGGTTAGAGGTATAGCAAAACTAGACTTTACTAAGGATCACCTTTGCAATGCATGTTAACTAGGAAAACATGTGAAGTCCTTATTTCATTCCAATAAGGATCTTAGAACTAGTAAGCCATTGGAGATTATTCATATGGATCTTTTTGGACCAAAGAGCACTGTAAATTTAGGAGGTAATGTATACAGATTTGTGATAGTTGATGATTTCTCAAGATTCATGCGGATTAAATTTTTATTTCATAAGAGTGAATTATTTATAAAATTTAAAGACTTTTCGACTTGGATTAAGAGGAAACTAAGAAGTGAGATTTTAGAAATTCAAAGTGATCACGGTGGTGAATTTGAAAATGATAAATTTGAGGATTTTTGTAAGGGAAAATGAATTGATCACTGTTGCAACTCGGGCTATCGAGTTTATGATTTTGATAATAACAAATAATATTTATTAATCTTTTATTTCTCCTGGTATTTATAGTGCATATTTCTTTCTATGTTAACTAATATTTCAGGTACATCATGCACCGTTCTTTGAAGATTCAAGGCTCAAGATTGCGTAGAATTGGTCGTATTAAATGAATCTGTAATTTTCATTTATTGAGTCAAGTCTTATAATGATGTATGTTAGTTTGTTGATCACGCACACACAGAGGGAGCAAAAAATGATTATAAATATTTTAACTTTTCTGTTCATCATACTGTACGAATTTATTTCGTACTATACGATCTTGTGTAACAGAAATAAATCAAAATATTTATTTTTCCTGAAAAATTAATTTTGAATATAACTAATCGTACTATACGATCACCACATCGTACTATACGATCTGTTATAATTAGAAAGCCCGCCGTCCATTAAATTAGGCAAAGATTTGAATTTGAAAAGTTGTTATAATCGTACTATACGATCATAATCGTATTGTACGATGTTTAAAATGTTGCCTAATTTAATCCTGTGATTATTCAATCAAAACGGCTTAATTTTGATGTGTTGATCGTACTGTACAAACTGTATCGTACTATACGATCAACAGAGACAATTTTGGCAAACTGCCCATTTATTGAACTGTTCGTACAGAATTTTCATACATTACATCGTACAGTACGAACTTCAACTGAACTGTTCATACAGTACTAACTGGACATAGTACTGTACTAACAGGTCAATTTCTGCACATCGTACTGGACAATTTTGTGATCGTACGGTGCGATATTTGATGCCCGAATTGAGTTTTCTTATGTTTTTTTAGCCCTCTATTTAAGCACTCTTATAAGACTTTGTAAGAGTCTTTTGGCAGCAATTGTAGCTTTATTTTTCTAGAGAAAACTTGAAGAGAGGACTTGAAAGGGAAAAAGGAAAGGGTGGAGTTTGAGAGAGGGAGTAGAATCTTGGAGGGGGTTTCAAGGGAGTGTGAAGGAGATTTCACACGGTTTCTTTGGCGATCTTGCACCTCAGTACCATTGGATTCAAGGTTCATCTTGAAGGAAGTTTTGGGTGAAATTACTAAACGACAAGAGGGGGGGGGTGAATTGTAAAAACTTCTTAATAATAAACTTAACCCTAAACAAGAGTTCTAATTTTTTTTTTTTATTTTTGAAACTTTAAAACAAAGATTTATGCAATTTTTCTTTCACAAAATTTCACATGTAATAGATATGACAAATTTAAACTGCAAGCAAAAAGTAAACAACGATAAGGAAAGAACACACCAAGAATTTTATAGTGGTTCGGTCAAAATATGACCTACGTCCACTCCCCGGAGTCCTCCACTCCGGGATTTTCACTATCAAAATAGTTCTCCTTTTGCCCCCCTCGGCAAGGCGGAGAAGCCTGTACAAACCTCCCTATCACCAACCGGCGTGGCGGAATACCAAACTCTATTTTCACCCTCTTGGCGACGGCAGAGAACCTTCTCGTTTTTCTCCCTCCTGGAGAAGGCAGAGAACCTCGAGGTAACGGATGTAGACGAGCCTTTCCCTTGGAGATCCTTCCTCAAATCCTTCTCGGGCCACAGGAGGAGCAAGATGCAGCAAGCTTGGAGCAACCGTGTGATCTCCCTCACACCTCTTCTCCCTCACAACGCTCACCTCCTCCTTCCTCTCTCAACCCTCAAGAATTTCTCTAGAGTTTTCTCCCTTGGAATCCCTCTCTAACCACGTTCACCCCCTCTGTAATTCTTACCCAAAAAGAGTTGATTGACATCTAAAAACGGGCTCTAAAAACCTCTGATTTCAAAATTAGCCGTTACTGTTCGTACAGTACGATTCAACATCGTACAGTACGATCTTCACAAACAGCCGTCGTCCTGGTACGAAGATGTACGAACAGTACAAAAATAAATCGTACTGTACGATATAATATCGTACGGTACGATCCAACAAGATACTACTCGTACAGGACGATGGTCTGGACGATCGGATGTCGTCTCTGTTCATCGTATGGTACGATTACTATCATACAGTATGATGTTCAAATTTTCATTAGCCCTGGATTACATGCACTAATCACGGGTTAATTTAAGTAAGTATTAAAAACTGATCGTACAGTACGAACTTGTTCGTACAGTTTAACGGCGCAAAATCACTTACTTAAACTATGTCACGGCTAGGGTTTTGGATCTGAACATATCGTACAGTACGAAAGACTTCGTACAGTACGATCTATTCACAGAATTGTCCACATAGCTTGGATCGTACAGTACAAAATAAAATCGTACAATACGATCTACAGAGAAGAATTTTAGTTATTTTTGCAGTTAAAAAAGAACTCTCCCCCTGTGTGTGTGCATGGTTGCTCTTACTCTTACGTATTTTGTGGCCAGACTCAATAAAGTAAAAAATACAATAAATGAAAAATACAATATTTGACTCATACTCCTAATCTACCCGGTCTTGAGTCTTCCTTTCTTCCTGAGTCACTTGTGATCTTCCTGAAATGTTAGTGCTCAAGAAAAATAACAGGTAAAATAATAATCAATGAAAAGCAGTTCCAAAACACTCATTATTTGGCATCATCAAAATCTCAAACTCGGGGTCATGGGTTGCAACATTGGGAAGAAGAAGATATCGTTGGTGTCAAAGGACCCGGCTCCTCCGCCGCACCGGGGAAGTTGGAAGTGATTCTGTAAGGGCTTCTCTGCCTAACTGTGGGGGCTAAAGGAGAATCACTAAAGGTTTAGTGTAATACTCGGAGGATGCCTCCGGGGAGTGGACGTAGGTCATGGTTTGACCGAACCACTATAAATTGGTGTGTTCTTTCCTTTATTTTTTCTGCACTTTATTTCCGCATTTATTTTTATTGTGATTAATTGCATGGATGAAATTGATTATCTATCTTTTTATTATGAATGAAATTTGCTTCCGTATAAAGTCATAAAAAGATATTTCTTTTCATTACAAAACTTTTTAATCATCCAATTCACCCCCCTCTTGTCGCATCTAGTAATTTTAATTGGTATCAGAGCAATTTCAATTGGTATCAGAACGGGTTTCAAAAATAGTGTTTTAGAAAACCTTGAAAAAATCGATCATGACATATTTTGGAAATCGTAACATTGCGGAAGGCTATTGTATCACACGACCACCTTTATTTGAAAATATTTCTTTTAATTTTTAGAAAATTCACATGTCAACATTTTTGCAATCAATTGATTATCGAATGTGGAATATGATTCAAACTGGCTATTTTGTACCTTCATGTATGATAGATGGAGTCAAAATTAATATTCCTTTTACTAAATGGAGTAGAATAGAACTAGTCAATGCACAACTAAATGCTAAATGTTTGAATTGTTTTTTCTGTGCATTAAATTTTGACGATTGCATTAGAATCTCTACATGTACTACTGGGAAAGAAATTTGGGATAGATTATGCATTTCATATGAAGGTACTAGTGAAGTCAAACAATCGAAATTGAATATTCTAATGCGTGATTATGAACTTTTCTGCATGAAACCATATGAGACTATCTTAGACATGTTTACTAGATTTAATCAAATTGTGATGTCATTACAAGATTTAGGTAGAGAACTTTCAAACGTTGAAAAAGTTAGTAAAATTCTACATTCTTTACTTGATAAATTTGATGTCAAAGTCACAGTTATATGTGAATCAAAAGATTTGAATGCTTATTCTATAGATAATCTAATTGGCTCACTCATTGCCTACGAGCAAAGTGTGAGTCAAAGATTTTTTGATGCAGGTGATGAGAAGACAATTGTGCTAAAAGCCAAACACACAGATGAATATGGCTTAGTAGACGATGAAAGCAAGGAGATATCATCGATAACAAATAAATTTGAAATTCTATTGAACCACAAGCATGAACATCAACAAAAGCAGAGTAGAGGTAAATATTGTAAAAATGTTAAGTTTTGTTCTGACATAATTTGCTTTAGGTGTAGGAAACCCGGACATTTGAAGCGTGAATGCCCCAACTTAAAAACTCTTCCTGCAAAGGAAAAGAGTAAAAACAAACCGTTTGTAATTTGGGGAAAAGATAAAAAGCAAAAAGTCTCCTGGGCAGACCTAGTTTCTGAATCATAAGAACAGAAGCAAGATGATGAGGTATAAGTATGTTAAGGTTTGTTTGTGTTTTTGTTTATGTGTTTTGTATGTTTCTTTTTTGTATGTTTAACTTGTTTTATATAATTGTATGTTTTTGTTTCATTATTATGTTGTTATTTTATATTTTATTTTATCTCTTCTTTTTGATAATGTCAAAGGGGGAGAAAGTATTGTAGTTTATTGCATTTTGTTTTAATTTTTACTATTTTTTATTTATGTTTTTTTAAAAAAAATAAAAAAAAAGGAAACTTTCCCCTAATTTTTAATGTAATTCTTTTACTGGGGGGAGTTTAGGAGAATTTTTTTTAATTTGCAAAGTCAACCAATATTATTTGACATCATCAAAAAGGGGGAGATTGTTGCAACTCGGGCTTCCGAGTTTATGATTTTGATGATAACAAATAATATTTGTTATTCTTTTATTTCTCCTGGTATTTGTAGTGCATATTTCTTTTTATGTTAACTAATATTTCAAGTACATCATGCACCGTTCTTTGAAGATTCAAGGCTCAAGATTGCGTAGAATTGGTCGTATTAAATGAGTATGTAATTTTCATTTATTGAGTCAAGTCTTATAATGATGTATGTTAGTTTGTTGATCACGCACACACATATAAGGAGCAAAAAATGATTATAAATATTTTTACTTTTCTGTTCATCGTACTATACATATTTATTTCGTACTGTACGATCTTGTGTAACAGAAATAAATTCAAAATTTTATTTTTCCTGAAAAATTAATTTTGAATATAACTAATCGTACTATACGATCACCACATCGTACTATACGATCTGTTATAATTAGAAAGCCCGCCGTCCATTAAATTAGGCAAAGATTTGAATTTCAAAAGTTATTATAATCATACTGTACAATCATAATCGTACTGTACGATGTTTAAAACGTTGCCTAATTTAATCCTATGATTATTCAATCAAAATGGCTTAATTTTGTTGTGTTGATCGTACTGTACGAACTGTATCGTACTATACGATCAACAGAGACAATTTTGGCAAACTGCCCGTTTATTGAACTGTTCGTACAGCACTTTCGTACAGTACATCGTACAGTACGAACTTCAACTGAACTGTTCATATAGTACTAACTGGACATCGTACTGTACTAACAGGTCAATTTCTGCACATCGTACTGGACGATTTTGTGATCGTATGGTGTGATATTTGATGCCCGAATTGAGTTTTCTTAGGGTTTTTTGAGCCCTCTATTTAAGCACTCTTATAAGACTTTGTAAGAGTCTTTTGGCAGCCATTGTAGCTTCGTTTTTCTAGAGAAAACTTGAAGAGAGGATTAGAAAGGGAGAGAGAAAAGGGTGGAGTTTGAGAGAGGGAGAAGTACATTGGAGGGGGTTTCAAGGGAGTGTGAAGGAGATTTCACACGGTTGCTCCGGCGAGCTTGCACCTCAGTACCATCGGATTCAAGGTTCGTCTTGAAGGAAGTTTTGGGAAGAAGAAGATATCGTTGGTGTCAAAGGACCCGGCTCCTCTGCCGCACCGAGGAAGCTGGAAGTGATTGTGTAAGGGCTTCTCCGCCTAGTTTTGGGGTTAAAGGAGAATCATTAAAGGTTTAGTGTAATACTCGGAGGGTGCCTCCGGGGAGTGGACGTAGGTCATGTTTTGACCGAACCACTATAAATTGGTGCGTTCTTTCATTTATTTTTTCTGCACTTTATTTTTGCATTTATTTTTATTGTGATTAATTGGGTGGATGAAATTGATTATCTATCTTTTTAATATGAATGAAATTCGCTTCCGCATAAAGTCATAAAAAGATATTTCTTTTCATTAAAGAACTTTTTAATCATCCAATTCACCCCCCTCTTGGTGCATCTAGTAATTTTAATTGATATCAGAGCCATTTCAATCACAATTCTTTTGCACTTAGAACCCCTCAGTAGAATGGGGTAGTTGAAAGAAAGAACGAAATATTAATTGAAGCTTTTAGAGCCATGTTGGCTGAATATTCACTTCCAAAATATGTTTGGGCTGAAGCAGTTAGTACTGCATGTTATGTTTTGAATAGGTTGAATATTAGGTAAAAACTGAACAAAAAACCCTATGATCTTCTTAAAGGGAGAACACCTAATTTGTCACATTTCATGGTTTTGAATGTAAGGTGTTCTTACAAAATAATGGAAAATCTTCCTTAGAAAAATTTGATCCAAAATAAGATTAAACAATTTTTTTTAGATACTCTGGTGTTAGAAAATTATATAGAGTATTTAATAAAAGAACTTTGGTAGTTGAGGAAACCTCACATATTGTATTTGATGAATCTGAAATTTTGGAATAGAAAAATTTGGAAGAAGTTGAAATAGAAAATAACTCCCAAAAGATTGAAAAAATTAATTTGGATAAAAATTTGGAGAAAGAAAACCTAATGCCTAGAGATTTGAAATTTTTGAAAAACCACCATACGAAATTAATTTTAGGTGAACCTAGTGAGGGTTTTAGGACTTGGCATGGACTTAGTATAGAAGTCAATCATTCTGCTTTTATTTCAACAATATAACTCATAAATATAAATCAAGCACTTTCAGATGAATTTTAAATATTGGCAATGCAAGAAGAATTAAATCAGTTTATAAGGAATGAAGTTTGGAAATTAATCGCAAGGCCAAAAGATCAAAGTATAGTTGGAACTAAGTGTATCTTTAAAAATAAAAGGACTGACTCGGGATTTGTTGTAAAGAATAAGGCTAGATCGATTGCTAAGGGGTATAATTAAATTGAAGGAATTGATTTTGAGGAGACTTTTTCCCCTGTAGCAAGAATTGAAGCAATTAGGGTTTTGTTAGCCTTTGCCTATTCTAGAGGATTTAAATTCTATAAAATGGATGTTAAAAGTATCTTTTTGAATGGGGTAATACAAGAAGATATTTATGTTGAACAACCTCCAGGTTTTGAAAATTCAAAATATCCAAATCATATTTTTAAAATGAAAAAGGCATTATATGGATTGAAACAGGAACCTAGGGCATGGTATGAGAGGATAAAAACTTTCCTACTTAAGAGATCTTTTGAATAAGGAAGTGTGGTTACCACTCTCTTTTTGAAGAAATTGGAAGATGATATACTCATTGTTCAAATTTATATTGATGATATCATCTTTTGGATCTACAAATAAAATCTTTTGTGATGATTTTTCGAAACCAATGAGAAGTGAATTTGATATGAGCTTAATAGGAGATCTTAGTCATTTTCTTAATTTTAACATTAAGCAAATTAAAGAGAGAACATTTTTTAATAAGTCAAAGTATGTTAAGGACATCCTTAAGAAGTATGAAATGGAAAATGCTTATGGCTGTCAATTCGTGTCGGCGGGTCTTGTTCAGGTCAAACCCGAATTTGACCCGGCTGTATCTGACCAAACCCGAACACGACTCGAAACAAGTTTCGGGTCAATTCTCTGGACCCGAACCCGACCTAAAATTTTGAAATATGTGGTTTCGATCACGAAGTAGATGCAGGCGATGACACGCACAATGGACGGCGGCAGCAGCAGCGGTAGGCGGCGCAGCGGCAAGGCAGCAGCGGCAGTTGGTCGGCACGGCACTGCGGCAGCGGCACTGCAATGGCAGCGGCACTGCGGTGGCATAGCGGTAGCGGCGGTAATGAAGCCGCGAATGTTGAGATTAAGAACATCAAGACTGCGACTCGATGCGTGTCAGTCGCCAGTGCGGCAGTCATCAGAGGCGAGACAGCGCTAGTCGCCAGTGACGTGATTGGGAGTTGGGACTGCGACACGATGCGTCGAGTTGATTTGCGGGTAGGGCGGGCACGCCGGGCAACAGAAACGGGCAAACTCATTTCCAGGTCATTTCCAGGTCATTTTTGGGTTTTCGGGTCAACCCGAACATGACCCGTAATGCAAATCGTGTCAGTTCTTTGAACCCAAATGCGACCCGTTTGCTAGCCGGGTCGGGTTCGGGTCGTGTTTTGGGTCGTGTCAAAAATTGATAGCCCTAATAATGCTAAACCAATTAGTACACCTAAGAGTGCCTCAGTTCAATTAAGTAAGGACCCAAAGGGAAAATCTATTGATCAAAAGAAATATAGAAGAATTTTTGGATCTTTGCTTTATTTGACTACTAGCAAACCCGATATTATGTTTAGTGTTTGTTTGAGTTCTAGATTTCAATCAGATCTAAAAGAATCATATATGACAATAGTAAAAATGATTTTGAGATATCTCTTAGGAACTCAGAACTTAGGGATTTGGTATCCTAAGTATATCTCTTCATTTGAAATTATTGGATATTCAAATTCAGACTTTACAGGTTGTAGGGTTAATCAAAAGAGTACATCTGGAACTTGTCAATTTATAAGAAATTTGTTAGTTTATTGGTCTAGTAGAAAATAGAATTCTAGAGCCCTATTTACTACTGAAGCTAAATACATTGACTTGGAAAGTTATGTGGCACAAGTTCTTTAGTTGAAATAACAGTTGATTGATTTAGGATTTACTATAGGCACAATTCTAATTTTTTGTGATAACACTAGTGCCATTTGCATTTAAAAAAATTCCATTCAACGTTCTAGAACAAAATATATAGACATCAGACATCATTTCATTAGGTATCATGTATCCAAAGGAGAAATTGAATAGAGCCATGTTTCAACTGAAAGCCAACATGCACACATTTTTATAAAACCACTAGTTTTTAATACTTTTAGCACATTAAGAACAAAGGTAGGTGTGATCGATCTTAATGCATAAACAAAATCCTTTGCAAAATTGATATGTTTATATGTGTCTTCTCTGTTTTTTATTGTTAATGTTTTGTTTTTATCTGTATTTTCTCGTTTTTAGTTTTTGGTTTTTATGCTTATTGTGATTTAGACTCATACCACTTATAAAAATTTTTTATTTCTTATCATTCGTGATGAATTTTCTAAGTGTTATATTCATACTATACGAAATTATTTTTATCCCGTATGAAATTTATAACATGTCAATCTTGGACATAATGTGTAAAGTTTTCATTTTCTTACATATATCTTATAGTACAATATTGATATCATCTCAGATAACTCTTCTTTGTTTATTTGTACGCATGTAGACAGTCATCCGGGTATAATTAATTATTATAATTGATCATACGTATGCAACTTTATTTCCTACATACGAACCACATGTCATTCGATGTATGGGGATGAACCTAACCATCACTAAAATATCGTCCCAAATGAACACTTGTTTATCTATACGATCGTCTGGTCAAAAAGCCTGTATGAAAGGATGCTTCATAACTTGTGTGTGATTATGAAAAATCATTTTATTTTGGATGTTATTATTTAAACATACAAAATTATTTTCATCATGTACGAAATAATTATCACACTATAGAATACATTTTCGTACGTAGAAAGGATCATTTTCTTTAAATAAGAGGGTTTTAGAATTCATTTTCATTCACTTCAATAGCCTCTTTCAATCCTTCTCATCTTATAAATGGATAGTTCTAGCAAGCTCGATAGAGTCTCTAAGGGTTCAGCCTCCAGGGGTGGAGACAAAAAATATCTGTCTAGAATAAATGAGGATTCTTACTATAGGTTTATAGCTACAAAAATCACTCAGTCTAGACTCTTACTCCAAGAAGATATCCATTTCAAGTCATGCCTCTTTATGCTTCAACTCATTTCACCTTTATTTTCACTTTGATTCATGCTTATCATAAGGAGACCTTTCACTACCTTTTAGAAAACATGAGTTTTAGTGAGAATGAGAGTAGGATAAGATTTTTTGTCCAAAATAAATGGGTAGAGATCACTAAGGAAGATCTAGAAACTTATCTGCAGCTAAGGACTCAAGGAATTAGAGCACACACTATGATCTCTAAATCTAACTATAATTGGTCTAAAATAAATAAAGTTCTAAGAGGGGTAGTTCAAGTTGGTCACTTGGCTAGGGTCTATACTTTAAATCAAAATGCTAAGGTCATCCAGCATGTATTTAGAACATCAATAATTCCTAAGGTTGGCGATTGCATATACATTAGTCCTCTTCAAACCACTATTACCTATCTAATCATGACTAGAAGATCAATAGTTAAAGCCCAACTCATTCTAGATTGCTATAAGTCAAAGCCCAACTCGTTCTAGATTACATGCTAGGGTCATCCAGCATGTCCTTTCTGAAATTGGGCATGTTTATCATACGAGGAAGAAAAATATTGCTTTAAGATTTCTAATGACCTATGTCCTAAAAAAGAAGTACAACATTATTCATCCTGAGCCTCCACTTGAATTGCCAATCTACTTCATCGATGCTTTGTTTCGAGCACTTTTTGGGAAGAATGACAATTTTGATGAGGATACTAAGGAAGATGGGGGAGTACCTGCACCTACTCATGAACTTGACTTTCAGGAGATGGTCCAACGCTTTTACTAGGTAGAGAGTTATTTTGATCAACATTTTGATCAAATTCATACTAACTTAAACCACAAGGATGCACAGTACCTGTAAGACATGGATTGGATCCGAGGTCTGTTCGAATTAGTGAACATTAATGTAGCTATGATGAATAGCTATTACTCTACCTTTAACCAGCCTCCTCCTACAGACTAGGGTCCCTCAGAGTTCTAGACGTACTTCTTCTGTGTTGCCTTTGCTAGTCCTCTCCAGATGTGATGATCTTAGTGGTGATTTTGATGTTTTATGTATTTGTATTTTGTTTAGTGTTTAGTGTACTTATCTTTGTTTAATTTGTATGTTGATGTTATCCTATTTTATTTTGATGAAAATTGATATCAAAGTGTGCTTAAATGTATTTGAACTTTAAATTGATATCAATAAAAAATGACTTATTTTGATTAGTTGCCTTTTTACGTTGTTTCAAATATAAGTTTACCTATATGATAATCCTGTCTTAATTGATCTTAAAAATGTTATAAATTAAAATGCAATATAAAAATTAATTTCATTATGAAATCTAATTTTTTCAAAATATGTTAAGTTAACTTATAACTTGATTAAGTTAAGGCTACCAATCTCATGTTCTTTTTAGGTAAACATAATTTAAATATTATTAATATAATTTTGATATCTTATTATTTTTTATTTCTCTTTTAAAAATAATTATCTTTGTAATTAGAGAAATTTGATTTTTTAGATTATTGATTTTGGAAAGTTCAATTAAAAAAATGGGTATTAAAAAGAAATGTATAATGTGTATAAAAATTTAAAGAATGCACAAAGGTTTGCAAATTGAAAAGAGGTATAAAATAAGTCCAAATACAAAAAGATGCACAAAGTATGCCACAAATATTTGAAAAGATGCATAATATCATCAATTGAATATGTTCTTTTATCTATCATTTAATCTTTGAATTCAAATAAATCTAATGCTCAATTATATTTTGTATTGAAAAGTGAACTTAACTAATCTTCATTTCATCACTTTTGCAATAATTCTCCATATCTAATTGTCTAGAATACTTCATGTTCTTAATGAATATTTTTTATCTTAGTTATACTTTAATTTAAATGATTTTGAATCTTTATTTTTTATCTAAGTTCTATTTCAATCTCTTTAAATATCAATTACTAAGATTTCTCATATGACTTCTTCCATTTCGACTTTCCATTTTCCTTTTTGTTGTTATCAAAAGGGAGAGTAATATTGTTTGGTGATTTATTTGTTTTTGTGATTGTGTTTTGATATTGTTTTTGATTATTTTGGTTGTGTTTTTGTTTGTTGTTTAGAGATTTTATGTTTTAGTGTTTTTATCATCTTATTTGTGTTTTTTTTTTGTCATTTGTGAGAAATTAAAAAAAGTATGTTCTTTAAGGAATTCCTTTATATCCATATGTTTATTCTTTTAGGGGGAGCTAAGGAGAAATTTAGGGTATTCAATTTTACTCAAACAATAATTATTTTACCATCATCAAAATGGGAAGATTGTTGCAACTTAATTCTTGATTGTTGACATTCTTACAGTATGTATATTTATGATATATCCAAATATTATTACTTTGATTATTATTTCTCCTAACATATTTTGGATGCTTTGTTTTGTTGTTCATATGTACTAATATTTTAGAAAAATCATACTTTGAATTGTTGAAGACTTCAAATCAAATCAGTTTAGGGTTTATTGTATGTGAAGTCTGAAATTTTCATTTTATTGAGTCTGAGAGAGTTTGATTGTAATTGAGTAATTATGCGCACAAACATCGGAGGAGAGTTTAAAATTTGCAAATTTTTAAGCTAATCATACTGTACGAAGTCATTTCATATAGGATATTTTATTCAATTATTTTCCTAACGAGTAGTCAAACGAATAGAATGTAGAAACTTTTTTTAAGAATAGATCATACTGTATGATATACCTTTCATGCATGTCTTCTAGAGTATAAAATTGAAGGGTTCCTTTTCATCCCAACTTTTTGTCCACATGAACTTGAAAAATTACTAAATGGTTCATACCGTACGATGTCATCATCGTACATACACCGTCGAGGGTATAAGTTGGATGGGTTACTTTTTGTCCAAATGATCTTGAAATTTTTTATAACTGATCTTATCATAAAATGTTATCATCGTACATACGCCACTCGGGGTACAAAATTGTTAGGTCCCTCTTCATCCTGACGAAAGTGAAAAAATTTCTAACTATTTATACCAGATGAATTTGGTTTATACTGGACGATCATCATGTACGAAATCATTTTGTGCTGATTCATTGTAGGTTCGTATGCAACAGTTTTTGAATTATTTGTATGTACAAACATACGATCGTACTATACGATAGTGTACGCTCAAAATTGAAAATTTCATTTTTCTAGAAGGTTTTTCATGTCTTTGATGTAAAATGTCTACTAAAACTAATGTGAAAAAGTCTTGTCTTCATGATTTTTTAAGGGCAATTGAAAGAGAGAGAGTTTGAGAGAGATTTCTTGCAAAGTGGAGTGTGAAGGGTTCATAATGTTACTCAAAGGTTAGGATTTCTTTGTGATTTTGATTGTCACTCTTCTTCTTGTCTTTCTAGTTGCTCATGAGAAGATCTTTGAAGAAGATTTGGCACTCTACCGACACTTGGAGAGTGTAAATAGACGACGGTTCTCTGCCAACACTTGGAAAGTTTGAACAGGATGACGATTCTCTGCCGACACATGTAGAGTATGAAAGGATGACAGTTCACTACCGACACTTGGAGAGTGTGAAAGGATGATAGTTCTCTACCACACCGGGGATTAGTGGAAGAGAGGATTTATAAAGGCTTCTCTTCCTTACTGTGGGGGCAAAATGGAGGCACTTTAGTAATAGTGCAATTCCTAAAGAGGGAGTCTTCAGGGAGTGGATGTAGGTTGTGTTTGACTAAACCACTATAAATCTTTGAGTCTTTTAATTTTCATATTTATTTACTGCAAGTTATTTTTCTGTGGTTAAAAAATTATTTTAAATCTTTAATTATCTTGCTACGAGAATCAACGATTTTCAAATTTATAAATCTAATTTTTTTTAAATTATCAATTCAGCCCCCCTCTTGGTTAGCCTTAGGACATTATTTTAGGTTTAACAACCTAATCTAGATTCAACATAAACCACCAAAATTAATATCTACCTTAGGTGATCTTCAATCAAACCCGAAATATTATACCTGGTTATTAGTTGATTAGAATTTGGTGGCTGTGTTGTATTCTATAATTTCTCATACATTCCTTCCAAATTTCTTGAATTTAATTCTTATTTGGAGATTTGGCAAAAAGTTGGACGCAGATCACAGTCTACCAATTGATCCCCTATCCTTCTACTAAAAAATGAGTTACAAGATCTCACCATGAAAGATAAGTCTATGATACAGTACCTATCTGAAATCAAACGTAGGGTTGATGCTATAGGATCGTCTGGTTCTCCTCTCCCAACAGAAGTTATTATTCTATACACTTTGAATGGATTGCCTAGTTATTATCCGACATTTAAAACAACTTTTTGGACTAGTATGAATTTTATCATTGTGGATGATTTTTATTCACTACTTTGAAGTGAAGAGCTCAATCTCACTATCAAATTGATGCGTGAACTTTGTTATTCAATAACTACTAATGCTATTCCAGCTATGTATGCATAATGTGGATAAGGATGTGCTCATAGTTCTCATGGATGATTTTCTTTATGATCAGTTTACGATCATGGTTCATCTGTCAGTCCTCCATCAAATTCATTTTCTCCAACATTCAAATGTCAAATTTTTGGTAAGCCAGGTTATTCTATTTATAGATGCTGGTACCGTGCAGATTTTTCTCTGCACCTGCCATTTCAAGCACATATAGCAGACCTATCTTCAGTAAACTCTGAATGGATTTTAGATAATGGAGCTACTTCTCATTTAACTTCAGATGCTTCACAGATATGCAACCCTCAGCCATATAACAAAAATTAGCTATTCATGATTGGGAAAGAAGATTTGTTGCCGATCACTCATACTTATTAAGGCTTATTACCTACACCTAATCGTAAGCTTCACTTCACCTCCCTTCTTTTTGTACCACATCTTCAATATAATCTTCAATTCACTAACTAATTAATGATAATTCTTCTATGTTCTCTTTGATCACTCGGGTTACATGATCAAGGACCTGAAGACCAATAAAACACTTCTTCATGGCCCATGTCATCAAGGACTCTACCCAATCTCTATTAAGACTACTCTTAACATTCCCAACACCACTTTAGTTGCTCTATCTTCTACCACCCAGCTCTGGCATCAATGCTTGGGACATCTCTCTCTTCCAATTTTACTCAAATTAAACAAGACTTTTTCTTAGTTTGTCTTTGGTTATTGTGTCTTCCCTCAATTGTAATGTTTATGCTCATGCTAAAAGCAACAAGCTCCCCTTCTCCCCCTCTCTTTCTTGTTATACTATTTTTCTTCATTTAATACATAGTGATATATGGGGACCTTCTCCCACCTTATATTTACAAGGTTTTAAACACCATGTTATTTTCATAGATGATTTTTCTCATTTTTTCTGGCTTTATCCTGTATATACAAAGTCTGATGTCCCTACTATGTTTTATAAATTCAAGCAACTAGTTGAACCCAAATTTGGTGCTAAGATTAAATATTTTAGATCAAAAAGCGATGAAGAATACTGCTCTACACAATTCAACTTGTTTCTGAAAAAAATGTGGTATCATTCACCAAATAACATGTTCCTATACGCCTGAGCAAAATGGCTTGACTAAACACAAGCATCGACATATCATGAAAACTGCACATGCTTTAGTTTTGAAGCATATCTTCCACTAAAATTTTGGCTACACGTTGTTCAAATAACTATTCAACTAATTAAATTTCTTCCATAAATTTAAAATAAACTATCTTCACCTTATCAAATACTCTTCAAGACATCACATGATTATACTCACCTCAAGATTTTTGGTTGTCTCTGTTATACTTATTTTCCCTCCAAGTTCATCTCCAAACTTCACCCTAAATCTTTACCTTGCATTTTTTTGGGGTATCCACAAAATACTAAAGTTTATCTTTGTTTTCTCATCGATCCATCCACACATTTATCTCGCAGCACGTTAAAGTCATTGATGCCATTTTTCCCTTTTCTCCTCAAAAAACTGAGATGTCTACTTCCACTACTTCAACGTATGTCCCACCAATTTCCCTAGTTCCAACTATTATTCAACTTGTGTCTTCATCCAATAATAATCCACATTCAAATAAGCAAATTCCCATATAGTCTCCATCCATCGCATCCTCCTCCGTCAATACTTGTCCCACTTACCACTTAACGATTCTCCATCTCCAACTTCAGTTTCAACCCCATAAGTTTCACATCCAATGCTTACGATATCTAAAACTGGTAATTTAAAGCCTAATCACATAATTACTATACATACTCTGCAGGGGCCTTCCGATCCTACATATTAATCTCAGATAGTTAAACATCTTAATTGGAGAAAAGCAATGTCAAATGAATTTGCTTCTCTCCAAAAGCAAAGTATATGGAAATTAGTACCTCCTATGTCATCTCACAATATCTTAGACTATAAATGGATATATAAAACTAATTTAAATTAATATGGTACTACTTCTCGTTATAAAGCTAGGCTTATTGCTCAAGGTTGTAATCTACAATATGGTTTAGATTATGAAGATAATTTCATTCCGGTAGCTAAACAACCTACCATTTGAATCTTTCTTAAAGTTGTTGTGACCTTCAAATGGACTATTTTGAAACTAGATGTGTCCATTGCTTTTCTCCACGGCAAGCTAAATGAAACAATATATATGTCACAACCTTCTAGTTTTATTGATCCACTCTATCTTGATTATTTCTATCTACTACAAAAGTCCACTTATGGTTTGAAAGGTTGGGTTTCCTACCCTTAAGGATCTCAAAGGATATCTTATCAAGTTTGGCTCTAACATTTACCTTATTCAACACATAAAAAGCTATGTTTATAACTTCATCCAAAAGTATTTTGGAAGTGAATACTCAGCAAGCATGGATCTAACGACTTCTACTAAGGTCTAATTCTTCGTTTCAGCTACCCCATTCTGCTAAGGGTTCCTAGGAGCTGAGAAGTTGTGGCTAATCCCTTTATCCTCACAAAAGTCTCCAAATCTTTCATTTTTAAACTCTCACCCATGGTCTCTATGGATGGTCAAGATCTCATAACCTAACATTTTCTGAATCCATGTGGAGAAGGATCTAAACTCTTCAAAAGACTCATTCTTAGGCAAAAGAAATTTCATCCAAGTGAAACTCGAGTAGTCATCAACAATCACAAAACTATAGACTTTCCCCCCTAAGATGGCAGTGCTAATGGGTCCAAATAAATCCATTTGAAGGACTTGTAAAGGTCTAGAGGTACTAATATCCTTAATGGAATGGAAAGAGGATTGGACTTACTTCCCTAATTGGCAAGGATTACAAAGGTGGTCTTTGGTGAACTTAAGCTTGGGGACACCTCTAACTAGGTCCTTTTGGGTCAGTCTTCTAAGGGTTTTCATATTGTCATGACATAACCTCCTATGCCATAACCAAGAATAATCATCAACAGTTTTTAAACAAAATGAAGTAGCATATTCAATATTATTTAAATCAAGTATGTAAACATTGATGATATGCTTTTATTGCAAAACAGTGTTATTATTCAAGCTAATAATATATGTATTTTCTAAAAAAATTATAATAAAGCCCTTATCACACTGCTGACTGATGCTTAGCAAGTTGTGTTTCAATCAATCTACAAGCAAAATATTTTCAATCAAAAGGTTCTTAGAGTTTCCAATTATACATGTACCCACCACTTTCTTAGGGGTGTTGTCTCCAAGAGTGACATTGCCTCCAGCCCTGGCCTCCAGTGAAACGAATTGGTTGGCATCTCCAATCATGTGTCATGACCACCCGCTTTTCAGGTACCATATGCTCTCACAGGGTCTTTTGATAGAGCAAGCCTGTAAAATTATTAAATGTCAGATTTAGGAACCTTTGGGTCACTTGTTATGGAAGGAAGAAAGTGATGCATCTGTGTTATATTGTGAATCATGCAATTTGGGTCTCCACACCCAATATGTACTATGATGAACAATACAAGTAAGTAAAATGTGTCCTAGCATACCACATGAAAATCATCTAACACTAGAAAAAGGCTTTACTAATCTACACGGGTGGTGATGCTTCTTCTTAATATTATTTTGTGCATGCAAAGTTGGTTTATCATTTTCAAAAGCTTTGAGTTTTTCTAACTTCTTAAACTCCTTTTCTAACTCAACTTGAGATGACTTCAAGGAATCAGGTGCATTAGTTAATTCAATATAAATTTTTTTTAACTCATCAACTAATGACATGTGATTGTTATCAATTTTGGAGTGATCTTTTAATAAAATTTCATGCACTTTTTGCAAATTCAAAAACTCAAATTTCAAACTAGCATGCAATTTCTTAAGTTTTCTATATGATGCATGAATTTGTTCACAAACTTTAAGTAATTGATCATAGGTTGGTTGGCATACCTCTTCTTATTCAGACTGACTAAGATGATCACCGGCCATCAAACATAAGTTTGTTGTCTCCTCCTCTACTTCAGTCTCTGATGATGAACAAATATCTAAAAATGTGCTCCACTCTACTAGACTTAACACACTATCCTATTATTCCTCCATTACAAATAAATTAAAGAAAAATATTTTTATTTAATAATAAAAGATTAGACATATGGCACTCAATAAGGTGGCACTGCAATGTTACAACTTGAATTAAAGCATCAACACTACTTAATGTGCTCTTTTTTGTCTTTGGGCTTTTCTAACGATTGTTAGATGATCGACATATTGCATGGCTAAATTAGTGCTACACTTATTTTCTTTAACTTTTATGCCATAGTGTTACAAATGATCGGTGTTGCGGGACTCTAGAGGTTGGTGATTTAGCGTTAAATTATGCATAATTTTTTTATGGCTATGACACTATAATGTTTATATATAGAACTATGTTATGGAGTAATGCTACATTATTGACCTTTGATTAGAAAATGTACTAAATTAAATGCAATTTTCCTAATGCTCTAGCACAGTAATATCTTATTTCGGTGCTGGGGTGCTGAAGGCACAACAATACTAATATTTGGTGTCATATAGTTCTGGTTCTTAGCTTTGTAAATTTTTAAATTTCTTGTGCCAATCCTGAACAATATTAAATAAAATAACATTTATGAGCAAATAAATATAAGAATATGGTACATTATTAACTTTAATATTTATTTATTCAAATTTGCATAACATAACATATATTACCTTGAAAGACACACTGATACTCAATTATCGATTTAAAAAGAGAATCAGTATAAGAATTTTTTAATTCATCCCAAAAAATAAAAGTAACATTCACATATCATTTTGAATACTAATTTATAAAGTAATGTATAAAGCTAGTTTCTATTCATTGGATTCTTATCCCACTTTAGAAAGGAACTAAGAAATGGGTTTATTTTTTCACTGGGTTATAGACTTCTTATAGAGACAAGCCTCTATAGTTAATTTCATCCTAAGATGAGTTTTGATAATACTCTTGATTAAAGTAGAGACAAAACTGTTCAAATTTATAATGGGCTGATCAAAGATTTGAGTTATAAAAATTTAAGGACAAATTTAAATTTAGATTGAGATTTAGAATTTATTTAAAATTTGGATAACCATCCCGAGGAGAAAATTTAGAGATTTGTGTGTACAATCTAGACTTATAATTTCCATGTGTAGGTTGTTAGTTAACATTCTAAAAGTAATTATGAATGCAAGATAGGATAGCTCTATCTCTAAGGAATCAAGTAATTTTAGTTTAAAAAACATTAATCAAGATTCTTCAGTATACAAATGCACCTATCTAGCAGAAATTGACTCAAAAAAATTATAAACTCTAAATTTTATTTTTAGTAAATCTATAATTTACTTTTTAAAATATGGATTTTCTAAAAAAAAATTGGACGTATAATGAACCTAACCCAGAGTTAAACTTTGATAGCCTCGACTCTTTGTCTTTAAATTCCTTTCCATAAGGATATATTTTGGGCTAGTGTATGTTGACTTCATTTCTTGCTAAGGTCATTAGAATTTTAGAAATTCGAGACTACAATCACTTGACTATCAACAAATCATTAACTGTAACCAGCTGGCATAGTGCACTACCCCTAACAGTACACTGACTCCTTATTTTTAATCACTATTACAATAAGATTATTTGGAGCTTCATATATCAAATTTATCACAAACTAAGCTAATTTATCAAGCACCATGAACCACCCAATATTATACTCCAATTTTTATATGAACCGCACCAAAACCTTATAAACTCAGCTCCTTGTGTATCAAACCTTATTGGTTACCTCAGTCCAGACAATAAATGGCTCAGTAAAGTGAACCCAAATCTTGCCAAACTTAGTCAATTTGGGTCATCCCATTATATATAATAATATCAACCCACTTCAATTGCTCAAACTCACTTCATTTCATGTTTTGAGTAGACCCAAATAATATGTGAGTCAAATCATGGTGAGTTAACCTAGTCAACTCACCATTTTTTAGTAAAATCCTCTTACAAACACACCCTTTTCACTCAAACATCACATCCGTACAATTAAGCTTATTGAGTTTTGCTTAAACGACACCCAAGACTTTCTTTAGACCAATAATAGTTAGCTCGGGCGGTGTTGACCAGTCAATTTTATCAAAAAAAAAAAAATAATTAATCAAAATTTATAGAACTAACCCAAATTTCAATATTTCCTTGACACCATTCCATATTACCTATTCCTAATAATTCTCTAATCAATTTTTAATCATTAATTTAGTTTAAATCGTCTCAAACCACCCTATGTACACAAAAAGACAAAATTAACTTTATACATCACATGTCATTACTTGGTCCTTTCCTGGCCATTCCTCAATTCCATAATTACTTCTTATCATATAGTATACATCTAAGAAGTCTCCTTAGTGAATCCTTGCCCTTTATTTTACTTGGGGAATTTAAATAGGGATAAGCACTCATTATTAACACATTTATACATAACATTAAATCCAGAGCTCCTTAACACTTTTGGTCTTCAGCAAACTTGCTTCTAGAGTTCCAAGGAAGAGAATAAGCCCTTGCACAGTCCTTATGGTCCACTTAATTAATGTAAATGTCCAACCCTAGCTTAAATTTTTCATTTAAAAAATCTTTTTAAATGTAATGAGATGCTGTGTTCGGATAGACTTGGAAAAGAAACTTCCTTTGGGAGTCTGGATTGAGGGTCTTCATGGAAGATCATATCAGAAAGTGGAATATGAAAAGTTGACTTCACTCTGCTATCAGTGCGGCAAAGTGGGACACAACAGTGGTGTTTGTCCGGAACTAGCTGATATTCAAATTAAGAAAGTTGCTATGGATGAATCTGAGGAGATTATGAAAACGAGAAATGATCGGGAAATTGAAGATAATAAGAAGCATAGCAAAGATGAGTATGGTCCGTGGATTCATGTCAAATTTAAAAATAACAGAAGCAAAAAATCTGGAATAATGGGAGAAATGGAGGAACGTCAGGTCTAAATAAATAGGTTTATAAACCTGTGGAAATAATGGAGACAACTATGGCAGAATTTCAAGAGAAACAAGGGATTTTGGCTGATAATCTACAAGGGGAACCTGCAAATCAAGTGGTGGAAAAGGTTTGAATTCTAGAGAGAGAAAGTTCTTCCTGGTTTTGAAATCGGATTTCGCGGGTTTTTTCCGCGATTGATGGTGACTGCACCGGTGGATAATCGACATTTTCAGCCGGTATCCATGATTGTTCCACGGTCATCTGGTTCTCTTTGGTCCAGTGATGGAAAATCTAATGGAATAGTGATTAGGGAAGGAGGTAAGCCTTTGAGCCGTCAAGAAAATGTTGAAGGTAAAGGAACGAATGTGATAATGGATGAATTGGATGCACGAGTGGATACGATTGTTGAAGACCTACCTGGTTGGATGAATGTTGAGTCTTCGGCTTCACAAAATTTGGTCTTACGAGTGAGAAATTTTTCCGAGGTTCTTGATGCACAGAAAGTGCGTAATATGGGTAATGGATCTGTTTCTTTAGAAACCCGAAAGGAAGATATCGTGAAGAATATGGGCGAAGTTGTTGAGGCTTGGACGAAACTGAAGCCAATCAAGATTACATTTGACAGAGATTTGATGGAATTCTCTGAGGACGGTGTGGCGGTAAAATTGAATGCAGAAAGGGAAGCCGAGAATGCTAGAGTATTGAAGAATTCGATTGTTCTCAAAGTTCTGGGTAATGGAATTCCATTCTCTGTTTGCAGTTTGGAGCTAAGAAGACAATGGAGCCAATACGGTAATTTTCACTTGACCTCAATTGGATTGGATTGGAAACTCTGTTCGTTCAATTCGTGTGAGGTGGTTGATGAAGTTTTGAACGGGGGCCCATGGTATGTGAATGGATTAATCATTGGAATGGATAGGTGGACTCCTGCTTTTGATCCAAATTCGTTTAAAGGTATATCTGCACCGGTGTGGATCCGATTACCTTGCTTACCTTTATATTGCTGGGATGAAGATAGCATAGCTAGAATTGCTTCTTGCTTTGGATCACCTATGTATGTAGATGGAAATATGTTTCGATGGAGTAAATGAGAATTTGCACGTGTTTGTGTGAGAATTGATTTAGAGAAGAAACTTTTGAATGGTACGTGGGTTGAAGGTTCAGCTGGGAGATTTTTCCAAAGGGTGGAATATGAAAAAATTGATCTTATGTGGTACCAATGTGGAAGGGTAGGCCATGATAAGAAGACATGTCCGGAAAATGTCACATTGGTGATTAAAGATCAATCATTGAAGAGTATGGGATCAGATAATGGGCAGGACAATTTGGTGAGACATGACAATAAGCATTCTGTGGTGAGTACTGAATATGGTCCATGGATTCATGTCCAATTCAAGAATAGAAGAGGTAGAAGAAGCAATGCAGTAAATAAATATGAGCAGGATATTGGAAGGAAAATAGAACATAGAATTTTTGTTGGTCAGAAGGATGTTCAGCTTGAAGAAGTCCAGAAGAAAGTTCAGGATGAGTGTAACCGTAATAAGGCAGATGAAGTCTCTGGAAAATATGCTATAACTGGTATGTTCGAACAATCAACAAACCGGTTTGCTGTTCTGGTTGAGGAGAATGAGGAAGAACTTTTGGGTAAAGCTGTTAGTAATGATTAGGTGGTTGACAAAGGCTCCGAACTATTGGAACCAGAGGTAAATCTTGATATGAATTATGGTAGTGAAGATGTCAAGGTTAAATTAGCCAAAGAATTGAAGTCATTGGGACCTGTTAATAGTGAGAAGAAGAAGAGGAATGGAAGGTTGAACCCCAATAGTGGGGGAAGATCCTCTATACCTTGTTAATTATGTCTTCAATTCTTTTCTGGAATTGTAGGGGAGCGAGGAAGAAAGAAGCTTCCCTGTATCTTAAGGAAATGGATAGAGATGAAAATGTTTTCTTTATTGGTCTTATGGAAATAAAGCTGTCCAGCATTGGTTGAATGGAGGTGGATTGCCTTATAGGAAATGAGTGGGATTATTTTCACCAACCTGCTATTGGGACTTCTGGTGGTATCCTGGTTTTGTGGAACATAAATTTGGTGTCATTTGAGGTTAGTGAAGCTTCTTCTCAGGTGATCATCAGTAATCTTTTTATTCCTAGCTTAGGAATTTGGAAGATTGCTACAGTTTATGGAAGCCATTGCAACAAGGAGAGAAGTGATCTTTGGAATCAATTGGAGAGAAGCATGGAGAATTCTAGTCCTTCCATCATAGGGGGAGACTTTAATTGTATTCTAAACAAAGATGAGAATACAGGAGGTAAGAGGTTCCTTTTTTCCAAGGGACCGAGAGAAATGAAGAGCTTCATGGTAAATTCTGATTTTCATGATATTGGATATGTTGGGCCAAGATTCACATGGTGTAACAACAAAGAAGGTAATTCTCGGACATGGGAAAGGTTAGACAGATGTATTTTGAATTCATTGGCTATGCAAAAGCTTCCTTTGGTAGTGAACTGACATTTGACAAGGATGGCGTCTGATCACTGTCCAACTGTGATCAAGATGGATGATAGAATACGGCTTAAGCCGAGAACAATCAAATTTGAAGATACATGGAGATCTTATCCGGCGGCTAAGAGCATAGTTTATCACTCCTGGAAGAAGCATGATGATGGTAATGAGTATGAAGTCTTACAAAAGAAGCTTAATCGTACTTTGAAATCATTATTTTTCTGGAGCAGAATTAAATGCAAGGATTTGAATGCCTTAAAGGATAAACTGAAGAAAGAGATACTTGATTTGCAAAATAAAGAAGCATTGAGTAGTAATTGGTCTGCTGATGACCTGTTTGAACTTAGAAATAAGTTTAATCAACTCAATATCACTATGAGAAGACTTTCAACTTGGTGGAATCAAAGGGCTAAGGCTAGGTGGCATGAGGAAGGCAATACAAATTCTAAGCTTTTTCATAACTTTGCAACAACTAGAAGGAATGGGAATCATATTTTTCAAGTCAAAGATGAAGCAAATAAGTTGCAAGTGGAGGAGGATCAAATCGAGAAAGTCTTCACCAAATTCTTTGAGAAGAAATGGGAATATAGGGAATGTGAAGTCACGGGATGGCCTTCTATTATGGAGAATCAGAAGTTAAATGCCGAAGACATGGAGTTGTTAAATGCTGAGTTTACTGAAAATGAATTACATATTGTGGTGTTCCAGCAAGGGAACAATAAATATCCTAGTGTGGATGGCGTTACCTCTTCCTTCTACAAAAGCTATTGGAATATTATATGGGAAACTCTTTGGAATGCGGTAAGGAATTTTTTTAATTCCAGCCATATGAATAAGGAATGGAAAGACACGTTGATCGTCTTAATTCCTAAATTAAAGAACCCTTTGTCTCCATCAAATTATAGGCTCATTAGCCTTTGTCAAACCAATTATAAAATTGTGGCTACTATGCTTGTTAATAGAATGAAGAAGGGAATGGCTATAATGATTTTCGAAGAACAAGCTGCCTTCATACATGGAAGATCTATTGCTGAACATTGTTTGCTTGCTCAGGAGATTTTCCACAAGTTTAAAATCTCAAAGAATAAGAAGGGAATGATGTCCGTTAAGCTTGATATGGAACAAGCTTATGATAGCATGGGATGGACTACTCTTCGTCATATTTTGAGATGGTATGGTTTTCCTATTGCTTTATCTAACTTACTCTTGGAATGTGTTGTAGATGTGAGATTCTCCATCATTATTAATGGGAAGAACTCTGAATTGATCAATGCTCAAAGTGGATTCCGTCAGGGATGTCCACTTTCACCATATTTATTCATCATGTGTTTCCAATTGATTACTAACTCATTGGAGCAAAGAGGGAAGAGCCTTGGCATTCAAGTTTCAAGTGGAGGGCCAAAGATTAGGCATTTACTATATGCAGATGATGCTCTAATTTTCTCTCATGCATCTGTTGAGCTTGCTAAAAGTATGATGACAATTGTGAAAAAATTTTGTAAGTGGACTGGGCAAAAGATTAATATTGGCAAATCTCAATTATTTTTTGGAAAGGTAGTCAACTATCATATGAGGAGGAAGATTGGCAGACTTCTTGGGTTTAAGATAGTGAAGGAAATGAGATATTTAGGAGTAAAAATCTCACTTGAAAGAATGAAGATGGCTGATTATCAAGAAGTTCTTAGTAATGCTATGGAATGACTTAATGCTTGGAGCATGAAATCTTTATCCTTGGGAGGTAAATTGATTCTTGTAGAAAGTTCTTTGCTCTCTATGGCAAATTTTCTTATTACCCAATCTTTGGTACCTAAGAGGCTTTTACATGACTTGGAGAAGCTATGTAGTGATTTTATTTGGAATAATAAAGATGGCACTAAGGGGATGCATTACATTGCTTGGAATGATATTTGCAAGCCTAGTAGTATGGGAGGATTGGGCTTACATTCTCCTTTACAGAGAATCAGATCTTTAAGATCCAAAGTGACATGGAACTTTATTCAAAAGCCTGGTTCTTTGCTTCACCGTGTCATGGAAAGTAAATATGGGGATAATGTAATGAATGGAGCTCACAGGAATATCAGCTCAAATGCTTGGAAAATCTTACTGGATGGTGGAAAAAATTTGAAGATGGTGGTTCGATGGAAGGTGGGGAAAGGAGATAAAATTAGCATCTTAAATGACACTTGGGTGCTTGATAAATGTATTAATCGTTGGCCTACTTTTGTGGACAGCAATTTCCTATATGGTATGAGTGTGCAGCAATTAATCCTTGATAATGGTACGTGGAATTATGAATTGTTACAAAGAGCATTTCATCCATATTTTATATCTTTAATCACTCAAATTCTAATTGAGTATAATGAGGAGGATCAGATGGAGCTGATGAAGATTGGTTTGGGGAAGATAGTGTCTGCTATGGTTTTTGAACAAATGTGGCTCAACAAATGCAATATGGAGGATGTGGAATATTTCAGCTGGGTGAAGAAATTAAAGATGAGTAAAAATATTGAAATGTTTTGGTGGAGACTTGGTAAATCAGCCATACCAACCAATATGTTTCTCATGAATTGTAAAATCTCAGATAATGGTCTTTGTCCTAGAGGTTGCCAAGTTGAGGAAACGTATGAACACATTATGGTAAAATGCAAGTATCTGATTTAAATAATTCTGAAGTTGAGGAAATGGGGAACTTTTATTCCTACCTTTCAATCGCTGGATTGCTGCTTGGAGAACTTAAGGAAGATGTCTGTAAAGAATCCTGGGATTGTTCGACTGTATTGCTCTACTGTCTATTATTCTTGGAAGAGTAGAAATGATATTAAACATGATAAGAAGGTTGTGCCGTGTTCTGTTATTGCTGCTAATGCTCTGTTTTATGCTGTTTCCAAATCTAGTCCATTTCTATCTTGTTGGGGTACTAATCTCCATAGGGAGTCTCAAAGAACTTGGTACCCTCCACCGAAAGAATGGATTAAGGTAAATGTAGATGCATCCTTGACAAGCTCTAATTTGGCTGCCATTGGAGGAATCTTTCGGGATCACAAAGGATGATTTATTAGTGCTTTTGGAAAGAATGGAATGCATTGGGATATTGGCCATCTTGAATTACAAGCAGTCCTCACGGTTAAGGAGTTTTTGATGAGCTGGATGTTGGAATGTAAAGGGCTTATCATAGAAAGTAATAATATGAATATCATCAAATTCATTCAGAATTCTTTGAAGGATAATAAGGAGAATGTGGGTAAGTGGCCACATAAGAATTTATGTTTTTTACATGATTTTAATAAGGTTTTCTTTCTCCATGCTTATAGAGATTGTAATAAAGTAGCAAATTGTTGTGCTACTATGGCATTGGAGAATAGCTTTTTCTTTGATAGCTCTTCTTTTGATCGCATTCCTTCCTTGTTGTTAGGCTTAATCAAGGAAGAATGTGATCCCCTTATTACTTGTACTTAGTTTTCTTTTGGGTTTAATACTATATGATGCATTTCTTTCAAAAAAAAAAAAGTGGTGGAAAAGGAGGCTGAAAAGACTCATTCTCAGGTTATTCAAGAAAGTTTCAAGAGTATGAATAAATTTAAATTATTAGAAGATGAGATTGAAGAAGGGTAAGTCCTGGAAATGGGAAAGTCTGATAGTCTTAACAATGCCAAGCCTGGAGAAAACAATGAAGTTCTGGATATTGCTGATGTTAAAAATAATGCTACTGTTGAAGTTCAGATCAAGTCAGATCAATTGATCTCATTGACTAGCTTTGGGAAATCAAAACTTTCAAAAGAATTAAGATCACTAGACCCGGTGGAAGCTGTTCAAAGGAAAAGGAAAGATGATAAGAAGAATTTTAAAATGATAGGGGATCACTCCCCTGTTATTTTATAATGGCGTCTCTGATTTTCTAGAACTGTAGTAGGGCTAGAAAGAGGGAGGCCTCCCTATATCTTAGGGAGATTGTTTAAGACAACAATGTTTCTTTGTTGGTCTTACTGAAACAAAGTTTACATGTTTAGAAAGGCATGATATTGATTCCATTATTGGAGTAGATTTGGACTAATGTTTTCAACCTGCAGTTGGATTATCAAGTGGCATTTTGGTTCTTTGGAAAAGAAGTTTGGCTTCTTTTGAAACTGTGGAAGTTTCATCCCAATTAGTTATGGGAAACTTGAATATCAATACTTTAGGCAGTTGGAAGGTGGCTACTGTTTATGGTGGTAAAGATGTTCAAACACGTAGAAATCTTTGGCATTCTCTTAAATCTTGTATGCAGGGTAATACTCCAGCTTTAATTGGTGGAGATTTCAATTACCTTCTCACTAAAGAGGATAAGAAAGGTGGAAAGAGGTTCCATTTCTCTTGTGGACCTAAGGAGATGAAGATGTGCTTTACAAATAACAATTTCCATGATCTTGGCTATGTGGGTCCAAGGTTCACTTGGTGCAATAACAAAGATGGTAACTTAAGGATTTGGGAGAGATTAGATAGATGTTTAGTAAATTCTATTGCCTTACAAAAAATTCCTATGGCCAAAGTGAAACATCTCTCAAGAATTGCATCAGACCATGCTCCCATTATTTTTAATATGGTGGAACCACAAAATCAGAAATCTAAATTCATTAGATTTGAAGACAAATGGAAATCTTACCCTGTGGTTTGGCACATTGCTGATAAGGCTTGGAAGAAATTTGATTATGTTACCAGTGCTAAAATTCTACATAGAAATTTAAAAAGAGCCTTGAAAGCTCTATACTATTGGAACAAGAACAAGTGTAAGGAATTAAACTTGTTGAAAGAAGATTTGAAAAAGGATATTTTAAAGCTGCAGATTGAAGAAGCTAGCAATGAAGACTTCACTGATGAAAAAATGAAGCTTCTTAGAAGTAAGGTGCCCGATTTAAATGTTACTTTGGGTAGATTAGCCACGTGGTGGAACCAAAGAGCAAAAGTCAAATGGCATCAAGAAGGTGATAGGAACTACCGTTTTTTTTCATCAGTTTGCCTCGGCAAAGAAGAATGGAAACCTTATTTGGCAAATCAAGAATGAGAATGGTCAGTTTGTTGAAGATTTCGGGCAAATTGAGGAGGTCTTTTACGAGTTTTACAGTAAGAAATGGGCATCAAGGAATTGTTAGCTCTCGGGCTGGCCTTCAATTCCTAATAACCTGCAGCTTTTGATTGAAGAGGAGTTCTTAAAGAATGATTTTACTAAAGAAGAGATGATAAAGGCAGTTTTCAATCAAGGAAATAACAAGTCTCCAGGATTAGATGGTATCACAACATCTTTTTTCAAATATTTTTGGAAAATTGTGGAAGAAGACACTTGGAAGGAAATTGATAGTTTTTTAAGACTGGTGCTATGCATAAGGATTGGAAGGATACGTTGGTAATCTTAATTCAAAAAATTAATAATCCTACCATGCCGTCCAATTTTAGACCTATAAGCCTTTGTCAAACTACTTACAAGATTGTGGCCACTATGATTTTTAATAGAGTAAAGAATTGCATTTCCAAATGTATCACTGAGGAACAAGATGCTTTTATTAATGGGCGCTCATTGTCGGATCATTGCCTTATTGCTCAAGAATTTTTTCACAAGCATAGAATCACAAAAAATAAAAAAGGTTTTATGGTGGTTAAACTTGATATGGAGCAAGCTTATGATAATATGAGTTGGGATGCTTTAGAACAAGTGCTGAAGTTGTTTGGCATGCCGGCAAAGATGATTGTGCTGATCATGGAGTGTGTTAAAAGTGCCAGATTTTCTTTCAACATTAATGGTAAAGCTTCCAAGTGGATCAATGCAACAAATGGTTTTCGTCAAGGTTGCCCCCTCTCCCCTTATCTCTATATTTTATGCTCTCAACTGTTTTCTTTAGCTATGGCTCAAAATGGTCAAGTGTTGGGAATTCAAACTTCACAAAGATCTCAAAAAATCAGTCATCTCTTATATGCCGATGATGTGTTGATATTCTCTCATGCTTCCAAACATTTGGCAACTAAATTAAGAAGCATAGTTTTAAAATTCTGTAATTGGATGGGTTTGAAAGTTAACAAAACAAAATATCAAATTCTTTTTAATAAATCCATGAGAAGAAATGAGAAGGTCAAAGTAAAGAAAATCCTGAACTTCAAAACTGTTGAAGAATTACAGTACTTAGGTGTTCAACTACTGCTTAGAAGATCGGTTAGAGCAGATTTTCAGTTTCTAATTGACAAAGTTTTGCAGAAATTAAACTCTTGGAGCAGTAAATGCCTATCTTTGGCTGGAAAACTAACTCTGGTGAAGACATCACTTTTATCTCTTCCAAATTTTTTCTCAACACATAATATGGTGCCTAAAAAAATTCTCCAGGAGATAGATAAATGCTGCAGAAATTTCATTTGGAATAAGAAAAACGGCAAGAAGGGGATGCATTATGTTTCATGGAGCACTCTATGCAAATCTAAAGACAAAGGTGGGATGAATTTGCATTCGGCTGTTGATAGAGTAGGGCCACTTAAAGCTAGATTAATGTGGAGGATGATTCAAAGGCCTGAATCTTTACTTTCATGGGTTGTTTCAGCTAAGTATGGAGATAAGATCTGGAAAACTAATTACAAGAGTAATACTTTTATTGCCTAGAAAGTGCTAAATGAAGGAGCAATATACTTGAAACCACTTTTGAGGTGGAGAACAGATAATGGGAGAAGTATTGATGTTGTTAATGATGTATGGCTATTAGACAAGAGCTTCAAGGACTGGCCTATCACTGCTGATTGCTTGGGTTTGGAAGGATTAAAACTCAATAATTTCATTGACCCGACAGGATCATGGATGACAGATGAATTGCTCTGTTCTTTAATGAGAATCTGATTGCAGTAATTGTACAAATCAAGATTGAATGGGAGGTTCCTGAAGACTTCATGGAGGAAATTCATTCTTTATCAGGCAAAACGATTAAAGCAGGGGCATATGAGACACATTGCAGTAACCAGCAAGATAGTGAAGCAGATTCTTGATTTACCATTTGGTTAAAAAAGCTTAAAATGACGCCAAGGGTGGAAATGTTTTGGTGGAGGTTGAGTAGAGGTGTTATCCCAACTAATGAGTTCTTAAAATTCAGAAAAATTAGTAATGATGATCAATGTGTTAGAGGTTGTAAAAAAAATGAAAATCTGTCACACGTCTCAGCTAAGTGCTAGCATTTACAAGATATACTGAGGAAAATCCAAGAATGGGGTATTTTTGTTCCAGTTTTTTACTCACTGGATGATTGTCTTATTGAGCTAAAACGTCTATCTAAGATAGCACCTAATATTGTTATTCTTTAATGCAATGTTGTGTTCTGGAATTGGAAAAATAGAAACGAGGTGGTTCATGGCAAGAGTGCTAATACGATTTCAGCAACTGGAGCAAACATGTTATCTACGACTTTTTTATCTTCTAATCCTCTCATTGCTAGCTGGGGTGCTAACCTCCCTGGGGAGTTTCAAACTATTTGGCACCCTCCACCGCAAGGATGGATTAAGATCAGTGTTGATGCTGCTCTCCTTCCTTCTTATAATGCTGGAATTGGAGGATGCTTTAGAGATGATCAAGGAAGATTATTGGTGGCCTTTGGGGAGAAACGAATTCATTGGGACATTGCAAACCTTGAGCTAGCAGCAGTGATCTCATTCAGGAAATACTTGCTACCGTGGATGGTTGAATGCAAAGGTCTCATCATAGAAGGTGATAACATCAATGTTATCAGATTCATTCAAGATTCTTTGAATAAGGAGAAGTGGCAAAGCTTCAACCGAATAGATGAGAATCTTCTATTCTTAGCCGATTTCAATAAGGTAATTTTCAACCATATTCATAGGAATGGTAATAGAGTAGCCGACATGTGTGCTACTATGGCTTTAGATTACAACTTTTATTTTGATAGTTTTTCTTTTGCAAACATCCCTTCTTCTCTAGGTTCTCTTTGAAGGAATGTGAACATTTGCTTTAGTTTGTTCCTTGTTTTTCTTTCTTTCCTTTAATGCATATGCTATTGCAACTTTCAAAAACAAAAAAAAAAGAAAGTAATTCTAGGTTCTAAACTTCTTATAAGAGTAAGCTTTTATATTTAATTATATCTTCAAACAAAATACTCTTGATTAAAATGAAAACTAAAGATTTTCAAATTCATATAGATTTAAAGACTAGCTTCGGCTATCAATATTTCATTACATTAAGGCTTTAAACTATAAATTATTAATATGAATTTGGGATTTAGATTTAAACTTAAGATTTTAGATTTGTGGAAGGATACAATAGAAGGAATGTATAAAGATTATGATGTGTATATAATCTAGACTTTGAAAGTTAGTGAAGGTTATCAAAACTTTCAGAAATAGCTCGAGGCTAACCAAGAGGGGATGATTGGATATTTAAAAAAATCTTACAAGAAAATGAAATACTTAAAAAAAAAAAATTTCAGAGCCACACATTAGAATCAACACGGTGGATGCAGAAATAAGAAAATTACACAAAAACAAAATAAATTAGATTTTTCAATCACACATTGTTAACCCCTATTTAAACCACACAAGAAAGAGAAGAAGCCATAAATCTTGCATACATACCTTGCACCCTTCAAGTACCCAAAAATCTAGCAGAAATACTACTTACCTCGTATGTCGTCAAAGTTCTGCTCAAATCCTGGATATCCTGTTGAAAACCTCAAACTGTCAAATCCGTAAAATCCACTAATTCGAGCGTCGAAGCAGTCGCGTCCCGTAAATCCTTCACAGAGTCGTGATTCCACCTATGTATTGTCTTTAAAACTCAAACAAAAGCCCTGCTCTTTTGTAATAACATCTACCTATATTTCCACCCGTACACATTTACACTTATTTATCATTCGTGTATATGTTAATTATCTAGGACATAGGCTCATCTATATATATTAGGTTCCTATACTTATCCTATATCTTGAACATAATGAAATACTGCTCATTCTCTGCTTTCATGGTATTAGAGCAGTTCTTTTCTTCTTCCCGTACCATGTGAGTTTCTTTTTATTCTTTCTTCTTTCTTTTTTCAATTCCCATCTTCCACATCCTTTCAGGCCATGGATGTCTCCTCCAAATCACAAAAAGAAGATTATCAAGAAATAAGGTCAGAAGATAACAACTCCATACCCGCCACTCTCAAATTCATGATCTCAAACATCAAGGTCATTGTGCCGGAACAAATCTATCCCAAAAACTACCTGATATGGAATTCTCAAGTCCTCAAACTACTTAATGCCAACATTTTCTCCTCTTTTCTCCTTCCTTCAGCTTACCCTCCTGATCAACATAAAACCCTTCCTAATGGACAAAAAGAATCCAACTCAAAATATCATATATTGATTCTGGTATACCAAAATCTGGTGGTAGCACTATGCTCTACCCTCTCACTGGCAATTCTTCCGTATGTTATGCATCTTGAATCCACTTCTGTTATTTGGCTCACTCTCGAATGCTGACTTCAGTCGTCAAATTGAACTCACATTATACAGCTCAAAAATGAACTACATAATGTGCAAATGAAAAACCAAACAATGGCACAATATCTTCAACATATTAAAACCATCATCGATAACATTACCAAATTAGGATCAGTTCTTGATCAAGAAGACATTATTTTGTACATGTTGAATGATCTACCTAAAAGTGCTCTGATACCACTTGAAACTGCTTTGATACCACTTGAAAGTTTGTTAGAGATATTAAGCTCTTATGAACTAGCCCAAGGCTAACCAAGAGGGAGGGTGATTTGATATTTAAAACTTCTTTAACTAAAAGAAAAAATTGTTTATATCTTGTAGTAGAAATGAATTAAATTAATAATAAAAGATCAATCAGAAATTTCACCCAAGTAGTTAATCACAACAAAAATAAAGTGCAAAAATAATAAAGGAAAGAACACACCAGATTTATAGTGGTTCGATCAAGCAATGACCTACGTCCACTCCTCGTAGGAACCCTCGAGTATTATACTAAACTCAGTGTCTCTCATTTAGCACCCACAGCTAGGCGGAGAAGCCCTTACAAAATCACTTACACCTTCCCTGGTGCGGTGGAGTAGCCGGGTCCTTTGACACTAAAGAGATCTTCTTCTTCCTAAAACTTCCCTCAAGATGACTCTTGAATCTGATGGAACTAAGATGCGAGCTTGCTGGAGCAACCGTGTGAACCCCCCTCCACACTCCCTTGAAACCCCCTCCAAGGATCTTCTCCCTCTCTCAAACTCCACCCTTTCCTTTCTCCCTTTCAAGTTCTCTCTTTAAGTTTCCTCCAAAAGAACGAATCTATAATGGCTGTCAAAGACACTTTTAAAGTCTCTAACAAAGCTTAAATATAGGGCTTTGAAAAACCTTAAAAATTAATCTTGATAGCAAAAAACATCAAGGACAATGACATGATTGTTCCGTATGATGTGCCTGAAAAGAGGGCTTCAGAAAACCCTAAAAATTTCAATTTCGTGTCAAATATTGTCCTGGACGATTGCATGATTGTCTAGTATGATATGCAAAATTTGACCAGATAGTCCCGGATGATATCTGGATAGTCCTGGACGATCAGTACAAATTTGTACAGATCATCCAGGCCGATATTATGGATTGTCTTGGATGATTAGAAGAAAAATTATGGTATTTCATCTTGGAGGATTTAAAAAAATCAAGTATGTGGCAAACATCATCTGGTATGATATACAGATCATCCAGGATGATCTGAATGAAAAATTTAACCATAATTAGTCCCATAATCATATGATTAATTTAGGCATGATTGGTATTAATCAACTAGGTTGATATAGATCTTCCGGGACATTTAGAACAAAATTTGAATCTTAAATCCTTGCCTAAATTATCATTGGCGATAGTTTTCCAATATTATAAAGGATCATCCTGGACGATCCAAAATCATCTAGTATGATTAGTTCAATGAGCTGATCATCCTTGACGATATAAATCATCTAGTACGATTAGTTTAAAACTTGAACTTCTGATTTTGGCTCAATTTCACTCCTCATAAGTGTGTGTGGATGATCACCAAGCAAGCATACATGCTTAAAGGACTTGACTCAGGAAATAAAGAAAACATCAATGAATATTATAAAAATTATTACAATATAATCTATTCTATCCAATCTTGAGCAATGAATCTTAATTGGATGGTGCATCGTATTCTTGAAAAGTTAGTATATACACAAATAAACATATATTACAAATACAAGTAGATAACAAAAAGTGAGCCACAATATTTATTATCATCAAAAACATAAAATCAAAAGCTCGAGTTGTAACAATCTCCCCCTTTTTTATGATGGAAAACATTATTGGTTTAATTTGCAAAATTGAAAATATTTTCTCATAATCTCCCCCCTAGAATAAAAAATTAAAATTAGGGAAAGAAATTTTTTTTATTGTTTTTATTTTTATTTTTTAAAAAAATAGATACAAATGTAATAGTACGTTCTCCCTTGTTGATATTATCAAAAAGAGGAGGGTCACAAACAATCAGAACAATAAAAATGATTAAAAAACAAAACAATCCTTGATCTAGTGAAAAAAAATAAAATATTTTTAAAATGAGAAAGTAACCTTTTAATTTTATTTAAAAACTTAGTAAAGAATGTATTGATAATGCATAACCTAGAAAGGTTAGAAATTCAGAAATTGTTAATCTAAGCTTAAGTTCTTTTAAAGGCTCAAAAACTTTTTAATCCAATATCAAAATTAAAAAATAAATTAGAAAAAGAAACATTAATTTTTTTTCAAAACTTCTTTCATTAAACATATCTAATAAAAGATTAATACAAAAATTGGTGAATTAGGAAATATAATTTTTAAACTCAAGTATAAAAAATATCAAGGGCTTTCTTAAGCTTTAAGAACTACAAGAAAGATAATCATTACTTTTTGTGGGCTCATTTTTTATCTCTTGTCAGTTATTTGGTGCCCTTTACACATCTTTTAATTTTTGATACACTTTGTGTATCTTTCTCAATTTGATGTCATTGCGCTTTTTTTGATTTGGCGTCATTGGCCACTTTTTTTTCTTCCAAATATACTACCTTTCTGAAATTTAAAAATAAAAGCATGAAAGTTCATTATGGATGTTAAGCCCTTATGAATTAGCCCAAGCTAACCAATACGGGGGGGGTGAATTGATATTTTAAAAAATCTTTCAATCAAAAACACAAACGCAACTAAACCAAAATTCACCACAAAGAAATTTAACGTGCAAAAATTAAATACAGAAAAATAGTAGTAAAGAACACAGAAATTTATAGTGGTTCAATCAACTCGACCTACATCCACTTCCCAGAGGTGCCCTTTGAGTATTACACTAAACTCAGTGACTCTCTTTTTGCTCCCACAACAAGGCGGGGAAGCCTTTATAAAACCTCCTTTCCACCGATAACGGTGAGGTAGAGAACCCAACTCCTTTTGCTTCCTCCTAAGGTGGGTAGAGAACCTTGATTGATTGCTAAAGTGGACCTCTCTCAAACCTCTAAAAATAAGGGATGATAATATGAGAAGATGACTTAGATCCTTGCTTGGAGTAACCTTTATGAAACCCCTCACAAACTCCTCCTCACAAGATCCTCTCTCTCTCTCCCTTTCTCTCCCTCTTCTCTAGGCTCTCTCAATTCAAGATAGTAGTAAAAGGTAATATCTTGGGTAGAATAAGAGGTCTTATATGGAAGAGCTTTGAAATAGCTCTTAATTTAAACAAACAGACTTTATCGTTTATGATGATATAAATATCGTCCTGGACGATCAGCACAAATTTCACTCAATCAGCCTGGATGGTTTGGGACAATCAGAAGGAAATTGTTCATATCATCCAGGATGATAATATATCATCCTGTATGATTACTACAAATCAAAGAATATGATCCAAAACATCACCCTGAAAGGAAGCTAGCTGATGTTTGGTCGCCCATGAACAACTAAGGTTTTTGAACTGATCATTCTGGATGATCTTACGAATGTCCAGGATGATATAATCGAGCAATTAAATCTTAATTGCTTTCCTTAATTACTAGTAAATTTAGGCATAATTGCTCATCATCCAGGATGATGTCTTGGATGATGACCAAAAAATAAAAGCTACCAAAATAGATCTGGCAGCTGATTCTGTCTAATTTTAGCCTATCATTCCGGCCGATATAAATATCATCTAGGATGATGCACTTAATGACATTTGCCTTAACCTGGATGCCCTAATTAGGGTTTATATTTTTATCTGATTATTTAGGAAAATTTTTGGATAATCCTGGATGATGTAAGCAAAAATAGAGAACTCTAAAGACAGTCAAAAAATTTCCCAAGTGTGTGTGTGTGAATGGTTATTTAGCATCATGAACCACATCATTTATAATATACTCAAGAAAAGGAAAAGTTTACAAACTGACTTAGACCCTGTCTACCTAGTCTTGAGTTGGTTCAAATTTTAGTTTGATCTTGTGGACCTACAATGTTAATAGGCAAGGCAATCGTAGAGAAACATAAGTGTTTGATATCATTAAAATTATATTTCCTTAAAATAGATTTATAACAATCTCCCACTTTTTGATGATGACAAACAAAAAAATTATTAAACCAGTTCAAAGTAGTTTAAAGGAAATAGTGTGAGGAAAAACACAGTTCAATTATCCAATTTAAAAACATAACAAACTAGAACAATGAAAATAGACTAGAATAGTACAAAATAGACCAGTACAGCTACTCCCCCTTTTTACATCACAAAAAAATAGGAGGAAAAAAGTAAAACAACATATAAACTAAAGAAAAAAGAAGAGAAGACTAAAACAATGAAAACAAACTAAAAGAAAGATGGCCCCTGATTATCCGAAGGAGGAGGTGGTGGTGGTGGATAAGGCTGAAAGTAATTGGAAAGAGTCATAAATTTCTCTCAAGCCAAGCTGTATCCTAGTCTTGCTGGTGCTGTTGGTGAGCCACATAAGAGTTGAAGCGAGCAACGTCCTTTATATGTTGCTGCTCCTATGCAGCAACATAGGTCTCAAACTGAGTCTCTAACTGGTCAAACCACTATACTAGTTGATTCAACAGTGAAAGTAGGTTGAGCGGAATAGGTGTAGGTGCAGGAGCCGCCTCCTCCTCTACTCCCTCAGCTTCCTCGTCACCTGGGTAGAGACGAGTACTATGAAGAACATGGAAGGAGTTGTTTAAGTAAAAGGCAGGCTGATAGTTTAGTGGGGTAGGATATTGGAGGTTCAATTTGGATTCTAGGACATAGGTAATGATATGTCATAGGGCAAGATTGGGCTTCCTTCTATGCTCTAGATCTTGAATAGTAGTCAGATGCTCAATGTAAAACAAATCAGATCAGTGTCAATGAATTCATGTAAGGCCAGAATGTAGAAAGTGTTGATTGAAAGGAGTTGAGTAATATAAATGCGATCACCAGCTTTTTGAAGAATAAAGGTGCGAAGGACATGTTGGATTATCCTAGCATCTTTGAGTAAGGTGCTAGACTCTCCAATGTGAATATGAGTATAGGTGTTTCTTAAGAAGTGGTTGGCTGGAGCCCAGTTGTTTTCATGATCAAAACACATGGTGTGGAGTTTGTCCCCTGTGGTAGACAGTTATAGGAGCTCTTAATAATCCTGATAAGTGATTTTGATAGGTCGTCTATTCACATAGGACCCAAAAGCAATAAAAGAGGAATTAATGCGAAGGCTTGCAAAAAATTTAAATAGTAACTCAGGGTTAAAAGGAACAGTAAGGGTAAGGAGAAAGCATAAGGAAGTATGATCAAACTGATCAAATACAGGATAGGAGAGGATTGATAGTTTTGGAAATAGTAATCCCAACCATCTTGTACCTTTAATAGGCAGCTTGATCTTCCACCTCAGTGAAGCGAGGGTCCAAATTTTCCCTCGAGGAACTCAAGAAGGATGGAGAGACATCTTTCCACCAGCCATAATCAAAAATATATAAGGGAAGTAAGAGCAAAATAGAGTTGAAGAGGAATTATGTGAGAAAAATTGATTGAATGACTCAGTTTAAAAAGAGTCAGACCGATCATCCAGGATGATCGCAGAATCATCCAGACCTATCGGGTGAAAAATTTTTGTTCAGGATGATTAGTCAAAAGGGAGGTAGAGTCATCCAGGATGATCAGACGTCCAGGATGATAAGACATAGGCGATCATCCTGAAGATTCATTTTGGACAACCGTTAAAAAAGCAGATCATCTAGGACGATTAAGTGGATTATCCAGGATGATCCATAATAATTGATTGTACCAATCGAATTAAAGTTGATTGCCAAATTTTACCCGATGGATCATCCAAGATTAATTGGTGTATCATCCGGGATGATAACTAATAATTGAGCAGAGATTATGGAGATCATCCAGGAAGAGGAGGATCATCCAAGACGATCACAAATAATTAAAATAGAAGACGATCAGATCGTCCAGGATGATAATGAATCATCCAAGACGATCAGAAGGAGAGGACTCAAAATATCCATTAGATAAAATTTCACGAGTAAATTGAATAGATCATCCAGGATGATATGAATATCGTCCAGGACGATATGAAAAAAAGTTTCAAAATAAAGAATGGATAGATATGATTAGAGAAGACCTAAAAACATGAAAATTAACTTAAAAAGGATAAAAGTAAAATACAAAAAAGATGAGCAAAACAAAGGTTTTTTTTTTAATCAAAGTTTGAGTATTTTAAATCTCCATGTGATTGAATTAAAAAATTTATAAGAATCATTGAGTTAACATTATTACAATCAAAAAATTTAATAGAACAACCGATCATGTTAGCCCTAACTCGGACTTCTCTTAAGGGAAGCTATCTTTTGAAGACAAGGATTTAAATTAGAAAAATCAATTGCATAAGAAAAAAAGATCAGTATAAGACTTGGTTTCAAAAAAATATTTTATAGAATAATATATCAAAATAATTAGTTACGATCATGAATTTCGAAATCAAGCTTTTGAAAAATATCAACTGATACATGAATTCTTCTAAGATTTAAAATTTTTGAAAGAGAAGAAGCTTGCTTTTAGTGGGCTAAATTTATGCCTCTTATCAATTTGATTGGCTCTCTTTGCACATCTTTTAATTTTTGATACACTTTATGTATATTTTATTTTTATTTTTTTTCAATTTAGCATCATTGCATATCATTTGATTTTGACATCATTGGCCTTTTTTTTTTGCAAGCTAGATCCCTTTTTCAAAATTCTTAAATATTCTCAGTTGTGATTATATCTTCCAAATATTAGAGAAGGCAAACTCACTCTATAATATAAGGAAGAATGAATCACAAAATATAATAAAAAATTATATGATAAATTCAATGACAAGATTACAAAAATCTGAAGGTAAAATAAAAACTTTTAATATTATATATAAGATAGATTACTGTAGCAAGATTGAAAAGATCTCAATTTCAAAGTTCAATTGTAAATGTGAGATAAATTTTTTTTAGAAAAGAAAATTTCACCACTAAAAGATGTTAGAGAGAAGGAAACAATCAACGGTGTTTCCCCTTTTAACTAATTTAGAGATGTTAATCATTGACTACAAATTTTCAAAAAATAAAAACATAGCATAAGATATCAATTCAGTAGTGATTAAAAGAAAAATAAAACAACGAAGAAAATCAAATAAAATAGATGAAAAGTATAATAAAAATAAGCAAGGAAAAAATTAAAAAAAAAAAAACAACCAACAATAGATAAAGGATCAAAATTCCAATTTAGTTCTTAAAGTGCTGAAAGTATCGAAGGCTAATGGTTTAGTAAAGATGTCATCCAGTTGATTCTCAATTTCCACATGGTGTAATTCAATGTCTCTTTTGGTTATATGATCTCTAATAAAATGATGCCTTATGTCTAGGTTCTTGGTCCTTGAATGTTGGATAGGATTCTTAGAAATGCAAATGGCACTATCACAAAGGATTAAAATTATGCCTACATGTAATCAAAAATTCAGAACTTGCTGCTTCAACCAAAGGACTTAGGCCACATAACTCTCTAAAGCAATGTACTCAGCTTTAATAGTGGAAAGTGCAACAGAGTTTTGCTTTCTATTGGACCAGGAGACTAAAGACTGTCCTATAAATTGGCAAGTCCCAGAAGTGCTCTTTCTATCCACCTTACATCCTACAAAATTAGAATTAGAATATTCAATAATCTCAAAAGAAGTGTTGTGCCTAGGATACCAAGTTCCTAAGTTTTGGGTTCCTAAGAGGTATTTAAGAACTCTCTTAAATGCAATCAGATGGGATTCTTTAGGATCAGCTTGAAATATATCACAAAGATAAACACTAAACATTATATTAAGTCGGCTAACAGTCAGGTAAAGTAAAGATCCAATCATCCTTCTGTACTTCTTTTGATTAATTGATTTTTCATTTGGGTCCTTGTCCAACTGAACACTGAAGGTCATGAGAGTATTATATGGATTAGATTTATCAATTTTATATTTCTTCAAGATGTCCTTTATGTACTTTGATTTATTTAAAAAGGTTTCATCATCTTGTTTTCTTCTATGAAAACCTAAAAAGTAGGATAACTCTCCCATCATACTCATCTCAAATTCCCTACTCATTATTTTAGAAAAATCATCACATAGGCTTTTATCAGAAGATCTAAAAAGTATATTATCGACATAGATTTGAACAATGTGCAATTTATCTCCTATTTTCCTCAAAAAAAGGGTGATGTTAACGCTCCCCTTAAAAAACTCCCTCTCTAGCAAAAATGTGCTAAGCCTCTCATATCAAGCTTTGGGTGCTTGTTTTAATCCATATAATGCTTTTTTTAATTTGAAAATATGATTTGGAAATTGGAAACTCTCAAAACCTGGGGGTTGATCTACAAACACATCCTCTTTTATTAGCCCATTTAAAAAGGCACTCTTAACGACCATTTGGAAAATCTTAAATCCTTTATAACAGACAAAGGCTAATAGCACTCTAATGGCTTCCAATCTAGTTACAAAGGTCTCCTCAAAATCAATCACTTCTATTTAGTTATACCTCTTAGCCACAAATCATGCCTTTTTCGTAACTACCACACTAGAATCATTCATTTTATTCTTAAAGGCCCATTTGGTTCCAACTACACTTTGTCCTTTTGGTCTTTCTACAAGCTCCCAAACATCATTCCAAACAAATATGTTTAATTCCTCTTCCATGGCTAAGATCCAAAACTCATCAGAAAGGGCTTGATTGATGTTGGTGGGTTTAGTCATTGAGATATAGGTAGAGTGGTTCACTTCCTTTCTAAGTTCATGCCTAATCCTAACTCTTGTAAAAGGGTCTCCTATGATTGGTTCTTTAGGATGACTCAAAGAATATCTCCAATCTCTAGGCAAGGTGTGTGCTTGTTTAACCCTTTCCTCCAAATTTGCATTTTCTACTCCTTGGGTAATCTCACCTACCCCTTCAGTGTTTTGGGGTTCTACCCTCTTCTTCAATTTTTCAACTCCTGTGATAATCTCTCCAACTTTATCTTCATCCTTAACTCTAGGCTTCTTAGGATTAGATTCATTAAACACTATATGAGTATTCTCCTCCACCACCAATGTCCTCTTATTAAACACCCTAAAGAATTTCCCCACACTTGAATATCCTAAGAAAATTTTTGGTCAAATTTTCCTAAGCGTGACTTCCCATTATTGAGAGTGAAAACCTTACAGCCAAAGACATGGAGGTGGTAATGGTTGGGTCTCCTACCTGTAAGGATCTCATAGGGTGTCTTATCAAGTTTGGCTATAACATTCATTTTATTCAACACATAACAAGCTGTGTTTATCGCTTCAGCCCAAAAATATTTTGGAAGTGAATACTCAATAAGCATGGCTCTAGCGGCTTTTACTAAGGTTCGATTATTTCTTTTAGCTATCCCGTTCTACTAAGGGGTTCTAGGAGCTGAGAAGTTATGACTAATCCCTTTATCCTCATAGAAGTCTCCAAATCTCACATTTTTAAACTGTCCCCCATGGTCACTATGGATGATCAAAATATCACAACCTAGTTTTTTCTGAATCCAAGTGAAGAATGATCTAAACTCATCAAAAGACTCATTCTTATGTGACATAAATCTAATCCAAGTAAACCTCTAGTGGTCAACGATAATCATAAATCTATAGACTTTTTCCCTAAGATGCAATGTTATGGGTCTAAGTAAATCCATATGAAGGACTTCTAAAGGTCTAGAGGTACTAATGTCCTTAATGGAGTGAAAAGAAGATTGAACTTACTTCTTTAGTTGGTAGGTATCACAAATGTGATCTTTAAAGAATTTAAGCTTGGGGACACCTCTAAGTAAGTCTTTTTGGGTCACTCTCCTAAGAGTTTTTTTACTGGCATGACATAACCTCCTATGCCACCATGAATCATTAACAAAAGTTTTTAAGCAAAAATAAGCAGCACATTCAATATTATTTAAGTCGAGCATATAAACATTATTGATCCGCTTTTCCTGTAAAATAATGTTGTTATTTAAGCTTATAATGCAAGAATTTGCCAAGAATTTTATGATGAAGCCTTTATCACAAAGCTAATTGATGCTGAGCAAGTTGTGTTTCAGTTCATCGACAAGCAAAACATTTTCAATCAAAAGGTTATTGGGATTTCTGATTATATCTGCGCCTACCACTTTCCTAGTGGTGTTGTCTCCAAGAGTAACCTTAACTCAAACCCAGGTTTCTAACGAATTGAATTGGTTAGTATCTCTAGTCATGTGTTGTGAGCATCCACTATCCAGATACCACATGCTCTCATGAGGCCTTATGTGAATGCAGGCCTATAAAATTATCAAACATCATATTTAGGAACCCAAACATGTTTGGGTCCCTTCTTATGGAAAGAAGAAGGTAATGCATGTATGTTATGCTGTGAATCATACAATTTGTGTCTCCACACCCAATGTGTACTATGGCGAATAGTGCAAGTACTTGAAATGTATCCTAACATGCCACATGAAAAATATCTAACTCCAGGAAAAGAATTTACTAATCTATTTGGATAGTAATGGTTCCTAAAGTTATGTTATGCATGCAATGTTAGTTTATTATTTTCAAAAGCTTTGAGATTTTCTAATTTCTTAAACTCTTTTTTTAACTCAGCATGAGATGAATTCAAGGAATCATGTGCATTAGATAATTCAGTATGCTTTTTGTTTAATGCATCAAACTTATCAAGTAATGATATATGAATTCTATCGATTGTTGAATAATATTTAAGTAAAATTTCCTGTTCTTTTTGTAAATTCAAAACTTCAATTTCAAACTAGCATGTGATTTCTTAAGTTTTCTATATGATGCATGAATTTGTTCATTAGCTTTAAGTAATCATTTGTAGGTTAGTTCACATACCTCTTCTTGGTCAGACTGGCCAAAATTATTGTCTGCCATCAAACACAATTTTGTAGTCTCCTCTTTAGCTTCAGTATCAGAGGAGTCTAATGCTGAATCCACCCAGAATGTCCTTTGGAACCTCTTCTTGTCCTTTTTGAACTTGGGTTTCTCCTCACCCTTCTCCTTACTTGAGTGAGCTTTAAATATAGGCCAATCAGCTTTAACGTGTCTCAGCTTCCTACATTCAAAGCAGATCATATCATAAGAATTTTTAAAATTTTTGCTACCCATACCATTATTCCTCTTCTGATGGTTCTTATGCTTCTTCCTTAGGAAGATTTTGAATTGCCTTATGATTAAGGCAACATCATCACTTTCAGACCCAAAAGAATCAGTGTCAGTATTGTTCGCCTTCATTGCCATAGTTTTCTCCTTCTTTTTCTCACATGCATAAATATTTCTTTGATTCACCCCTTGCTCATAAACAATGAGTGATCAAAGTAAATTATCAATAAAATAAGTATTTAAATCATTAGATTTAGTAATTGCAGTGATCTTAGCATCAAAAGAAGAAGGCAAGCATTTTAAAATTTTATTTACTCTTTCATAATTAGTTAGCTCTCTTTCTAAAGCATACAATGAGGTGAAAATTTGAGTAAATCTAGTATACATATCAGAAATTGATTTAGAATGTTGCATACGAATAAGTTCATAGTCATGCAACAAAATATTTAATCTAGATTGCTTAACCTCATTGGTCCTTCATAAGTAATACACAATCTATCACAAACTTTTTACCAGTTGCACAAGTTGAAAAACACATATAATCTTTAGATTTTAAAGCATAGAAAAAATAATTCAAGCATTCTACATCAAGTTGTGTTAAATCTCTTTTGTCAAAAGTTTATGTAGTAAAAAGAAGTTTAGTTTTAATTCCATTAATTTCATGAGAAGGAGATGTATAACCATCATTAACAAGCATCCACATGCGATAAACAATCGATTGTAAAAAAGTAGACATGCAAGTTTTTTAAAAATAAAAAGGAATATTATCAAACAAAGGTGGTCGGGTAATAGAATATCCTTCCATAGCATTATGATTATTGAAGTTAGCCATAGATCAAAATTTAAAAGTTTTCAAAAACTCAAAATTTAAGAATTCCGCTCTGATACCACATAAAAGTTTGTTTGGGATGTTAAGCCCTTATGAACTAGGCCAAGCTAACCAAAAGGGGGGTGAATTGGTATTTTAAAAAATCTTTCAATAAAAAACACAAACTCAACCAAACCAAAATTCACCATAAAGAACTTTAACGTGCAGTAATTAAATGCGAAAATGCAGTAGTAAAGAAAATAAAAATTTGTAGCGGCTCGATCAACTCGACCTACGTCCACTCTCTAGAGGCACACTCCAAGTATTACACTAAACTCAGTAACTTTCCTTTTGCTCCCACAGTAAGGTAGAGAACCTTTATAAAACATCCTTTCTACTAACACTAGTGAGGCAGAGAACCCAACTCCTTTTACTTCCTCCTAAAGCAGACATACAATCTTGATTGATTGCTGAAGTGGACCTCTCTCTAACCTCCAGAAACATGGGACAAAAATTAGAGAAGACTACTTGGATCTTTACTTAGAGTAACCTTCGTGAAACCCCTCACAAACTCCCTTTCATAAGAACCTCTCTCTCTCTCCCTTTCTCTCCCTCTCCTCTAAGCTCTCTCAGGTCAAGATAGTAGCAAAACATAATCTCTTGGGTAGAACAAGAGGTCTTATATAGAAGAGCTTCAGAATAGCTCTTAAATTAAACAAACTAACTTTATCTTCCAGGATGAAATAAATATAGTCCTGAATGATCAGCGTAAATTTTGTTCAATCGACCCTGACAATTTGGGACGATCAGAAGGAAATTATTTATATCATTCAGGACGATAATATATTGTCCTGTATGATTAGTACAAATCAAATAATATCATCCAGAACATCGCCCTGAAAGAAAGCTAGCTGATGTTTGTTCGTCTAAGAATAATTAAGTTTTTGAACTGATCATCTTGGATGATCATGCGATTATCTAGGATGATATGATAGAGCAATCAAACCTTAATTTGTTTTCTTAATTACAAGATTAATTTAAATCATAATTATGTTATATCATTCGGATGATGTCTTGTAAAATATCCAAAAAATAAAAGCTACCTAAATAGATCTAACAGCTAATTCTTTCTGTTTTTAGCCTATCGTCCCAACAGATACGAATATCATCCAGGACGATACACTTAATGATGGTTGTCTCAACTAAAATGCCCTAAAAATAGATTTGCAATAAATCAATCCATTCTATTAATAAAATGAACTATTTGATTTAGAAAATTATGAGATAGATTCAACAACTTGTAAAAGATTCTTATGCGATAGACAAAATGTAAGGAGATAAAAAGTTCAATTTCAAAATCCAATTTATAATATGATAAGATTTTGAATAATAATAAACATAACCTCTTTATGAAATGAGATAGAGAGATAAAATCATGGGTTTCCTTCGTTTGATTGTTTTTAGAGAAGTCAACACAACTTACATAAAAATTTAAGAGAAATATGAGGTAGGTTTTTCATTTTTAGAAAAGTGAATATGTGTGTTGATCAAAAAGAACTTCACAAAAAGAAAAGTAAAGAAAAAAATTAAAATTTTAAAGTAAAAGAGAACGAAAAAGAATAAACCCAAAGAAAACACAAAAAAAGCATACTTAAATAAATAAACACACAAACAAGGGTTTAAACATCATCTTTCTCTTGCTTTGATGATTTAGAAGCTAGATATTCCTAGAAGATTTTTTGCTTTCATTATTTATCATTTTACAATTTTCTTAGCTTTACCATTTTCTTTTGCAGAAAGAGTTCTCAAATTAGGGCACTGATTTTTCATAAGTCCAGGTTTCCTACATCAAAAGCAAATAACGTTAGAAAAAATCTTAACATTCTTACCATTTTTACCTTTATTTCACTTTTGTTTATGCTTTAGTGAGCTTTTCAATTTGCTTGATAAGTCATCATTTTCGTTACCAACTAAGCCACTTTTCTCCATATTTTTAGCGATTAGCACTATGTTTCACCTACATCCAAAAGTCTTTGGCCCAAACTTTGCTCATAGGCAATGAGTGAGTCAATGAAATTATTAATATAATATTCATTCAAATTTTTTGATTCACAAATAGTAAAAACTTTGGCATCAAATTTATCAAGTAGACAATATAGAATTTTATTTACTTTTTCAAAGTTTAAAAATTCTTTACCTAAAGCATGTAATGATGTCACTAATTGAATAAACCTAAAATATATATCTAAGATAGTCTCATAAGGTTTCATACAAAATAGTTCATAATCATGCATTAAAATATTCAACCTTGATTGCTTGATTTAACTATTTCCTTCATATATAGTGTGCATTTATCTGAAATTTTCTTGTTAGTAGTGCACGTCGATACAAACATACATTCTTCAGAATTTAAAGCACAAAAAAAATAGTTTAACGATTTAGCATTCAATTGAGAATTGATTTGTTCTTCCCTACTCCATTGACTAAAAGGAATATTAGTTTTAAATCCATCTATAACATGTGACGGTACAAAATAATCAGTTAAAATTATTTGCCACATTCGATAATCAATTAATTGCAAGAAAGTAGACATGTGAATTTTTAAAAAAAATATCAAAAGTAATATTTTCAAATAAAGGTGGTCGGGTGATTGAATATCCTTCGGCAATACTACGATTACAAAAATTAGCCATGGATCAAAATTCAAAAGTTTTCACTTGATTTTATGAATCCCTCTCTGATATAACTTGAAAGTGCTAAGATACCACTTGAAAGTTCATCAGGAATGTTAAGCCCTTATGAACTAGCCCAAGTCTAACCAAGAGTAAGGGTGAATTAATATTTAAAACTTGTTTAACTAAAAGAAAATTTTGTTTATATCTTCCAACAGAAATGAATTAAATCAACAATAAAAAGATCTATCAGAGATTTCACCCAAGCAGTTAATCATAATAAAAATAAAGTGTAGAAATAATAAAGAAAAGAACACTCAAGATTTATAGTGGTTCGATTAAACCATAACCTATGTCCACTGCTCAGAGGCACCCTCCGAGTATTGTACTAAACTCAGTGACTCTCTTTTAGCACCCACACCTAGGCAGAGAAGCCCTTACAAAATCACTTCAACCTTCCCCGGTGCGGTGGAGTAGCGAGGTCCTTTGACATAAAAGAAATCTTCTTCTTCCCAAAACTTCCCTCAAGATGACTCTAAAATCTGATGGTACTAAGGTGCGATCTTGCCGGAGCGACTGTGTGAACCCCCCTCCACACTCCTTTGAAACTCCTTCCAGGGATCTTCTCCCTCTCTCAAACTCCACCCTTTCCTCTCCCTCCTTTTCAAGTTCTCTCTTCAAGTTTCCTCCAGAAGAATGAAGCTATAATGGCTGGCAAAGTCACTTTCAAAGTCTCTGACAAAGCTTAAATAGAGGGCTTTGAAAAACCCTAAAAAATAATCTTGGTGGCAAAAATCATCCTGTATGATGTTCCTTAAAAGAGGGCTTCAGAAAACCCTAAAAAACTCAATTCCAACGCTAAATATCTTCTTGGACGATCGCATGATCATCCAGTACGATGTGCAGAATTTAACCTGATAGTCCTGGATGATATCTGGATTGTCCTGGATGATTAATACAAATTTATACAAATTGTCTAGGATGATATTGTGGATCATCCTAGACGATTCGAAGAAAAATTATGGTATTTTGTCTTGGACGATTTAGGAAAATTAAGTATGTCAGCAAACATCGTCTGTATAATATACAAATCATCCAGGATGATCTGATTGAAAATTTTAATCATAACTAGTCTCCTAATCACATGATTAATTTAGGCATGATTGGTATTGATTGTCCAGAATGATATAGATCATCCGAGATGATTAGAATAAAATTTGAATCTTAAATCCTTACCTAAGTTATCATTGATGGCAGTTTTCAAGATCATGAAGGATCATCCTTGATGATAAAAAATCATCAAGTACGATTAGTTTAATGAGCTGATCGTCTTTGACGATATAAATCATCCAGTACGATTAGTTCAAATTTTGAACTTCTAATTTTGGCGCAATCTCACTCGCCTTAAGTGTGTGTGTGAATGGTCACTAAGCAAGCATACACCCTTACAGGACTTGACTCAAGAAATCGAAAAAACATTAATAAATATTACAAAAATTGTTACTATATAATCTATTATATCCAATCTTGAGCCTTGAATCTTTATTGGATTGTGCATGGTATTCCTGAAAAGCTAGTATACACACAAATAAACATATATTATAAATACATGTAAACAATAGAAAGTGAGCCATAATATTTGTTATCATCAAAAACATAAATTCATAAGCTCGAGTTGCAACACTACCACCATCATACAACACTTTCAAGATGTCCATCCGCACAATGTTGCATCCAATAGATCAAGACAATCTTTATTCCATCTTGATTAGTGAAGAAATAAACATTCAGGCGAAGTCTATCTGTCAACTCACCCTAGGCAAATCGTTCATTATGCTTTATTAACACAGAGGTTGTGGTCGATGAGGACAAGGATGATCTTTATCTCAATCATCAAGAATGACCAACACAAGCACCCTTCAAAGCCAAATTTACAACAAAAAGGGGCACTCAACAAACAACTGTTAGCATCGACTTAACATGTCCAAAAATCCACCCGAAGTGCAATCTACCAATCCTTCCTCTCAAGTAATCGTTATAGTGACCGATAATACCAATCTTGACTAGTATCTGGACTCAGATACATCGATGCATCTCACTAACTCCTTAGAAAATCTATCGCAAGCTACCTTTTACAATGGAACCAAAAACATCACCATAGGTGTTGGCATATCTTTCCCAGTGATCCCTCCGGTAATTGTATTTTGCCAATACCTTATCATAAGCTTAGACTTAACTCTTTATTTCATGTTCCAAATTTATCTCACAATCTATTATCTATATCTAATCTTACTCAAGATAACAATGTAGATGTGTGTTTTGACTCTCATGGCTTTGCTATTAAGGGCATGAAGACAAACATAACTCTTATACCAGATCTAAGTAGCAAAAGATTATACCCTATCTTCCCGGCTAGTAATTACTCTTCCACCACAGCATTAGCTAGAACTCATCACGCCTCGTCCCTATGTCAACAAAGACTTGGTCACCCGCATGCTAGAATTAGTCATGTGGTTTCTACTAATAATAAATTTCTTCAAATACCAAATAACATTTCTTTTTGTTCTGCTTGTACGACCTCAAAAGGACATAAACTTTTGTTTTTTAAAAAGTATGATAGAGTTGTTATGCCTTTAGCAATTATTCATTTTGATGTTTAGGGTCCTTCCCTGGTTCCATCCCATCAAGGTTTCCTATATTATGTATTTTTTATAGATGATTTCTCTCATTTTACATGGGTTTTTCCTATGAGACACAAGACTAACGTTTTTTCTATTTTTTAGAATTTTAAAAGCTTTGTAAAAAAAATGCAATTTTAGATTAAATGTCTTTGCTCTGATGGAGGCACGAAGTACTTAAACTCAAACTTCAAGAATTTCCTCATTCAATAAGGAATTTCTCATCAAACTTCATGTCCCTACACACCTGAACAAAATGGTCTTGCAGAGCATAAACACAGACATCTCCTTGAAACCACATGAACATTACTCAACACTGCCTCTCTTCCTCATTCACTTTGGCCAGATGTTGTCCTAACGGTGTCCTATCTTATTAACCGTCTACTAGATGCCACAACAAACTTCAATTCTCCTCTTTATATTTTATTTCACAAAACTCCTGACTACACATTTTTAAATTTTTTTGGGTGTGCCTATTTTCCTTGGATCCCACCAAACTAAAGAAAAAAAATTAGAACCAAGATCTCGATCATGTGCTTTCTTGGTTACTCACATATCTGTAAAGGCAATAAGTGCCTCGATTCTACAACCAACAAAATATTCATCTCAAGACATATTGTCTTTGATGAAATCACATTCCCTTTCAAACATATATCTCAAAACCCATCACAGGTCTCTTCCTCCCTTCCACCATCTCTTCTTGTCCCTATTTATCGCACTTCACATAACAATAAGTCTTCCAACTCCTATAATTCTCAACACAATTTCGAAAATCCCACTCAACAGCTTTAATCATCTATTCTAGAATACAACCATACCACCTTATCTACTTAACCCTATATATCCAATCCTGCACCGCCTACCTCCACTGCTCCTACACATATGCATATCTCTATTTCCAACAACTAAAATAATTCAATTCATCTTATGATCAATCGAACCAAAATTAACATGAAAAATCTTGGGATGTCTAGTAGTTTCTTAGGAATTCATATTAGCTCATTGAATAACACTTTCTATCACAAACAAACTATGATGCATCGATTTTAAACATGGCAGGTATGACCAATTGTAAAGTAATGGCTAACCCGTCCTATGCAAAAGTTCAAGAACATCTCAATACAAAAACATTCACAACAGATCCCAAGCTATACAGACAGCTCACCGGCTCCTTGTAGTATCTTACCATAACCAGACCTGATATATCCTTTGTGATTAATTTATTATGCTAGCATATGCATAATCCAACCTTACAACATTTTTATCTACTCTATAGATTACTTCGTTACATAAAAGGTACATTATTGTTCGGTCTTCCTATTTTGCAGGGTCCAATGGAACTACACTCTTATTCGGATGGTGATTAGGCTGGGGATAAATAAACACGATAATCTACATCTGGTTACTACACATTCTTGGGCAATACTCTCATCTCCTGGAGCGTCAGAAAAGCGACACACTATTACATGCTCCTCGACAGAATCCAAATACCGATCCATTGCTATAGCCCTCTTTGACATCATATGGCTCAGACATCTATTACTTGACTTTAACATTCAACTAATTTCTCCCACAATTCTACATTGTGATAGCACGTCTACTATTGCACTCGCAAACAATCCAGTTTTCCACACTCGAACTAAGCATATTGAAATTGATCACCACTTGATTAGGGATCATATTCAATCTCAAATCGTTCGGATCTTTCCCATCTCCACCAAAGATCAGCTAGCTGACATATTTACTAAATCGCTCTCAACTCCACGCTATCATCTACTTCATGACAAGCTTACTGCATAACTTAGTCCATCAGCTTGAGGGGGCGTAATAACAACTACTTGTATCTATACATGTACATGTTTACTCTTATTTATCATTTGTGTATATGTTAATTTTCTAGGACTTAGGCTCATCTATATATATATTAGGTTCCTATACTCATCCTGTATCTTGAAAATAATGAAATACCACTCATTTTCTACTTTCATTTTTCTTCTTCTAGTTGTCAACCTATGACACCACTGCAAAACTCCTTTTGAGTCTCACTCTCTACATCCACTCTCAAATATTTCCTTCCATATTTGGTATATGCTAAAATCCCTTCTCTGAACCTCATATCCCATCTATTAAAGCCGCAAGACCTCACATCATACATTAGAAGATTGAACCCCAAGCCTCGTGACCAACCTTGTCGCCTTCGACCACACTAACGCCGATTCCCCCCACTGCTTCCACAACCAATAGGCACAAAAGCCCTTTATCTCTCTATCTGTTCACTTTCTGCAAGCCTCATCTTCAGTCTAGAGAGAGAAAGAGAAAAGGAGAGAAAAATATAGATTTCTCCCTACCTAATTTGCAAGCTCTGACTGAACTTCCTCCTCTATTATCCACCTAGTCGTAACCACACCTCATCCGATCTCTTCAAACCTAAAACCTAGTCAGCCTGCCATCTTTCTCATAGTTGAACCAATCACTTACTTTTCTATATCTCCTTCCAAGCCTGACATCCCTTCCTCCCTCTCAAACCTAGCTACAATACCCAAGAAAAATTGTTTGATCTCCATCTAGTAGTAGGCCGCCAACCAAGATCTTTTCCTTCCTCTGTTATTTGAATTGAACAAGATAGAGCCTCATGCCTACTTCTCATAATCCTATAACACTCTCTCAACCTAAAGCTCGCTAACCACCTTAACAGCAAGCTTAAAGCCGACACTAAAAGCCCATCTTCCCTAAATAGTGAGCTTCATTTTCATTTTCTAATGTTATTATTATTATTTTTATCTTATTTTGTCATTTAGTGTTGTCTATTATTTACATAAACAATTAGTATTAGCATTCATGTCATCATTAGATTTAATATATTATTTGTGTAAATACTAATACTAATGTTGATGTTGTTCTTTGAACATTAATATTAATATTATTATTAATGTTGATATTAATATTATTATTAATTTGGATAGTAATGTTATTAGTAACATTATTGTAAAAAAAAGTGAAAAGAAAGAAGCAATATATATATATATATAGGAAAAAAAAGAGGCATGCTAAAAAAGAAGAATTCAAAAAAAAGAGAAAAAAAAAGATGCCTTGTTCGCCTCGATCCTCATGCTACCAACTCCACCTCAAAGATTGCTAAGGTATGAATCCCCTAAACCTTAAAACTTGGAGAACCGCCTTCGACGCTTGTAATGCGACAAAATGACCACCTTTACATGCTTTTGTTAGCGTGGTGGAAAGAAGTGTGTCGCGATGCTCGCAACAAAACAGGTGATCCAAAACCCCCATTTTGGCATTCGCAGTGCACCGAAAAATACCCTATACGTGCCAAAAAATAGCTTATACATGCTTTTTGTGTGCATGGTGGGATGGAAAACCAGTGCGACACCTATGGCGAGGTGGGTTACATATAAGCACCCGTACATGAGGAAATAACTTTGCTTTCAAAAGGTACCCTTTGTGATTCCATACATGCTATTATTAGTGTGGTGGGAATAAAGGCCACAGCCACGGTGTCTAAGGATACCTATAATACACGCCCTTATTGGGCGTGGTGCGAAGGCCCAGACTCCTGTAGTTTCCCCTAAATAGGAAAAACATCGAGAGGCTGTCGAAATTATGACTAAAAATATAAGGACTTTCACTTGATTTTGATTGAATTCAAAGGATAGAAGGGGACTTACGAACTAGATTCAATAAACTTGAATTTAAAAGAATTTGAACTTAAACAAATCACAAAGATTTGGATCAACTTTGGACCACAATATGGACTCAAATTAAAATTATAATTGAGTAAGAACTTCGACTAAATATAACATTAATTTGAGCACCAAGTGAATCAAAACTTGAACATGAAGAGATGAACAAAAGAATTCATGCAAGCTTGATTAAAATGAGCATTGAATGATAACTTTGAAATAAAATTAACTCGAACCTAAGAGAATGGCTTTGGATCAAACTTAATCTAAGATGAAAACACTATCAAAAGGAATTTCATAGATTTATAGATTATCACTTCAATTGAGATGTAAATGAATATATGCAAGACTTATGGATCATTTTATTTATAAGATCTTATCCATTCATGTGAATGGGAGACTTGTGTTGAACATAATGTCAAACATTTTATATAAGGGGTGTGTTGAAATTATCATCCACATATAAGTCCCTTGAGAACTACAAGCTGTGTTCAAAGATAATGAAGAGCATGTGATCTTTAGCATCATTCACTCACAAGTGATGGTGAAGGTTCATGCAAATTGATTGGCTTGAACAATCTACAAGGAATGTGAAATGATTGTGATAATTCATATACAAGCATATACTAAGTACTCGTGGTAAATCAACTCCCAATTGCAACTAAATATTAGAATATGCAAGTTATATATGAATAATGGGGACATGTGTATGACATCTACATCAATCTTATCAAACAATAATGCACAAAGCAGAATATTCATGAGTAATATCAAGAGGTATAAAATGAGAAATTCATGAATGGCATTTGGGAAAATGCAAGTGCAAAGACCATCATATGTTTAATATCAATCAATTAGCAGATAAGCACATCATTCTATTTCAGACCATTGAGCTTAACATGCAAGAAATGTGACAAATGAGCCATAGAAAAATATAGTGGTTGCATATGCCAGTTGAAGGTTAACACAAAATGAATATGTTAAGATGATTGAGGAATATGTGGAAAGGATATCAATGATGAATGCAACCCATTAAGTAGTCAACCTAAGTTCATAAATAAGGTCGTTTATCTACCAGTAGGCTATGGTGGTGGATTTGTAACATATATGACACCTGCATCAAAAGGCAGGAGTGAAGGAGAGCAATAACACCTCTATCAAATGCAAAGTTTGGTGGCCCAAATTCACAACTACAAATAGAGAGTGAACTTTCTATTCCAACCATCTTAAGGACCACAATAATTATTTGAGGAATGTATGCCTCGCATAGCCCTCCTAGACGATCTGATGTACCTTCAATTGCCATAATATGTCAGTTCAAGAAAGTGGCCACTAATTTTGAAGTATAAAACATCAGTAAAGACACAATCATCCAAGGTTGAAATGATTTATTATTTATTTAAATCAATAATAGAAATGATGATGATGGCATAACATGGAAGTTGCTTATTGATTCTCATACAAGTTTTGTAAAGAGAAAGTTAGATCAAATCATTATGGAGTGGGTGAATCTCAGTCCAACCAGGTCAAGAACATTGAGTTGGATAAGATTACTAAGGCTTGTAATTTCCCTTATGAATAGAAGTCGTGCATCCAACACACCATCTATGGGAAAATACATATGGATTACAACAAATATATGCTCCTATAGGTTATTATAGGAGACTTATAGTACATATGCCAATTATCCAAAAATACCCCTATACATGCACTATAATATGTATACATATAGGTACACATAACAGGTAAGTGTAACTACAACACCCGCATGGGCCTCGGGGAGCATGTTATTGGTACACATATGATGTCTAGTGATGCTACACGGATCCATAAATGAATATAGTTTTAGCCAGATCCTTCTATATGGATAGATAGGAGTCAACACAGCTTAATTTATCAAGCAAATATACGATCAAGGTGTCAACAAGAACATTTATTTTATACATACATATAAGGCCTTCAAGGCCTTCAACAAAGAAAATTCATTAACAAAACTATAGAGATGGCATTGAACCCAATCCTTTGTTGTCAACTCGGCAAACTAGATAAGGTTCAAATCACAAATAAAAAAAACCCCAAACACCCTGATTATGGCCGTATTGTATATTTATCTCAATCAAAGGAGTCCACAAACACTTTTAAATGCCTCTAAAATTCCCAAATGCTCATCAAAACTCCATAAAAATTTCCAAAATTCCTAAAATTATTCCAAAGTCCAAATATTTAAAAAATAAAATTCAACCATTGTAATGCTTAATGTGAAATTCATCCACCTTTGGCAATAGATTTTTGAGATGGACAAATTAAAATTTACTTTAGCTCATATAGATCTAATGACTAGTCGAAAATATCACTAGGATGCATTCTCAAATAATCTCCTGCCATTAAGGATGTGGTATGTTTCCTCTAATAGGTAGTTTTCCCACCAAATGACATTGCATGATAAACGATTATGACATAAGGCCCTTTGAACCAAGTGGTTTTACCGCAAAATGGCATCACAAGATAATGGTTATGGCCAAAGCCAATATGTTCTTTAGTGGCATCAAATCCTTAAGATATGAATCAATAGGATATAATTGATAGGGAATAAAGCCCTCTGTTAGCTAAGGTGTACTCAAATTTATCCCCTCAGATAAAAATTCACCTCCTTAGATGAAGCAACCAATGGCTACTGATAAGAATCATTCTGTCAGGATGGGTCAACTACCTCCTCTGACTAATTTGACCAGGGACCATAATGGACTGGGATAACAAAACTATGGGATCTTGATTGGGTCAATTATCACCCCGTCACCATTCACTTTAAGTGCAAGATGGTTCCATTTCAAATTTAAAACACAAACATCCAAACTCTCTAATTCTTAAGCCCATGCTGCTGCTACACACCTGATACTATGTATCTATGTATAAAATATATATGATTGATGACTATACTTAATAAAAAATTCTCTCTCATGATCTGGAGGGGTAATTAACTATAGGGGTTTCTGCCTATAAGAAACTAGAACTCAAATCATAAAGACCTCATAAAATGAGGGTGAAATCTTTGGGTAGTGTCTTATCTACAAACTCATCTACCTTCCTAAAATTTACCTCAGAACTTAATTATGTTAAAAATTCCCCTGAAGAAAAGTATAGCGGGCAGTGGTCGGGGATATATTTTCAAAGCTCACACACACATAATTACAGAAAAAAGTGCAAAAAATAATCAGAATGAACTCACCAAAATTTATAGTGGTTTGGTAAACCTATCCTAAACACTCTTTAGAGACTCTATCTCTAAGTATTGCATTAAATAGTAATGACTCTCCTTTTGATCTCATAGCAAGATAGAGAAGCCATAAATATATTATAGTACCAACTCAGTGCAGTAGGGAACTGTGACTTTTTTACAAGTAGAGAACCCTAACTCTATTTTCATCCTCCAGATGATAGTCAAAGAATCAAAACTCTATCTTCACCCTCAAGGTGATGGTCAGAGAACCACAACATTATTTTCACCCTCTAGGTGATGGTCAGAGAACCACAATCTTCGTTGAAGACTATTTTCTCTGGATCCACAGAAAATCAAGGCAGACACTTATAGGTACTAGGCTAGATTTTTACTTGGAGTAACTTTATAAATCACCTCACAACTTCTCCCTCCAAAAATCTCCATCTCTTCTCTCATAAAGCTCTCCTTCTACTCTCCCTCAAGGCTCTCTGTCTTTAAGTATAAACAACCAAAGATTTTGTAATAAGAGTATTAAAAATTCTGAAGTAGTGGGCTCTTAAAAACCCTAATTTTCAACAGTTCAATCTTACGTTCGTACAATACGATACACATATCATATCGTTTGATCAGTATAATTTAGACATGTCTAGCAAGTTCATGCCGATAAACTATTCAACCTTTATAACACTTGATATAGAAAGATAAAAATATCATCCAATATGAACTATAAAAATTTCTTATGTTCATTTAGGATGACTCCCGGGATGGCCAACTTCATAAACGGTGGATCCTCCAACACTATGGACATCGTACTATAAGATCAATACAACATCATGGATTTCATTTGGCATGATCACTAGGATGATAAATTTTGTACACCGTCAATCATATTGTATGAACCATATCATACATTAAAATTGATGATAATAATTGTCCATGATTTGATTATCTAATATCAAGGGGTTAATTAATTAAGATTCAAATTCAAGTGTAGTAGAATAATATTGGCTTAGGAAGTCTTCTAAAATTTAAAGGATTTAAAAGAAAGGCATGCTAACTCATATTGGGCTCATTTTGTGCCTCTTTTATTAGCTTTAGGTGCAAATTTTACATCTTTTGATTTTCTGATGTACTTTGTACATCTTACAATTTTTTGTGGTAATTAATCATATTTTTAGTTTTGAGCTTATTTTGTGCATCTTTTCATTTTTACATGCTTGCTTCTTTTTTAAATCTAAAAAACTCAGTTGTGATAATATCTTTCAAATATAAGAGAAGGCAAGCTCACTTTCTTGTAGAATGAAGAATAATTCACAAAATAGATTCCTATCCATATAATAAATGCAAAAAACTTAATTAAAAAAAGTTGAAAGAAATTCATTGACTTGTAACATTATTCATATGAGATAGATTACTGTAAGAAGATAAAAAAGATCACTATTTTCAAATTTTAACATTTAATTTAAAATAGATTTTGATTGAAGAAGAAAAATGTACCATAAAAGGATTTAGAGGAAAACAAACAATCAATGTTTTTTCCTTTAACTATTTTAGGAGAGTCAAACACTACTTTTATACTTCTAAACAAATACAAGGCAAAAAAGTTATTAAAAAAAATCAACAGTAAAAGTGTGCAGAGATCTAATTCTTAAAACACTGAAGGAAAAAAAAAAAACCTAAAATAAAAACTCATAAACAGAAACAAACATACAAATAGAATAAACAAAAAACTACAATATAAAACATCAATTTCTAGCATGAATATCTATCACACATAATTTGGTTCTTAAGGTACTGAAGGTTTTAAAGGTTAGTGGTAACAACAAATTGATTTTTAGTGGCTACAAGGTGTAGATCTATGTCCCCTTTAGTAACATGATCCCTAATGAAATGGTGCCCTATATCTATGTGTTTTGTACATGAGTGTTAGATTAGATTCTTTAAAATATAGATGGCACTAGTGTTATCACATTAGATTTGAATTATTCTTATAGGTAATCTTAAATCTAGAATTTGTTGCTTTAGCCCAAAAACATGGGACAGAACTTCCTAAGGCTATGTATTCAACTTTAACAGGGGACAGGGTAACTGAGTTTTATTTTCTACTAGACTAGGAGACTAAGGATTATTCTATGAATTAACATGTTCCAAAAGTGTTTTTCCTATCAACTCTGCATCCTGCAAAATATAAATCAGAATATTCTATAAATTTTAAAGGAAGTGTTATGCCTAGGATACCATTTTCCAAAGTTTTAGGTTCCTGAGAGATATCTAAGGATTATCTTTATAATTGTTAAGTGGGATTCTTTTAGATCAACCTAAAATCTAGCACAAAGGAAAACACTAAACATAATATCAGGTCTGCTAGTAGTAAAGAAGTGATCCAATTTATTTTACATTTAAATCCTTATCTAATTGAACAGTGGAACTTGTAGGAGTATTTCTTATCTTGGCTTTATCCATTTCAAATTTCTTAAGGATGTCTTTAATATAATTTGATTGACTAAGAAAAATTCCATAATCCTTATGCCTTATACTAAATCTAAAAATGTAGGTCAGTTCTCCCATCATACGCATCTCAAACTCCTTACTTATCACATAGATTTTTATCAGAATATTCAAATAGAATATCATCAATACAAATTTAGACAATGAGTAGTTCATCATCTATCTTTTTCAAAAATGGGGTGTTGTCAGCAGTCCCTTTAACAAAGGTTATCTCTAGTTTGAATGAGCATAGTCTTTCATACCATGCTCTGGGTGCTTATTTTTGTACATATAATATCTTTTTTAATTTGAACACATGATTAAGAAATTCTGAATTTTTAAAGCCTAGAGGTTATTTAAAATACACATCTTGTTTTATTACCCCATTCCAAAAGGCACTTTTGACATCCATTTAGTACAACTTAAATCTATTAAAGAAGGAAAAGGCTAGTAGCACCCTAATGGATTCCAATCTAGCTATTAGGGCAAAGGTCTATTCAAAGTCAATACCTTTTATCAGTTTATACTACTTAGCCACTAATCTTTATTTATTTTTAACCACAACATCATAATCATTCATTTTGTTTTTTATAACTGATTTAGTTCCAACCATATACTGGTCCTTAGGTCTTTCAACAAGTTCCCAATCATCATTCTTCACAAATTGAATTAACTCTTGTTACATGGCTTGGATTCATAATTCATAAAATAGGGCTTAATTTATATTGGTGGGTTTAGTCATTAAGATAAAGATATAGTGGTTTACTTCTTTTCTAAGTCCATGCCTAGTTCTAAAACCATTAGATGTGTCTTCTAAGATCAATTATTTAGAATGACATGAAGCATATATCCATTCTCTAGGCATTACCATTCCTCTATATTTATATATTCTACTCCTTGGGTGATTTCTATAACTTTTTCTGCTTTTACCCTAGACCCTCCAAAATTATCAGACTCATCAAATATAATATGGGTGGTCTTCGAAAACCACCAATGTCCTTTATTAAAAACCCTAAAGGATTTTCTAACATTTGACTATCCTAACAACATTGCTTTATCATATTTGGGTTCAAACATTCATAGTAGAGATTTTTCATTATTCATAATAAAAACTTTATATCCAAAGACATGAAGGTGATAGAGGTTGGGTGTCCTATCCTTAAGAATTTTATAGGTTGTCATGTTTAGCTTGGATCTAATATAAACCCTATTTAAAACATAACAAGATGTATTCACCACTTTTGCCAAGAAGAATTTAGGAAGTAAGTATTTAGCTAACATGGATCTAGCGACTTCTACTAGGGTCATGTTCTTTCTTTCAGCAACCCCATTCTACTAACGAGTTTTAAGAGCTAAAACATTGTGATATAACCCATTCTACTAGGGTTCTGTTCTTTCTTTCAGCAACCCCATGCCAGAATTTCACAACCTAGTTTCATCTAAATCCAAGTGAAGAATGAACTAAATTTATTAAATGATTCACTTTTATGAGATATGAATCTAACCCAAGTAAATCTTGAGTAATCATCAACATATAAAAATTCATAGAGTTTCCCTCCTATGCTTGTAGTCCTAACATGTCCAAAAATATCCATGTGAAGGACTTCTAAAGGTTTGCTACGATTAATATCCTTAGTTGAGTAGAAGGGGGATTTGAGTTGCTTTTCGAACTGGCGAGCATCATGATCTTTAGTGAAATCTAGTTTTGGTATGCCTCTCACTAATTCTTTTCGGGTGATTTTCTAAGATTTTTCATAGTTACATGACACAATCTCCTATGTCATAACCAGAATTCATCAGCAATAATTTTTAAATAAAAAAAGTAGTAGGTTCAACATAGTTTAAATCAAGAATGTAAATATTATTAATTCTTTTTTTCTTACAGCACAATATTTCCATTAAAGCTTATCATTTAGTTGGTAGATAAAAAAATATTGCTAAAGCATTTAACATAGAGATGGCTTATACTAAGCATGTTATGTTTTAAGCCATCTACCAAAAAAATATTTTCAATGAGGAAATTTATGGAGTTGCCAATTATACTTAATCCCACCACTCTCCTTATGTTATTATCTCTAAGTGTCACATTGCATCATATTCTAACCTCCAATGAAATGAATTGATTTGTATCTCTAGTCATGTTCCTTGAACATCTACTATCCAGGTACCACATACTCTCATGAGGCCTTCTATAAGCGCATCCCTACAAAATCTTCGGTGACCAAATTTGGGAATCCAAAAATGCTTGGGTTCCACCTTATGGAATGTGGGATGAAATGCTTATATGCTATATTATGAATTATGTAATTTTGTTTCCACACTAAATGTGTTCTACGATGAATAGTGTAAGTATGGGAAATGTGTCCTAACATGTCATAAGAGAAACAGCTAACTCCAACAAAAGCGTTTACTAATTTATGTGGGTTATGGTGCCTCTTTTTAGGTTTGAATGCATAATGTGATGGTGTGTTATGAAACAATACAAGTGTTGGAGAAAATTTATTTTCTTATAAGCTTTCAATTGAACTTCTAAAGATTTCATTTTAGTTTAAAAAATTAAATTTTCAATACATGCTCACTTCCATCTAGTTTACATTCAAGAGTTTCAATTTCCTTGAATGCATTTTCTAATTCAACATATAATATCTTCAAGGAATCATACTCAACACTTAAATCAAAATGCAATTTATTTAAAGAGTCAAATTCATGTAATAAAGTTATATGATTAATATCTAAAGTGGAATGATCTTTTTTGAGGTATTCAAGCTCTTTATATAGAATTGAAAAATCGAATTTAAGGTTTGTATATACTTTCTTTAGTTTCCTATATGTAGCATGAATTTTTTTAGTAACATTAAATAATTCATCATAGGTAAGCTCACATACCTCCTCTTGATCAGAATGATCAAGATGATTATCTTTCATTAAGCACATGTTGGTTACCTCCTTTTCTGCTTCATATTCAGATGAGTCTGGAGTAGAGTCTGCCTAGTATGCCTTTTAAGTCCTTTGCATGCCCTTTCTGAATTTAGTTTTTTCTTTGCCCTTCTCATTACTCTGGTGAACTTAAAGACTTGGGCAATCAGACTTTAAGTACTCTAATTTCTTGCATTAATAATAGATAATATTAGAATAAGCTTTCAAATTTTTATAATTTTTACCTTTGCTCCACTATTGATGATGTTGTTTCTTTTTCTTTAAAAAGCTTCATAATTGTCAAGTCATCAGTGTGATATCTTCCTCTCCTTTATTAGAAAAATTGTCTGAATAATTAGCTTTTAAGGCTACAATTTTATCCTTTCTCTTTTATCTTGCATCAAGTTGTCTTCGACTCACTCCTTCTCGTAGGCAATGAGTGATCTAATGGAGTTATCAATAGAGTAAACATTCAGATATTTAGATCCAGTAATAGTAGTAATTTTTTCATCTAGGAAGAAGGTAAACAATATAGAATCTTGTTAACATTTTTATAGTTATTAAGTTCTCTTCATAAGGCATACAATGAAGTATCAATCTAAGTAAACCTAGTATACATTTCAGAAATAGATTCACTAAGTTTTATGCAAAATAGTTCATAATTATGAAGCAGACTATTTAACCTAGATTATTTCACTTCCTTTGTTCCTTCATATGTTATGCAAAGTTTACCCCAAATCTCCTTACCAGTAGTGCATGAAGAAGCACACATGTAATCTTCAAATTTTGAAGCACATAAAAAATAGTTTATATAGTTTGCATTTAGTTGGGCTAAATCTCTATCATCAGTACTCCATTAAAAAAAAGGTATTTTAGTTTTAATGTTGTTTACTAAATGTGAAGGTATGGAATATCTCTCATGAACTAACATCCACATGCAATAATTGATATATTGCAAGAAAGTAGTAATGCTAATTTTCTAAAAATCCAATAGATTATTATCAAATAAAGGAGGTCGTACGAATGAATATCCTTCCGTAGTATTATGATTTCAAAAGTTATTCATTGATCATTTTTCAAAAAAATTTCTAAAACTTAATTTTTGAATCCCACTCTAATACCACTTGAATCTTCATGAACGTTGTTAAACCTTTAAGAACTAAGGCTAGCCAAGAGGGGGTAAATTTGATATTTAAAAATATTCATTCAAGAAAAAGAAATCTTTTTAAAAAACTTTTTTACCTATACACGAGAATCAACACAGTGCTTGCAAAAATATGCAAATTACACAACAATGAAATAAATAAAATTTTTTCAACCACACATAATTGTAAAAAAAATAAAGTACAAAATGAACACACCAAAATTTATAGTGGTTTGATCAACTTGACCTACGTCAACTCCTTGGAGACTCCATCTCTAAGTACTGGTCTAAATAGTAGTGATTCTTCTTTTGCTCTCATAATAAGATAGAGAAGCTCATACAAATATTATTCCACTAACTAGGTGCGATAGAGAACCATGACTTTTTTACAGGTAAGGAATCTCAACTCTATTTCACCCTCCAGGTAATGGTCAAAGAACCACAACTTTATCTTCACCCTCCTGGTGATGGTCAAAGAATCCATAACTCTATTTTCACCCTCTAGGTGATGGTCAAAGAACCATGATCTTTGCTGAACAACTTCTTTTCTTGAGCCACAATAAATTCAAGTAGATACTTGTAGATACTATACAAGAATCTTGCTTGGAGAAACCTCGTGAATCCTTTCACAACATCATCCTCACAAAATCTCCATCTCTTCTCTCATAAAGCTCTCCTTCTTCTCTCCCTCAAGGCTCTCTCTCTTGAAGTCAAAATAACCAAAGATTTTCTAATGAGAGTACTAAAAAACCTTAATTAATGGGATTAAAAACCCCTAATTTTAAAGATCTCCATCTTTTATTCATATAGTATGATACACATATCGTACCTTATGGTCAGTGTAATTTAGACTCATCCATCAATTTCAAGCAGACGAACTATTTAACTTTTATAACACTTCATATAATACGATCAAAAAATCATCTGATAGAAACTATAGAAAATCTTTCTATTTATTTGGTACGACTTATAGGATGGCCAACTTTGTATATTATCAATCATCCAACACTATTGACATCATACAATATGATCATTACAAAAATCATGGATTTTTTTTGGTATAATCTCTAGGAAGACCAAATTCAAACACTATTAATCATATTATATAAATTATAATGTATAGTATGATTGGTGATAATAGTTGTCCATGATTTGATTGCCTAATATCGATGGTTAATTAAAAAAGATTTTAATTAAGGCATATAGTATGAACTAAATTATACTTTATGATTAGCACATAATTATTATCCTCCTTAACCTCTGGTAGCCAGGGTTTTGATAGAATACAATAGATCATAGAGTACGAAATAAAGTTGCATAGTACAAAGCCAAAATCATATAATATAATTTACTTAAAAAACTTTCTTAAAAGCATTTTTTTCTCTCCCCCTATGTGTGTGTAAGGTTACTCCTCAATAATATCATCCCAATTACATGATACAACACAAGAAAGGAAAAAATACATAACAAATTAAAAAATATAGACTGTAATCCTAATCCACCCAGTCTTGATTTAATCAAAATTATAAGTGAACTATGGACTGATTTCTTAAAATGTTAGTACACACAAAATAAAACAAAATATCACAAAATCAGGAGAAAGAAGTAACATATACAATAATATTTATTATCATCAAAATCACAGTGCTTGGATTATATTTGCAAAAGACTTATACTTTCCTAGAGTGAACTATTAACTATTAATCCTCATATAAATATAAGATTGGATAGATCTAATATAGGAATCAAGGAATTATAATTTAGAAAACTTTAATCAAGAATTTATAATATATGTATAATTTCTAGGATTAGATGGGGGCCTTTAAAGAATATTAAAAAAAGAATTTTTGAAAGAAAGATTTTAGATCTTAAGATTTTGTCTGTGCATGATGATGCCAATATTATGTGGGAAAAAGTGGCTTGTGATATTAAAATTATTAAAAAGGTTGTTCTTAGAGTTTCAATGGCTAAAGCTACTAATAGTAAAAATAGTTGATGGTGGAATGTAAATATGTAAGAAAAGATAAAAAATAAGAAGATTTGTTATAAAAATTAGTTTAGATGTTTAAATTTTAATAATTGGGAAAGTTATAAAGAGGCTCGTAAGGAATTTAAAAAAGCTATTTGTGATGCAAAGAGCTTAGTGTTTAATGATTTATATAATATATTAGATACTAAGGAGGGAGAAAGATATATGTAAAAGTTAGCAGAACAAAGAGATATGAGTAATAAAGATTTAGTTCATGTAAAGTTTATTAAGGATGAAGATAAAAAAATACTTTTCTTAGAAGACGATATTCAACAAAGGTGGATAAGGTCTTTTGCTAATCTTTTTAATGAAGAATGTGAAAATATGATTGACTTTAGTGACTTTATCACCCTAAATGAAAAGAGAGATTTTTATTTTTATCAGTATATAGGTAAAACTGAAGTTTGAGAGGCTTTAAAGAAAATGAAGAGTGGAAAAGCTGTTGGACCTAATGATATTCCAGTAGACATGTAGAAATGCTTAGGAGATGAAGTAGTTTCTTCGCTTACTAAAATTTTTAATACTATTTTGAAGACTAAAAAAGTGTCATGTTAGTGGAGAATAAGTATATTAATTCCTATTTTTAAGAAAAAAGGTGATGCACAAGAGTGTGCAAATTATAGAGGAATTAAGTTAATGTGTCATACTTTAAAACTATGGGAGTGAGTTATGGAGCGTAGGTTGTGGCGTGACACTAATGTTTCTCAAAATCAATTTGGATTCATGCCGGGTAGGTCTACTATAGAAGCCATACATTTATTGAGAGGTTTGATGGATAAATATAGAGAGAATAAGGAGGATCTACATATGATATTTATTTAATTAGAGAAACCATATGATAAAGTTCCAAGAGAAGTGTTATGGAGAGTTCTTGAAAAGAAAAGAGTTAATAATGCTTAACAAGAAGTGTTCAAACATAAGGTGGTTTGTCCATGTATTTTCCTATTTTGGTTGGATTACATCAAGGATCAGCCTTAAGTCCATATCTTTTTGCTTTAGTCACGGATGTTCTCACTAGACATTTGCAAGAGGATATACCTTGGTGTATGCTTTTTGCTGATGATATTCTTCTTGTTGATAAGAGTTGAGAGGGAATTGAAGGTATACTTGAATTATGGATGACAACTTTAGATTCTAAAGGTTTTTGCTTGAGTAGATCTAAAACTAAATATATATAGAGTGTAATTTTATTAGCAATAGACCTAGTGAGGGGATTGTGACTCTGGGTGATCATGTCATTAATAATAATACACATTTTAGATATCTTGGATCTATTATTCAGAGTGATGGTGAAATTGATGGGGATATTATTAGTAGAATTCAAGTTGGATGGTTGAAGTGGAGAAATGCATTGGTCTTTTTGTGCGATAGAAATGTCCACCTCAAACTTAAGGGAAAATTCTAAAAAATGGTGGTGAGACCAACAATGTTTTAGGGTGTCGAATGTTGGCCATTAAAAGATAAGCATAATACTAAATTTAGTGTTGTAGAGATGAGGTTGCTTAGGTGGATGACTGGCTTCAACCTTAAAGATAGGATACGAAATGAGCATATACGTGAAAAGGTTGGAGTAGCTCCAGTGGAAGATAAGATTGGAGCGAGTTGCCTTAGATTATCTGGTCACCTTAAATGGAGGCCTTCCGATGACCCGGTTAGGAATCTTGAGGTATTAGATTTCACTTATGTTAAGAAAGGTAGAGGTAGACCGAAAAGGACTTGGTTAGAAAATATTAGAAATGATCTTTCTTTATTAGATTTAGATGAGACTTTGACTTTTAATCAGACATAATGGAGAAATAGGATTCATGTAACCAACCCCACGTAGTGGGACAAACGCTTGATGTTATTGTTGTTGTTTTTGTTGTATATGATTGCTTAATAAAAGAATACTTGAACAACAACGTATAAAAAATTTAATTTATTGATAACTTTTAGAGTTCAAAATAGGGCATCCTATAATGTAAAGGTGGTTAGGCTCCGCCAACTCCTTAGTGCCAGCTAACAAATTTATATTTATAGGTGTTTTACATTAGTTCCCTTTTAGATTAAAGTCTAAGGGAGGCTTGGGAAGTTCAAGATACCTTTTCTTGTGGAATTCTTAGCCTATTTGTATAAGCAACTCTTTGATTTATGGAAGGAGTGTGGAGAAGATCATTTGATCCTTCCGGGAGATAATTTTATTATTATGTCTAATTTTCTCATTATGTGTCATGTATCATTTCTTCCAATGAATAAAATGAAGATGAGTTTGCTTATTATTTCTTCCATATCTACTAATTTCTCTAAGTTTTTGCAAATGACATAGCATTAAAGGTAGCATTGTAGCATTCATTCAAGATTGATAATAAATAGTTGGTCAGATATAGTCACACAGATCATGACATCACATTACCATAGAAAATAGTATTTTGGCACAATGGAGATACAAAAGATTATGTTGAAGCACTTATGAGGTCAATGTAGCACTATACATCTTAAAAATATAGTATTATTGTATTGCATTCCCAACATCTTCCCAAGACTCCAGCATTATAACATCATATTTTGATGCCACGATGCTCTAAGTTCTAATGCTGCAGAGCTAGATCAATTTTAGCATAACATAAAATAATTTCTTTTTTTTTATTTTTAAAATTTTTTTTAGGATTTATAATTAGTAAACACATAGATAACACACACCAAACAATTTTGATAATTTTTAAACTAAAATAATGAACAAAAACATCACACATCAATAATAAAGCTTATATTTAACCTCAACAAAATTGAGTTTTCTACCAAATAGCACAAAGTTTAGAGTATTCAACGAGACTAGCATAAATTATTCATTTTGGGCTAGTAACATCATTATTATTCCTTAAATGCTCCAATGTATGTTATTCTCCTTCTTCCTTTTGGTATGGTTCCATGGGGCACTATTAAAGAAAATTACAAGCCATCCTAATTCATTTTCCAAATTCTTAATGGAAGTAGCTTGACTCTGTAATTGGTTTCCCATATGAATCACTAAATCCTCCAAAGGTATCTTTTTATCTCCAAATTAATTACTTTGATTTAAACCTGGGAGATAAGAAGGGTTCACAAAAGATTGTTGAGGATTATTCTAATTGTTTAAATGATTTGACTGAATGTATTCCACTGATTTCCACTATTATTATTACTACACTCCAACATAGATTTTAAGTATTAGAATGAGGATTGTTTTGTCTTCTAATTACATTTAAATTCTCACCCCCTTGATCTACAAACTCACTATTAACATTCAAATTATTTTCCTCCAAACTCATAGATGATCCTGATCTTAAACTAACTCCAATATTGTCTAACTTTTTTAACATAGAAAATATCTGAGTAGTTAAACTTTATAAAGCTTTGAAGTCATAAAACTTGTCAACACTCTTAGGATTCACTATATCAGAAAGCCACATGAAGTTATTTATTAAGATCTCCTCTATCAAGGCATAAGCCTCATCAATAGGTTTTTATAATAAACAACCATCGATTGTAGTATCAATTATAAACCTAAGGGATACTACAAGCCCATTACCTCCTTAAATTTTTCTCAGATCTCATAAATTGACTCTCCATTAAATTGTAAAAATGAAGTAATATGAATCCTAAGCTTAGTAGTTTTGGAAGGTGAAAAATACTTTGCAAAGAACAATTGTGCCAGCTCATTCAAAGTGGTTATGGAGCATGGGGAAAATAATTCAATAACATTTTTTCTTTGTCCCTTAGAGAAACGAAAAACAAAACAAAAAAGTTTTATAGCATCATCATTGACACTATTGTACTTGAATATTATATAAATTTCAATAAAATTAGCTAAATATAAGTTAGGAACCTCAATAGGAGTTCACACAAACTGAGAGTCCTGTACCCATTGTAAAATGGCCTATTTCATCTCAAAAGTATTGGCTTGGACAGTAGGTCAGTTGATCCATCGATGAATCCTATCTACTAAGGGATTGTTATATTCCCTAAGTGGTCTATGATAGTCCTTATATGGATTTGGTTCAACCATTCTTAGTGTTATAAGTCTTTTTTTTTTTTTTTTGAAGTGTCGATTAAATTTCAAATTTAAACAACCAAGGCTCCTTATAAGCTCTACCATACATAAAATAATAAGTTAGGAATTAAATATAAAGAAAACAAATTTAAGTTATACAATTTTGTGAATAATCCCAATTTTATAGCTCACAACTGAAAATCATAAAAAATATATAAATATAATTAAATACTAACCTTTTTAAAAGATATAGAACTATTGCAATAGCCCAAGTAAAGTCCATAGTAATGGAGCCGTAAACTTGAAGGGGTCGTGTTTAGTTAATTTCTTGTATATAACCCAAATAAAAAAGCAAGTATACATGACATAATAAAATGCAAGTATATGGGAAAAACAAGTAAAAAAGTGTATGAGAGATTGTTGATCCCAAGAGGAAATACCGTGCTATATGTAAAAATAAAAGTGCCATAGATTGAATTTATGTTTCTTTAGTCACATCTGCATAACAAACATTTTTTACCTTGAGAGATAGAATAATGCTTTCGATCTGTACAAAGAAATGAATTTTATTTTCATATTGAAACACAACAGAAGCATTGTTCAATTCAACCCAAAGAATAAAATAAATATAAACCTATCATTTTGAAATGAAACTAACCAAGGATATGTTTTAGGCTACATCCAAAATATTTTTCCCCTTTTCTAGCGAACAAAAAAAGGCTTAATTTTAAAGTGAGTTCTTAGGCTCCTGTAAAGGCAAGCTTTTTATAGTTTATTATATTTATAAAGAGAAATTTTTTGAATAAATTAGTGGTAAGACTTATTTAAATTTAAAATTTAATAGTATCAATTTAAAGAATTAATGATTTCTATCTATCATTTTGAAAAGATTTGGGAGTTCATAAAATTCATTTAGAGATTAGGATAATCCTATTAGAATGAAGTTTGGGGTGCAAATGCATCTGACATATGCTAGCATGGAGTGTGGTACGAGCTAACTACCTAAGTACTCAATTTTAAAACTACGATTTCTAGGTCTAATGCATGTATGTATAATAGCTATTTTAAACATCAAAATCAAGGAATATAGTTCAAATTTATAATCAGAGCTTAGAAAGATGAATTGGACAAAAAGCACCTAACTAATGTAGTTTTAATGCAAAGACACCCTAAATTCTAGTTTGACTTTTAGTTCATACCAATTTTTTAAATTTTTCCAAGTCCAAAATTTCTATAAAAATTTCACAGCATAATGGCCCTACTACATATGAAAATTACGCCAGCCTTGACTATTAGGGTACACATTCCTAGTTATTGGCTTATATGATGGGCAAGTGTACACTACATAAAGTAAATTGTATCTATGAATATATGTCATGTTAAACATGTTTGTGTATATGATACCACTACCGCATAATCCTAAACTAGCATACATATTCCTACCACACCAAAAGTAACCTATAAAAAAGGTTACCCTCTAATACAAATCTAACACCCATATGAATGCAATGTATTATGAAAGTAAGATGAAGCTCTGTATGGAAGAGTAGTGTATAAGAAATATCTCTTTTACTTTATTCAAAAGAGAGAGACAACTAAGAGTCAATTAAAAGGCAAGGTGGCTTAGCTCCACCACAACAGGTTTGACATTTCTACTCCTATAAAAGTAGGTTAAAATGAATTAGATTGTTGTCTTCTAACTCCATGAATTCTATAGGATTCTAAAAGATAATTCTTCTTAACAAAAGAGAAAGGTAAGTCACAATCCCTATCTCCTAAATTGATGATCACAGTGTCATAAACCTTTAGCTCCATTGTAATTTCTTTCTTTCTATTACTACATCTAAAAGACTTTGGCTCAAATTTTGCTCGTAAGTAATAAGAGAGCCCAGAAGATTATCAATAGAGTATAAATTAAGATCATTTAATTTAGATATTATAGTGGATTAAACATCATAAGAATCAGGCAAATAATGTAATATCTTATTCGCTTTTCATAGTTAGGTATTTCTTTACTTAAGGCATGTAAAGAGATGACTATCTTTGTGAATCTAGTATACATATAAGAAACTATTTCATCAATTTCATGCAAAATAATTTATACCTATATAATACTAAATTTAAATGTAATTGCTCAACCTCATTAGTTCTTGCATAAGTAATGTACAATCTATCCCATTTCACCATTATAGTAGTACATGTACACACACACATGTAATCTTCAAATTCCAAAGGTATAAAAAAATAGTTGAAGCATTTTTCAATTAATTGAAATTATATCTTTAACTACTACAGTCCGTTAAGTAAAAGGAATTTCTACTTTCATTCCATTGATAATACAAGATGTAAAGCATAACCTATTTGAATTACGTGCCATATGTAAAAATCAATAGATTATAAAAATGTAAATGTTGACCTCATTATTCAAGTCCAATTTCACCAGAATCAATCTCTAGCACTTGGGTCTTCATATCCTAGTGTAGACATCACTCCTCTAGGACTTTTCTTAAGAGGATGCCTATTAACATAGCGTTCACTTAACCTCCTGACTCAACATAAATTATCGCTACTCTAAATAAAATTGAATTGGTAAAAATTTAATTTAACAACGACACTTTCAATTAAATCCAAATTAACTCATATAAAACATATTTAAAATTTAAATCAACATGTATTAAATTACATTGATCAAATCAAACTATCATAAGTTTAAAGTTTAAAATTAAATAAATTAATTCATTATTTTTATAAAAAATTATCCTCTGATGTTCATTAAAATGTAATGGTAGCCATTGATTAGAGGGTAGGATTATAGTTTTCCAGAAAAAGTTTCCTAAGGCTTGATTAGGGCTCGGTTAGGGTGGTTAACCCATGATATCCTCCCTTACCTACTTGAACAAAACCCCAAGTATCCTTCTGATTCACAAAAATCCCTCTCCCTCTCATTTTTTTATGAAACTTCATGGCTTGCCTTCTCTCTATTCGTAAGGAGCCCCAGACAAAAATCATGTCGCCTCTCTATTGTGCACAAAGCAAGGATCGTATACCCCTTCTTTTCTCTCGACTCTCTTTCATATAGATCAGGCCGGATGCCCAACTATCTCCTCTCCTTTAAAAGAATTATTTATCTCCCTCTCTCTCGTGGCCCCCACTGATCGCAACCCTCCAAGATCGAATCCCTTCTCCTCATCCTCTCTATTTTTTGTAGAATTAGCCCATGATTGAGCCCATCTCCTTCTCCGACCTGCACCTTGATCGGATCTTTCCCTAGGCAGTCATTTTTAATAGCTGACTTCCACTCTCCCGCATGATTGTAGCCAATGATCCCCTAACCCTAAACGAACATCTTGCAATTTTTATTGGTTCGATACCACCTCCAGGCCTTCATTTCCCTCTAATTACATTTTTTTACTCAAGATATGGGGAATAGGAAATTATAGTGATTTCATGGCTTGCTTAATAGCTATTATGTGTCGTGATAAAATATATTGTGTTGAAACTTCCTTATGAACTTCTCATTCCAGTGAATGGTATGATAGTGAGCTTAGCAATACACATAGCATCCTCTTTACCAATCTATTGCATAAAAGATATTATAAATCCAAATGAATGGTAGTAATAGATTTCCTCATATGCTAACTTGTGTAGCATATTAAATTAGAGAGAAATTATAAGCTTCTTTTATTTTGATTGTATTAATTCCAAAGATATATATTCTTAATCATTTATATCATACATGAGCATAATGATGAACTGAATATTATTTTCTTAAGGATTGGATTAGTTCCATTGGAAGATTGTATAAGTGCCTAAATTGTGTTCAACACTAGAAATAGTTTCGAGTACATGCATGCATAAATGTATATCTAATAGATCCTATGCATCTATTGGAATACATTAAATTTATATAGGCTTTATATTTCAATTTTCAAGAATGTGTGAATCAAGTCATATGTTTTATATTAAAAAAGATACATAAGTCTTTGGAAGGAATAAAATGCTTTCAAATACTCTTTCTCATGATATCATATTAATATAAATGTTAAGTTGGAAGAATTTTATGCATGTCTGAGTTTCTTTTCCTTCAAGCAAAGCTCTCTTGTTAATTTCATTCTTGTGAGAAATTAGAGAATGTTTTTTTAGGAAAGGTGTGTTTGTTTAACCTCTTAGCAAATAAAAGTTGTTGAAAAGTTTCTTAAGTTCTTTTCCACTTGTGAGCATTTATAATTTTTTCATAAAATGTGGTGGAAAAATGTTGAAAAGCCATTAATAGTCTCTTCTTTTCTACTTGTGAGTGTAAATAAGTCACTTATAAAGTGTCTTGGGGATGTATTGGAGAATAATCATGTGCTTCAAACATAAGTGTGGTATAGATACAAAAGTGATTTTTCTTTTGTGTTCATTTGAAAGTTTTTTTTACTTGAATTCTAAAAAGAGTAAAGATTGTCTTTTGGGAATTTTTGGGGAGTAAAGTGTATGTTTATGTTGAAAGATGAAATGTGTAAAAGTGGAACTTGTTTGTGTTTTTGAAAGGTGGAGATGTGGAGCTTATATGTATTTAAACTTGTGTGTTTTGAAAGGTGGAGACTTGTGTGTAATTTGGAATGTGGTGATGTGGAGTTTATATGAATTCAAACTTGTTAGTGCATTAAAGTGGGAAGTGGAGATTATTTATTTTAAAGGTGAAAACAGTATATTATGGAAAATTGAAAGTGTATGTGTCTTTGGAAAGTAACATATGTATGTTTTCGAAGGTGACATGTGTAAGTGTGAAAAAGTAAAGTGTTTCTTTTGTGGAAAATGTGTGTGTTGAAAGGTGGAAATTGTGTGTATTTTGGAAAGGTGAAATTGTGTATGTGAAAAAAACATGATTGAGAGAAAGTTAGTGGGAGAAAGTTAGTGAGAGAAAGTCTGGGATTTTGAAAGGAATTTTTGTTGGTTTTCCAAATCTTCCATGTCCTTTTTCAAGGCCATTTTGAACGGCTTTCTTCCGCCGTCCCTCCGGCGGCACTTGGTGGTGACGATGGAAGGGAAATTCCTAGCATCTTCTGAAGCTTGTGCACATATCCAAAAAGGTCTGAATGGTCCTGTACGATCATCCACTGAAGTTTTAAATGGTGGTTCTAGAGCTTTATCTCTGACCAATGGTTAGAATAAAGTTTTCAAGGAAAGACCATTGGTTATCAAGGAAGGAGGTCTGTTGAACAACAAGATTGCTCCAGTAGTCTCTGGCAAAGGTGAAGATGTTATCAGCAAAGAAGATTTCATAAGCCTTAGGACTTTAAAAGTTATACCTGGTTTCAAAAGTGTAATTGAGAAACTAGATTTGGAAGCTTCATCTTTAGCTGGGCTGAAGGTTTATTCAAATAAATGTTTCAACTTGATATCTCTGCCGTTTTCTCCAATTCTGGGTAACAACATCATTACAATACTGGTCTAAGACAGCAACATTAAGGACAATAAGGTGGGTGATGAATTTCCTCTATTGAATATTCAGAAAGGTCCAGTTGTTCCAGAAAAATAAATTCTTAATATTTAGAATAACATCAACTCTGCGGCTAATGGTGATAGAGTGGAAGCTCCCATGGCTTGGATTAAAAAGCCAAATATCAGAGTTGATAAGTTGGATCTTGGTTCTTATCTAGTTGAAGATTGAAAAATGGTTTTGCTTAATGCTAAAAATGAATATGAAAATGCAAAGAAATTGGAATATGTTCTTATTGTAAAAGTGTTTGGAGACAACATCATGTTTTCATCAGTTTGTTTTGAACTAAGGAGGCAATGGAATCGATTTTGGAAATTCCATATAGCCGTTTTAGGGCTTGGATGGGTGTTGTGTTCATTTGATGATTCAATTATTATGGAGTCTATTTTGACAGGAGGGTAGTGGTATGTCAAAGGACATGTAGTGGGGATGGATAAATGGTCGCCTAAATTTTCTCCTTCTCTTAATGGGATTTTAGCTCCTTTTGTGGATCAGATTGCCAAACCTGCCTTAGAATGTTGGGACGAGATCAACATTTGCAAAATAGAATCTCAAGTTAGCAAGCCCTATATGCTAGATGGTAACATGTACCAATGAGGAAGAAGAGAATTTGCAAGAGTATGTGTTCGAATTCCTTTAAATGGGAAATTACCTTTTGGTATTTGGGTAGAAGGATTGGCTGGTAAGTTTTTCCATAAAATCGAATATGAAGGCATTTCTAATTTTGTTTTGGATGTGGTAAAATTGGCCAAGTCATAGTAGAATGTAAGGATTCTAAAGTGGAGAATGCAAATATAACTAAAAATCCTCATTTGATCAGGAATAAAGAGGTTCAAGGGAATACATTTGACGCTGAATGTATTAAGAAGCCTAATGAAGAATCCAATTATGAGCCATGGCTTTAGGTTAAGTATGGCAATAAGAAACAAAAACATTTTGGTGCAACCAAGAATAGACAATATGAGTCTTCATTGTATTTTAAAAAGATGTATGTTCCTAAACAAAACCAAATATTTTTGGAGAAAAGACAAGCAAGTTCAGTTGAAATATTGAAGTTGGTACCAGAGGAACAAAATTGCAATTTGAAAGATCAAGGAGAGCTTGATGAGGTCTTGGCTGCTGCTGAATATTCTTCTAAGACCTTGGAAACAAAAGTTCAAAAAACTAAGGTATCTTCTTCTGAACCTGAGCTTCTTGTGCTTATCAAATTGGTTTGGAGGAGACTAATATAAAGGAGAAAGTGGATGTGGCTATGGATGATGGTGTTGAAGAAGGGGAGTTTGAAGTTGGTATGGAGAATATTGTAGTAGATGTTTGTTTAAAAGATATTGTGGAGCATGAGTCGAGCTTGGAGGTATTTAACATGAACTCTTCTTTGGATAGTAATGTGGTTGAAAAGTCTTCTTCAGGAAAAAAAGTTAAACTGCTTAAAAAAATAAAATCTATTGGCTCGGGTAATATTATTACTCAAAATAGAAAGATGGATGGTGGTAAATATAAATGGAGTGGGGGTCCTACACCCTTGTTTAATTAATGACTTATTTTTCTTTTTGGAAATATAGAGGGGTTAAGAAGAGAGAGGTGGTTCTATATCTTAAGGAGTTTGTAAAAGACAATGATGTTTTGTTTGTGGGTCTTGTTGAAACAGAAGTATATTCTTTGGAAAATCTTCAGATTCTTGATTTGCTGGAAAATAAATGAGAATCTTTTATGGTTCCTTCTGATGGCCTTTCTGGAGGCATATTGGTTTTGTGGAGGAAGGATTTGGTTTCTTTCTCAGTGGTTGAAGTTTCTTCTCAGGTGATCATTGGGAATTTGGATGTTATTAATAAAGGATGCTGGGTGGTATCTACGATATATGGTAGTAGGAATATGCTTGATAGGAAGTCTTTAGGGGATTGTTAGGAGCGATGTTACTATGATACTAGGCCATCGGTGATTGGTGGAGACTTTAACTATGTATTGTCTCGGGAGGAGAAAAGAGGAGGAAGAAAATTCATTTTATCTCAAGGTGCTAAAGATATGAAGATGTTTATGAATAACAATGATTTTCATGAGGTTGGGTTTATTGGACCCAAATTCACTTGGTGCAATAACAAATCTGGAGGGGATCGCATTCTAGAAAGACTGGATAGATGTCTTATAAACTCTATAGCTATGAGTTATATTCATCTAGCTATTATGAAACATTTGTCTCGAATAGCCTCAGATTATTGTCCCATTATTTTGGAGGTTTTCAAACCAGTTTTGTTTCATAATAGAGGGATTCATTTTGAAGATGTTTGGGCATCTTATCATGGGGCTTTTACAATTGTGGAGAAAACTTGGAAGAGGTACGGTGGTAATTATTATGCTACTTCACTAAATTTAAAGTTTAAACGGACTTTAAGAGCTTTGTTTTATTGGAGCAAAGCAAAGTTTAAAAGCCTTAATGTGTTGATAGACTCTTTGTAGAAAGAAAATTTTGAACTTCAAATGCAAGAGGCAAGGGTTTTTTACTGAAGAAAAATTGCAAATGTTACAGTCAAAGATTAATGAGCTTAATATTACTCTTGCTCGGCTCAACATTTGGTGGAAACAAAGAGAAAAGGCTAAGTGGATGGAAGAGGGAGATTTAAATTCTTCTTTCATTCACTTATTTGCAAATTCAAGAAGAAGTTCGAATTGGATAAATCACATCAAGGATGATAATGGAGTATTGATGGATAATCTTTCAGAGGTGGAGAAAATTATTTCAGATTTTTTAAAAGCCAAGTGGATGCATAGAAATTGTGTGCTTCAAGGTTGGCCGAGACCTTATTCTATTATTGATGAATTTGATTATGTCAAGTTAGATGCTAAGTTTACTAAAGAGGAACTACAAGCAGTTGTGGACAACTTGGGGAAGAGCATCTCACCTGACTTGGATGGGATAACATTTTCTTTTATTAAAGGCCTTTGGAAAAATATTCAACATAATGTTTGGGGTGCTATTAATATGTTTCTCACAATAGGAATTATGCATCATACATGGAAGGAAACATTGATTGTGTTAATACCAAAAATTCAAAATCCAACGGTTCCCCCCTCTAATTTCCGTCTAATTAGTCTATGCATGACTATTTATAAATTAGTAGCAAAAATGTTGTTGAACTGATTGGAGTTGGTCATTCCCAAAATCATTTTGGCTGATCAAGTGGCTATCATAAAAGGGCGATCCTTGTCGGAGCATGTTCTATTGCCTCAACAAGTGTTCAATAAATTATGTTACTCCAAAGCAAAGAAGGGACTTGTAGCTATAAAAGTTGATATGGAGTAGGCATATGATAGTATTGCTTGGCAAGCTGTAAGGCAAATCCTCATCCACTTTAATTTTCCTAGCAAATTTTTTGATTTATTATTGAATTGTGTTTTGGATCCAAAATTTTGTATTTTGATCAATGGGATAAAATCTGATTGTATTGAAGCTAAGAGTGGGTTTAGACAAGGTTGTCTGTTATCCCCTTTTCTTTTTATTTTGTGCTCTAAAATTTTATTTGATGCTTTTTATCAAAGTGGAAGGAATATGGGGATTCAAATTGCTACTAATGCTCTTATGACATCTCATTTGCTTTATGCCAATGATATTCTAATATTCTCTGAAGCCAACATGAGGAAAGTAAGAAAGGTGAAGAATATTTTGAATTAATATTGTAAGTGGTCTGGTCAAAAGGTGAACCATAATAACTCAATGATTTTATTTGGGAAGTTTGTCAATCGGAGAAGGAAGAAAGACATTGCAAAAGAATTACGGTTCATTACTGTTAAAGAAATGTGTTACCTTGGTGTAAATTTAACGTTAAGGAGGATGGTGGATTTGGATTTCCAAAAGCTTGTAGAATTGGCTTTGAAAAATTGAACATTTGGGGTAAGAATTTTATTTCTTTAGAAGGCAAAATGGTGCTGGTTAAATCAGCTTTCTTATCTTTACCAATCTTTTTGTATGCTCTTTCTTTGGTTCAGTTTGGGACTTTAAAGGATTTTGATAAAATGTGTAGAACTTTTTTTGTGGAGCAAGAATAATTGGAATGTGGGACTGCACTATGCTTATTGGAAATTGTTATATAAATTAAAACATAAAGGTGGCAGGGGTCTTTTTTCGGCTGTTTTTAAAGTGGGGCCTCTTCATGCTAAATTTTCTTGGGATTTCTTCATGAAGCCGGATTCTTTGCTCAACCGTATCTTAAGAGCTAAATATGGTGTTGATTTATGGAACAATTCGATAAAGAAAGGGAGTTCTTCAACTTGGAAAATATTATTCCATGGTGAAACATATCTTAGAAATATTGAAAGATGGAGGATTTCTAATGGTAATTCAATTAATTATTTGCATGATTCATGGATAATGGATAAAAACATTTCTAAATGGCCTACCTTTGTAAGTGATTTGGAAATCATAAATTACATTTTAAGCTTCTTTATCACGGATGGAACCTGGAATGAGGTTCACCTTCAAATGTTCTTTGGTAATCAGTTGGTGGAATTAATATTATAGATTCCTATTTATCCAGGGCAAGGACTAGATCAAATAGAACTGAAGTTTAAAGTAGTAGGAAGATCTATTGTTGCATTGTCTCAAGAAGCAGTTATAGAGTATGGTTCAAATTGTGAGCTATGGAAATGGATGAAAAAGATAAATTTGAGACCATGTGTAGAGATGTTTTGGTGGAGGTTGTATAATGAAGCTATTCCAAACAACTCCTTATTATATAGGAGATTGATCAATTATTGTGGATGTCTGAGAGGCAGTGATGAGGAGGAAGAAAACAACCACATTACTGGAAAGTGTGGAAAGTTGCATAATGTAATTGCTCTATTAAACAAATGGGGATTTCAAGTACCATGGTTTGAAAATTCTTTTTTAATGCTTAATCAGATTAGAGAGAATTTCAGATACCAACTCTCTCATTGCAAATATTTACTGTTCAGCAGTTTTTTTTGTTTGGAAGAATAAAAATAAGCCAATTCATGGAGGAAAGGAAGAATCTGATGTATCTATTGTGACAAGCACGATTTCAATGGTTGATGTTACCCCGACTATCAATATCTATTAGGACAACTGGGATGTCAACGAGTGTAAGCAGTTTTCTTCTTGGCATCCTCCTCCACTCGGATGGATAAAGATTAATGTTGATGCTTCTCTAAACAGTAACAATAAGGCTGGTATTGGTGGAGTGTTTAGAGATGATAAAGGCAACATCTTACTTGCTTTTGGTGTTCAATACTTGCATTGGGACATTGCTTAGTTGGAACTTTTGGCGGTTTGCACATTAAAGAATGTCATTCAGGATTGGATGTTGGAAGCACGAGGTGTAATTATTAAAGGCGATAACTTTAACATCATCAAGATTCTTCAACAATCTTTGATGAAATTGAAGAAAAAAGAAAGAATTTAGGAAGATTTGGCTTCCATCCAAGATTTCAATCAAGTTTCTTTCAATTTTTTCTACTAGAGGATGTAATAAATTAGCAGATTGTTGTGCTAATTTTACTTTGGGCAAAAGTTTTATTTGGAATGATTTAGTGATGTTGATATTCCTCCTTCGTTCTTGTTTATTCTGAAGGAGGAATGTGAATCTTTAGTTTTGCATTGAGTAGTTTGTAATAAGTTTTTTTTCTAATGCATTGTTGCATTTTTTTAAAATAAAAAATAAAAAATTTTGTATGTGAAAAGTAAGGTGTATGTGTGAAACTTTCGGAGAGTGAAATGTTTTGTTTGAAAATTGACTTGTGTGTATATAAGTTTAAAGGTAATGTGTGTATCTTTGGCAAGTTTTGGTAAGTAGAGTTTGTGTCTATGTTGAAAGATGATGTGTAAAGGTGAAATTTGTGTTTGTTTTGAAAAGTGGATTTATGGAGTTTGTATGTATTTTTATTGTTAAAGAGTGTAAGGTTTTGAAAGATAAGAAAATGTGTAAATATAAAAAAGTAAATTGTATGTGAGTGATTTTAGAAAATAAACTGTGTTGGAAAAATGAAAAGTAAAGTGTTTGATTTGGTAAGGGAACTTGAGGTGTGTGAAAAGTGGGAACTTGAGGTTGGAAAAGTATTGTGTGGGAAAGAGGAAAAGTAAGTGTTCAAATTTGTAAAGTAATTTGTATGTTTTGAAAAGTAAAAAAGTATATGTTCAAAAGTGAAAATGTTTGTGCTAGGGAATGATTGGTTGGGTGATTGTTGGAAAGAAAAAGCTCTCTTTCTCTCTCTACCTCTCTCTCACATTCTTCTTCTTCCCCTTTCTTATGCCTCACGGAGAATTTTGGAAAAATATACATTATGCTTTCAAAAGTGAAAAGTTAAAAGGTCAATCAATTGAATCCGTGTGCAAGCTCGAAAAAGGTATGTTTGGATTTAAATAATATTTTTCAATTATTTCAAATTTAATTATTAAAAATGCTTCTAATTCCTACTTTATTTTCTTTGTTTGCATGAACTACGAGGAAAAGTACCAATCAAGTGGACAAAAGGAAATGGACTAAAGGTGTTAGTCACCTCTATCCAACCTTGTAGAGGTGCTACTGCCGGATATCACCGGGCATTGGCTCTTGTGTATGTGAGTATTCTGAAAACTTAGATCTTCTTAAGGCCTAAAACTTTTATTGTGTTTTGTGATCTCCCAATCATAAGGCCTTGTAGAAACCATAGTTTTTATTATCATACATTTTTATAATTCAATATGTAATTTACAAGTTCCTTTTATTCTGTTATTTATATTTTATTCTGTTGTTTATATTTTATTTCATTACTTAGAACTCGAACACCATCAATTGCACGTTTGGCGACTACGCTAGTGATTAGGAGCGCTATAGTCTGATTTTTTTACCTATAGTTTCTTTTCCTATTAGACTAGTAGGGTTTCAAAATATTTAGGGTCTATTAAATTTTAATATAATGTTTCCAACCAACTAAAGGACTTATATAAAATAAACTTATAAAATGGAAGATAACATTCATTTATTTAGTAAAAATAAATTGATCCCTAAACTAAAATAAGAGAAATTTAAATGAATATTAAAATCATAACTTGAATTAACATGATTTAATAAAATACATTTTCTTTACATAACCAAATAACAACATATAATAAAGCTAACATAAATATTAAACATAAACATTAAAATAATAAATAAATAATCATAAATGCATACAAATGATTAAATAAAATTAAAAAATTGATAAAAATGTTTAATAAACTAAATATATAAATCTCTGATGAAATTAAGAAATAGGTCAAATATTGAGTCAATAATGAAAGAAATGTCCATAAATTATTAAAAAAATCAATAAATCATTTAAAAGTAATAAATCATCAAAAAATTAATAAATCATTAAAAATTGAATAAATCATTAAATTAAATAATCTAAGGATTAAAAATGAGTAATTAAAACAACCTAAATAACTATTCTTATTAATCAACCTTAATAATTAAAATTTAATATAAAATAAACTTCAAAATATTAAAGACATTAAAACTTAAATTTGAATATATAATTTAATTGACCTTTTAATAAATTAGATTCAACCGATTAGAAACTTTCAACTAAAAATAAACTTTTGATATATCCAAATCACATATCCTACTACACACACTTAGATTTTTTTGTTAGGACAACTAATTCTAGATTTAGGTTAAGCCTTTATTTACTTTCTTGCTACTATGTGACAAATTTTCTTGTAGTTTTTGTTGCATGCTGGTTATAATGATTGATATGTTTATTTATTTATTTATTTCTACAATTTGAGAATTGAAGTGATGGGTGATAGATTACCCCTAGATTAGGAATGATCTGGATGCTCACAAAATGTTTTATTGGGGGCTAGGCTCATGCAGGGTTAAATCAAAGGGAGCAAATTAAAGATTTAAACTGACATAATTTTCTACAGGTACAAAATGTAAATCCCTTTAAAATTAAAAGAGCATGGCCACGTGTAGATGGTAAATTTAATTTAATTGCAAATATATAACTGCTTTGGATGATTTCATTATAACTAATTAGGATAACCTTACAGGTGGTTTGGATTTTCTTTTATGTTGAGATGTAATGTAAATATATTTAAAAAGAGTTGTAATATAAAAGTGACTTGAAATTAGGATATCACACCTCACTTGAAATCCAAAGAGGAGAGAATATCCCTTAGGGGCATGTTCTCTTCAATTTTGAAAGTTAAGTTAGGATGACTTCAATATCCAAAGCGAAAAGAAAATACCTCTTCGAGGATGAGTTTCTTTTTCATTTAGATATCAAGACCTGGTAGATTCAAGGAGCTCATGGAAGGAAAGAAGATAAAGGAGAAAATATAAAGAAATAAAGAAAAAGAATAGATATTCCGTTTCAAAAATCATTTATGTTAGTCTTAGGATTAGAATCCAAATTTATTGTCAGTGGTACCAAACAACTTTACTTTTCAGAAAATTCTAGGTTGTAAGTAAAATGGCACTTGCCATATAAACTTTAAAAACTATATTTTGGATAATTTAATTTAATTATTTACATTATTTGAGCAGTAGAAATTACCTATTTTTCTAGTTTCTTGCATGTCATGTTTGCTTTTAGCCTAGATACGATTGGAGTTTTGTGAGTGTACGAATAAAATCATTTATACTTAAAACTTAAATAAAATTTTTAGGCTCACATAGAAACTCTAATGATCTAAGAATTAAGCTCGGGATCACCGAGAGTTAACATATATGCATATTATTACTTTCTCTTCCTTGTTAGGCACCTCCCTGCCTACGAGTTTTGACAGACCACTGGGCTTATTAGGGTGCAGTTCTGTCAAGGGAATGTTGTACAATCTCTAGGAAAAAATATATTTTTTAAAGCTGATTTAAATCTACTTCATAATTATTTTATGAATTTGAGTCAATTAGCAAACATTGCATTAGATTAAGATTAAAAGAGTCTAAAATTTTAATTGCATTTTACTTTCAAGATTCATTTATCCTACATAAGTTAAGGGGTTAATTAGGATTTATCTTAGATGTCAGCCCCTAATTCTTCAAAACATAAATAATGTCCCTACCCTTCTTTTATAAAGAGATCGGACACATCATTTTAAAGCCCCTAGGTGGTTAGCTGGCTCCCCAATCTAGGTTGGGATAAGTCAAGATTTACACTTCACTAAATAGGTTTGGGTCACTACTTTGTAGTACCCAAATTAGACTTAGGATTAGGGGTAGAACTAAAAATCATAATTCCCAACTATTCAGGAATATAATCCCAAATTTGTAATGAAATGTTAACCTAAACATGAAAATTCTCTCTTAAAATATAAAGCCTAACATAGGGTAGACTCAAGTTGCCTCTGAGCTTCTTAGAATCTGACACCTCCTACTTTTCCTCCTTTGACTCGTTATGAGTTGATCAATATTGAGCTTTCTCCTTTGAAAATTTCTACTTCTTTTCTTCTCTTTTTACTTTTTAATAAAAGGGTATGAAATCGCTGATTTAATAAAGAGTTTTCTTAGGAGCACCCCTCCTAGGATGTAATTAACTATAAGAGCTTACCCCTATAGGGATTTGAGAACTCCATATTAAAATAAATCTTATTTTATTCCTATAAAATAAGAGAAAAATCTTTGGGAACACATGTCTTTTAAAAACTTATTTCTAATTTTAAATATACTTATAGAATACTATTATTATCTTTTTAGATAATATAACATTTCACTTATTATTTTTTATCTTAGAAATAATGAATTTTATTAAACTCAATCTTACTTTTAGATTTCTTGAAGAATGTTATGTTCATCTTTTAAGATGATATAAAATTCTCCTTGTTACATCTAATCAAAAGGATGGATGGATTTTCAAAACCCTGTTTCTATTTTTAAACACACTCTATGAAGTTTCATATTCATCTTTCGAGATGATATGTTATTCTTTGAATTGTGTTTGATCAAAAAGATATCTTTTTCTAAAATCATATTTTGATGTTAAATCCATTATAGAATATTTTGTTTTTTCTCTAGAGACTGTACTTTATTATCAATGTAGTATTCAATCTCAAAATAGAAGAAACAACCAAATTTGCATGGTGGCATTAATTAATTCCCCCACGGTAAATATATGAATTTCCTAAAAAATTGAAAGGTATGTTATTTAAGAAAGGTGGATGGATAATATATTACCCTTTAGGGATGTTATAATTTTTAAATTATGCCATTGGATCAAACTCTAGGTTAAAACCAAACTGCAAAAGAACTCGTTTTGACACAAATTGAAAATTCAATATTTGGTTGTGAAACTAATTGAACGTTTAAATGACACAATAAGAGGGGGATTAGTGTTTTAAAATCTTTTCTAAAAATATCTTGGGCGGTTTCTAAGGCAACTCGTTCAACTACACTAGGACTAGACGTCCTCCTTTACGTTCCAGGCGCTTTTTTGTTCCTCTCCTTTCAGCCGAGTGGCCTAACGGATCCTCTTGAAAACTTCACAAACCAAATAGACCAAACGAACCTAGCCGTATTCATTGATGCAAAGATTCTTGTCTTTCCAGCTTCTAGTCGGGTCTAAATCGAGAAAAAACTTGATCCGGATATTTTTAAATTTAAAAAAAAAATCAAAATTTAATGAGAATGTGAATAATAAAACAAATATATTTTTTTTGTTTTTTATTTTATTAATAAAGTAATAACATATTTTTATATTTTATTTTTTTATTTTTCTTTAACTTATTCCAAAAAAAAGAACAATTCCATTCAATAATAATAAATTATGTATCACAATAATTATCAAGCTCAATCTAAATTACAGAAAAATAAATCTGTAGTAATGTAAGAAACAATAGAAAATAAATATGATAAGGAAAAGAATGCAAAACAAATTTTATACTGGTTTGATTAACTTGATTATGTCAATTCTAAAAAATCCTCTTTGGGTATTACTCTAATCAATAGTGACTCTCCATTAGCCCTATAGCTAGATGAAGAAGCTCATACAGACTTAAATCACATTTTCTCTACCTAATGTTGTGGAGTAGCCAAAATCCCTTTCACCTCCTCGATGTGATGTAGCCAAAATCAATTTTACCTCCTAAGTACGATGGAGTAGTTGAAATCCCATTCACCTACTTAATGCAATGGAAGGCAGAAATCCCTTTTACCTCCTCGATGCAGCGGAGAGCCAAAATCCCTTTAACTATTTTGGTGTGGTGGAGAGCAAAAAATATTTTCACCTCCTCGATGTGGTAGAGTAGCCAATGGTCATTGATATCAAAAGATTCTCAGATAGCTTTCCTCGAGACAAAAATTAACACATGGACTAGCTCAAGTGCACGTGGCTAGAGGAAATATATAAAAACCCCTCTCACACTCCCTTGAAACCTATAAAGATTTTTTCCCTCTCATATAATCCCACTCTTTCTCTCTCTTTACTCAATGCTCTCTCTTCAACACTCCAATAGATGAAAGACACCTCTGATTTCCAAAAGACCCTTTCAAAGTCATAATAAAAGTTTAAATAGCTTCCAAGACCCAATTTATTTCAATCTACCAACTTAGTTTGTAAAATATAATTTTTTGATCATATAATATGATTTGTTTAAAGTCGTCAAAGATCATCCTATATGATTAGTAATGATATAGTATGATTAGTTCAAATCAAATTATAGATCATACATGATGAACCAAAGTTCATATATCATATCCTCAAGCAGTATGATCCATGATCGGTCTATACTATCTATAATTATATATAACCAATTTGGTTCCTTAATCACTTAACTTAAATTATGCAACATTAATTAAATTTCATATAGTACAAATATAATTTTATAATATGGATAGAATTGTACAATATGAATAACTCAATTTTAAAAATTCCAATTTAACTATTTTTAATCAGTTTAATTTGAGGGTGGGTGTCTGAAAATAGCCGATTGTCCTATATGATTTGTTGGTTACAGAATATTATTTTTTATAACTCAAATTTATTTCTCTCATTTAAATTAAATATTTTAATTAATTTTTTTTGAAATAATCGTATAGCACATATAAAAAATTAATAAAAAATATAAAATATTTATTTTTCACTCCCCCATATGTGTGTTCATGATTGTTAAGTTAACGTACTCATTATAAATATTGACTCAAAAAAAATTTACGTGTTCATTTAAAATAAGTCTAGCCTACTCTCAAGGTTCTAGAGGGTGAAGTTTAACCAAACAAGGTAATCATATAGATAAAAAGAAGATAGAGGTTAGAAAAATGCTAGTGAAACACTTCATTTTTCTTTTCATTCAGTTGCCTTGTTTCAGTCCTTCGATTTTTTACCCTATTTTGACTTGCTTCTCAATAAGCTACTAACTTGAATGGACGCTTCCCAACCTAACAAGAAAAAGTATATTTAAACTCCCCATGAATAGTAGAATTTTCTCGACAATTAGCAATCGCCTAAACTTTACCTTGTCATCGAGGAACTCTTCACGAGGAGACCATAGGATAAGTTGCTAAAATGGGAGGATCAACCCGTTAAAAGGATTTTTATAGACTGAATATGGTATGCAAGATTTTTGCTTAATCATGGAAGGCTAAAATAAGTTAGTACCTACACTAAAGATAGACCCATGTACCACTTTCTTTCGCTCAAATTCCTTGATGATTCTTTGTGTTCACTGAACCTAATTTATTAGTGATGCATATAGAAAAAATAATATAGTATATAAAATAGTATAAACTAAATAAATATTCAATAATATTTATAATCATCAAAATAAAAGGTCAGTCTCTCGGATTATAACATATCTGAGATAGATCTCTCATTTGAACATCTTAAAACTACTTCTTTAGAAGCGACCTTTTATTTAGGTATGAATCTTATCTCACTATTTTGATAAGATTAGGTCAGTATCATTTTTTTTTTCTTTTGTTGTTTCAATATGATCAAATGAGCATTGTTATCCTCCTTTGATATTTTGATATGGTTAGGTGAATATAAAAATTTTAAAGTTTTTTTTTAACTATTTCAAAATGATAAGGTGAATGTTGGAATCCATTAAATCATTATCTTGATGTTTATGGTTAGGTGGACATAATATCTTTGAAATTATTTTTCTTTCTATTTTGATATGATCATGTGAGCATTGAGTTGTCCACTTTTGCTATTTCGATATGATCATGCCAATGTTGGATGTTTCTTAAATCTATTTAAATTTAACTTATTTGAAATAGATCTTCCTTTCAAGCCTTTTTCATCTTAAATTTATATGATTGTGATGATTTCTATTAAATATTCAATATGATTAAATCTATATATTTTGAATTATTTCCTTTTAAGTATTTGTCAATTAAATTTCTTGGGGTTCTACTAATTGTTTTAATCAACGCTAATACATGTTATTTAATTTTTAAGTTCATCACACTTGTTTGGGGTCAATTTAGTGATCACATTTTTGTATAAGATCAATCATCCAAATTTAAATATTCATTCACCTTTATTAAAATTAGAACATGGTGTTCAATATCTTAAATTATATTTATTCTAGTAAAGTTCAATTGAATCACTCTATTTTGGCATGGTGTTTAATAATTTAAATTTTCAATCAATCATTTTCAAAGATCTTCAATCATTCTAAATGCTCAATTCTTCATTCATCGATAATCATGCCATGATTGTCATTGGTTCAATCTTTAAATATTCAATCATCCTTAAATCATTTAATAAACTTAAATCTCTCAATCAGGTTCAATCATTAAATCAAAGTTAAATCATTCAATAAAATTAAATCCCTCAATCAAGTTCAGTCATTAAATCAAAGTCCAGTTTAAAATTTAAAGTTCAAAATAAAAGTTCAAATCTAAACTCTAATAGCCTTTGGACTTTTCCCTTTTTCAAGAAGATTTTTTTATTCAATCAAAACCCTAGGTAAAGCCCTAGAATTTGGGTTTGATAATTTGCATATTGATAAAACATCACAATGATTACCTAATCATTTTGGAAACTTTGATTGCCTTCTAAATCTTAAAAATTTAAACATCCTCCCTACATCAAAAACCTTCAAGTATTTATCATTCAAGACACTCAACATGGCACATTGGTTTAAACACCTTGAAAACCATTGAAACTCATGCAAGCATCTTTATAATCATCATTGAAAATTGTTTGAACACATTTGGGTTCATGGTTGATCTAGTTTGATTAAATGGATTGTAAAATCCTAAATTACTTTCATATATTTCGACCTAATTTCCAGGTAAGTTCATTTGAACCCTTAAATGTATCATCTTGGATTTGATGACTAGTATGGATGTCCTAGACCTAGCCATTGAACCCCATGCATATTGAACTAAAGTCAAACACCTTTGAGATAGTTAAAAACCCTAATCTACATTAACCTACCTAGTGGGCTACACCTTGACTCACATTAGCCCTTTGACTTCAAACATTACATGTACATCTACCATAGGTGGTTCAAACACTAAACTCATCAACCCTAACTTCTTAAGCCAGATGTTGACCCATTTTGGCCTAATTGAGCTAGACTAGCTCAATTGATCAAACCCTTGAAGTGAACTACTACAAACTCCATCTCTTTATCAAACTTCACCAAATCATATTAAACAATGCTCCTCATGGCTTGCATATCTAGGCCATCGACCCTGGTCAACTAAATCCAAAACTAGTCAAATCAATCTAAATTTTATCAAATGCATGCACAAGGTCATTTAAACCAAAAACATTACTCAAAATCAGTCAAATTGAACTCCTAAATATGTTTATGCCATAGTCTAATCAACTCGTTATAAGTTGACTTAGTCAACTTCAATGGTTTTGTTAAACTTATGCAAGCTAGGTCTCATTCATTCAAACCTCAAAGGATTCATTCAAACTATTGAAGTTGGCCCAAACATCACCTAAAGCTCGTGTCGGGTCTATCCCAGTTAGCTTGACCAGCTTTGACAAATCAAAGCTGTCAAAACCTTAAGAAATATTCAAAGGATCAAACCATTTAAATCAGCCCATTTCAGTCAATCTTCCATGTTTGGACATCTCAAACCTATTCAAGAATCTTCATAATAACCTCTTGAATGTAGCCCACACCTTAGTATAGCCCAAACCTAACCCAAGTTGTCCACCCAAGCAAAAATGACCCCATGTCATTTTTTTGCTTTTCAGGCCACTACTCTGCACCTAAATTTTCCATTCCTACTGGTAATCATCTACAACCTTTCCTTGATCATTTCTAGACCCTAGATTAGCTTAATGGATTAGAATAAAGTATAAATTATTCCCTAGCCAATGCCCCTCCTAGCCAACTCTTATTTCATTTTGGCATCCCACATCATTTTCTGCACTCCCCAATCATTTTCCTGCAATTTAGATGCCACCAATAACTAGAATTACCACTAAATGAGAGCTCTTTCGTACAAAGTTCCTATATATCACATCTAGAACTCCTTTAGTTTGGGTTCTTCAGTAAAGTTGACTAAGAATTAAGGCAAAATACTAGATCAAAATCCAGTCCTAAAACCATTACTACAAAAGTAAATCTAAAACCCAAGTTCTAAACCTAGGCTTCTAAATATTTTCCAAGCTTCATTGTATAAACAATTCAAACTGCAGACAATCATAGCTTAGGTTTCTATGAAGCTTTGTGAATGGTTTCAATCACTGGCATTCATTTAATAATTTGTTTTAAGATAAATAAAATTCTAGGGTTGCGCTTGTCAAGAGGTAGGAAATGCAATCTGGGTCATTTATCTTGTGTGTACTATATTGAATGGTTCAGATGGCATCATACTGAAATTCCGTGCAACGCCCCCAAAACTACCTAATCTTTAAATTAAATCCATACCATTCACTCCTACTATGCAAGTATTAATGTTCGGGAGAGCTGCTTGCATGGATAAGTGGCAAACCACTGCCATTCCAAGAGCCCAATAGCATGCTACCACATGTAAAGCTCTTGCACTGCCAGTGCCACTATCTGAATTGGCTTTAAATTGAATTATAAAATGAATGAAATGTCCAAAACATGCCAAACTTTTAGTAAATCAACCACTAAACAACTATGCAAATTATAGGGCTCCATAAATTAAGGATTAAATTCTCTCTAATTTAAAATTTAAACTAAAAGGATTTGTTAGTTATTTTGAAAGTAATTTTTCTTTGAAACCAATTTTTTTATTTAATTATTCCATAAGTAGTTAGTCAATTGGGCTCAAATTTAGTTGAGTAATACTACGACATGTTGTCTATATCCCCTAATTTTCTCAACTATCTTTAAAGTTCCTACATTTCTCACTTAAATTTTCAAATGTATATTGCATGATTGGATCTAAATATTTGAAAAATTATTTTGACAAATCCATAAAGCATTAGGGCTTTTGCTTGGTGTTGTTTGTTTACTTTTATCCAAGGGTTAGATACATATGAATGTAAGCCTTGATGAATAGTAGAGACCCTTAGGTAAATCAACTTAGGATTGTGTCTAGCCAACTTAAAAAAAATCTAGGAAATTCATTTCAACTTCAATAGGAATGAAACTCAAACCTAACACACTTAATGTCATCTTAAACAATAAGAATTCATTTGACATTAATTAGGGCTTGTTATGTTCCTTAAATCACAAATCAAAATTTCAGCCTCTATTTTGGGGCTAAAATTTTTAAAATTTATAATAATTAATAGTCAAATCATTAACATATAAAGTAAATTGCATTACAACCGAAATCAACCCTAACAACAAGAAAAAATAAAAGCCTCATTCAATTTTTAATTAAAAAATTAATTCTTAATAAAATTTAAATTAAATAAAATCATATAAAATCAATCATCTATCCAATTAACTTTAAATTTTTAGTGGTTGATCTTTAGGTCACCTTTAACCAATGATATCAATCACATGATAATTTGAGATCAATTGATCAATCAATTAAATATGTCAATTTTTTCTATTAGGAAGGGAATTTAATAAATAAAATAAATTCAATAAAGTTAACTAAAATTAATTGAACTTTAAATTAATCAAAATAAATAAGTAAAATTAAATAATCAAGAAGGATTAAATAAAAATTAATTTAAAATAATATTAAATTAAAATTTAAAAGTAATTAAAAAATAATTTAAAATTCATATTAATTTAAAAAAAATTCAAATCTAAATAAAATAAATAGAAATTAAAGTAAATTCAAATAAATTAAGTCATATAAATTAAATCAAATTAAATTATTAACCAAGTTAAATTTATTTAACTTAAAAAACAATTCAATTAAATTCAAAAAAACCAATTCAACAATAAACCCTCAATCAATTCCAAGGCCTTTATGCATATATTTGATTCTTATAGGAGGGCACAAATGCATTAAAACGATAGACTTAAGATGTTTTAATTGAACACTTCAAAGCAATTTAGAGCCTTTAGTTAACATATTCTTTTAAAATAATGATCAATAAAACACTAAATATAACTTAAAAGACTATATTCTTTATTTAATCCCTTGGGCAGAATCAAATGTGTTACAATTATGAGTTTAGGACCTTTTGATTATGAGCTTCAAGCTTTCAAGTGATCAATTAATAGGACTTTTTGAAACTTAAATAAATAAAATACTTAAATAAAACAAGAAACTCTATACAATCATTTTATCCAACATGGAGGAACGCCTATATTAGAATTTTGAGCTTGAAGATTTAATGATTATTAATCCCATATTTTACTTGGGGTTATTAATTATCATGATTCCTTATAAGTTAAAATTAGACAAATTTAAAGTTTTAAAATAAAAATAATTTAATAAAATAATAAATAACAAAAACTTAAATTCAAATTAAATTATCATAGGACCTATAATAAATAATTTTTTTTAAATCAAAAATGTTATTCCATTACTGAAAAGGGTTGTACAAACATAAGCAAATAAGTCCAAGACATGCAAACACAAAGCTTAAAATTCCATAGTAAGCTAAAGATTTCCAAGCAATCATAAAATGAAAATAAATAAAAAATGGAAGAAAATAAAAAGTAGACTAAAGCCTATCGGAATTAGAATTGCCACCAGTTGCTAAGCTTCAACCATCCATTCGAGGAAGAGAATACAGCAGAAAGAAGTTTCACAGATAACCACCTAAGTTGCCAAGACAAGCAAGGCCATGAAGGGTGGCGAGTAGGAAACCTGCCTCATCATAGTCTGACCTCAAAACCTTGCCACCAACCCAACCAAAGGCAAAACCCACCAGCAACCAGCAACCATATAAGCAAACAAAAGCCAACCAAATAAAATAACACCCAGAAAAAGAAGAACACATAACACCCCACCAAAGAGGATCCACACCCAGTCAAAAGAAATCAAACCACACCACAACAGCATCAATTACTTCCGATTAGATTTACGCATAAGCCTCTTCCCACTCCCAATGAAAAAAGCATTCTCAACAATGTTATTCACCTTCAAGTTAAAAATCACATTAAACTCTTCGTGCATATCCAACTCCCCACCCACGTCTCCAAAAAGAGATGACCGGGACTCATCAAGCCAATCAAAATAATCCACACTAGTAACATTCAAATTCACCGCTAATTGAGCTTTCAAATCCTCATTAGAAAAAACAGTAACTAGAACTTCAGCCATTTGCATCAATCCTTCTGAAACCACCAAGGAAGGATCAGGAGTAGATAGACAAGATTCATTTGAGGAAACAACCAAATCACCTGTAAAACCATTTGAAACCTATAATAAATAAATAAAGCCATATCCCAATTTTCATTAGGGTTTAAAATTAAAACGGGTGTAGAAGGCTCACCAATTAATCGACTAAATTGTATAGGAGTAGAAATTCAGGTTTCTTATGATGAAGCTTGGCCACCTTACTATTAGTAAATCATGGTTTATACTTATATTATTTTATATAAATAATATTTCAATTTTCATTTATATTGCTTCATACATAATACACTGTACTAGTTAGGTGCATTTACATATTAAAAATTTTGATTAAATTCCAAATTAAAATCTCCTTGATTCCAATTAAACAAAGCCTACATATCTTGCATTCATAAGATGTTGATTGGTGCATAGGATATTAGTGGATAGTGCACTCCAAGCAGATATAAGCTCATATTGTATTCAAACCTTCATTATCTTCTTCTCAGGGAGGGAAGGGATCAATTAAATTTTAAATAAATGATGAACTAAAACTTGAAAAAAAAATCTAAACCTTCGCCTAAAAAAGTAAAGTAAATCAATCTTTAAGTTTTATTTATTCTCATTTGATAGTATAAAAGATGAAATCTTTGATTAAATTTTTATCAATTTAAAAAGTATAATCTCCACTTTAATCAAAAGTTTTCTCAAGACTTGTCTTGAGATATAATTAACTATAGAGGCTTGTCTCTATAGGGAATTGAGAACACATTTAAAAAAAAAACCAAATTTTAGTTTTTTAAAGTAGGAAAAATAAATCTTTGGACGCAGACTACAATTTTAGTGCTTGGTTAGTTTCATTTTAAAAATGATAGGTGAGAGTTAACTTTATCTTTCAATATGAATTTTATATTTCCTATGATGTGTTTGATTATGAAAATAAATGTCATTTTTAAAGCATTAGTATATTTCCTATGATGTGTTTGAGATAATATAATGTAACTATGCATATTTGATTAAACAAACATAAAATGAATAAATGGATTATTAATTTTATTTATCCACAATATGCATGAATCATATTATAAACTTAAATCCAAGACATAGGTTTGGCCCCTAGGCACTTGACCATCATTCTTGATCTTCTTTAAACCTAAATAAATGCTTAGATGAGCTATGCTAAACATGATTGATCACTTTAATCATAAAGGACCCCTTAAACATAAACATTCATAGAAGTCCACATAAACCATATCAAGGCCATTAAACTCTTCTAAACATTAACCTATACATGATTAAACAAGATTGAACCCATAGTATACCATGGTTGACCAAGAGGACCATTAAACCTAAACTTGACCTAAATATCTCATACATTCAATTCAATACATGTACACCATGGCAAGGATTAAAACCTATTCTAACAAGTTTCAAATTACATTTGGAACTAATTGGATTCAGCCCTAAGGTCTAGTAAAACATGGTTGACCTATCTAGTCATAAGGGTTCCTTTCTTCAATTGAAGTGATTAAAATGCATTCAAGGCCTCGAAACCACTTATGATTGTCCATTTGGTGCCCAAGGATTAACAAAAGCCAGCCCAACCATTTGGCTCACTTGGGCTAGCCATTTTGGTTGACCAAAGTGAACCTAAGAAGATTCCCTTGAGCCAAATCACATCCCTTGTACAATTAAACAAAACCAACACTTGCATTAGGTGCCAAGGGACCATTTTCAAATCCATATCGAATATAGCCCATCCAATACATACATTTTCTCTCAAGAACCTTCCATACACCGATCCCTGATCATCTTAGGCCATGTGATGGTCTAAAGTTGTTGGAATTCAATAAAATAGTTGTTAAGATAGTTGCTATTTGCATGCTTTACATTTTTACGACTTGTATAGTTTTGATGATTCCAAATATTATTGTTCAAATGTGTAGTTATCTACTAACAAATTTAGAAGATTTGTATTTGCTCTTATGTGTACTAACATTTCAGGAAAATCTAACTCCAGACTACGAAGACTTCAAATCTAAATTCAGCATGAGATACTTTGTGTATTTGAAGCTTGTATTTTTCTTTTAAATAAACTTGAAAGGGAGTGATTGTAATTGAGTGAATAAAAACAAGCACACACACATAAGGAGATCATATAAAATTTATACTGATCGTACGGGACGATCAGACAGTTATCTCCTATTAAGATCACATGGAACGAATAGGAACTGGGAAGAAAACTTTTCTAAGTCCTATTCGTCCAGGATGAAGTTAAATATCGTCCAGGACAATCGGCTCTCTGTAAGATTTTCGTCAGGACGAAATTAAATATCGTTCAGGACGATCTGCTCTCTGTAAAATTTTCGTCCATACGAAATTAAATATCGTCCAGGACGATCTGCTCTCTGTAAGAATTTATTCCAGACGAAATTAAATATCGTCCAGGATGATCTGGACTCTGTAAAAATTTCGTCCGGACGAATCAATTTTCGTCCAGACGATACAACTGACTTAGAACAGTTTTTCTGCAGTTTTTGGAACTGATCTTGTAATAACCGTTCGTACCAGACGAACTTAGTTAGTACGGGACGATCAGCTTGTACGAAAACATTTCGTACACATATACAAACAGTCATTTCAAGACTTTTAAGTAATATCGTCCAGGACGATCCACGATCGTACGGGATGATCAATTGCGTACAGAATTGAAAACTTGCAGTTTTTGAGCGGTTTTTCTTATCTTTTGTATATATAGTCCAAATTAGACTGCCACCCAATCTTTTTGTCATTTGATCTTCGTGCCTCTTGAGAGAATAGCCAAGGAGAGAGTGTAAGAGTGCATTCAAAGGAGGATTCCTATCACTGGAGCGTGAAGGCTTCACTTGGAGTTTAAAGGTAAGAATCTCTACTTGTGAATTGTGATTACTTCACTCTTTTCTTTCTTCCTTCTAGATTTCTCGCTGCCGACATTTGGAGAGTGTGAACAGCCGAAGGGTTCGCTGCTGACACTTGGAGAGTGTGAACAGCCGAAGGGTTCTCTGCCCACACTAGGAGAGTGTAAAAGGACGGAAGGTTCTCTGCCCACACTAGGAGAGTGTGAAAGGATGAATAGTTCTCTGGCAACACTAGGGATTGTGTAAAAGGACAATGGTTCTCTATCGCACCGGGTAGTGGTGAAAAGAGTGTTTTGTAAAGGCTTCTCTGCCTTGTTGTGGGTGCAAAAGGAGAGTCACTATTGGTATTAGCGCAATACTCAGAGGGTGCTTCTGGGGAGTGGATGTAGGTCTGGTTTAGACCGAACCATTATAAATCTGGTGTCATTTACTTTACTGTTTTTACTTTTCCGCATTTTTTTTTTTTGTTTAAAAAATTCTGTGGTTGAAAAATGTTTTCTATAAAAGCTTAATAAAAATTTTCATTTCGGTTCAACACACTCTCAAAGAGAGTTTAAATTTTTAAAATATCAATTCACCCCCCTCTTGGTAGCCTTGGGACATTAACTTAGGTCTAACAACCTATTTACTAGACTCAACAAGTGGTATCAGAGCTTTGTTTCAAAATCATAAGTTTAAACTACTTTTTGATTAACGTAGATGCCTACATTCGGAAACCGAAACACACCTAAAGGTTACTCTATAACTAGACCTCCACTGTTTGACAATATATCTTTTGATTTTTGTAAAACATCCATGTCTACTTTCTTACAGTCACTTGATTATCGTATGTGGATCCTAGTCCAGGAAGGTTACACAAAAACAACTAGATTAGTTGATGGAGTTAGGGTAGAAATACCTTTTGCAGATTGGACTATAGAATAACGTGACTTAGCACAACTAAATGCCAAATATTTGAATAGCTTCTTTTGTGCTTTAAAATATGAAGACTACATGCGGGTTTCCACTTGCAAAAGTGGAAAGGACATATGGGATAGACTTTGTATAACTTATGAAGGGACTAATGAAATTAAGCAATAAAGACTCAATATCTTGTTACATGACTATGAATTGTTTCGCATGAAACCAAATGAATCTATTTCTGACATGTACACGAGATTCACATAAATAGTCACTTCTTTACATGCACTTGGTAGGGAATTAACTAATGCTGAAATGGTTAATAAAATTCTTCGTTGTTTACCTACTGCTTATGATGCTAAAATTACTACAATTATAGAGTCTAAAGATCTAAACATTTATTTTATTGACAATCTTCTTGGTTCACTCATTGCTTATGAGCAAGGAGTAAGTCAAAGAAAGATTGATGCAGGTGAACCACGAAAGGAGAAGAATATTGCACTGAATGTGGAAGAGTCAGAGAGTGAACACTCACAACCTGAGGATGAAGACGATATTACATTGATGACTAGACAATTCAGAAGCTTTTTAAAGAGGAAGCAGAAGAGACGCCAGCAATGGAATAGAGGTAAGTATAACAGAAATGGCAAGGTTTCTAATTAAGTGATTTGTTATGAATGCAGGAAACTAGGTCATATCAAGACTGAATGCCCAAAACTCAAAGCCACTTCTAGCAAGGAGAAGGTTGAGGGGAAACCAATTGTAAAGAAGGGCAAAAAGAAGTTTCAAAGAGCTTTCTGGGCTGACTCAGCTTCAGACTCATCTGAGACTAAAAAAGAAGAAGAAGTCACCAACCTTTGCTTGATGGCAGATAATATTGATCAATCAGATCAAGAAGAGGTATGTGATTTAACCTATGATGAATTATTTGAAGTTTCTGAACACATGCATGATGCATATAGAAAAATGAAAAAGATGCATGATAGTGTAAGTTTTGAATTGGAAGAGCTTAAGAAGGAACATGAAATCCTTAAGAAAGATCATGCATTAATAGATAAAAACCACATGAAACTTTTTGACGAATATGATGACTTGAATAAGAATTTTGAGAATTTAAAATCGTCCTATGCTGATCTTGAAAAAGAATTTAAAAATTTTAAGGATGAATCTAAGAGCAAAACATATCGAATCATTTATACAAATCGGATCTTGGAAGATATGAATTCATTTTATAAACTAACAATAAGAGCTCTTGAGGATAATAGAAAACCCCCAAAACTTGAAGATTTTACAAATCCTAAATATTATCCTAAATACATGAAATCCCTTAGAAGACAATCAAATGGAAGGAAACTTAGGAATACATTTCCTAATGTTAAATGCAATAATTATGGATTTTTTGGACATATATCTCACACCTGCACTTTGAAGATGAAAACTAATTTGGTGTGGAGAACTAAGATGCATAAACCTAGACATACCATACATGCATCTGATTATAAATTTCAAAAAGGTGAACACAAACTTGTTTGGATTCCCAGGTCTAACATTTGATATTTTTGCATGATTACTCTCACACAAGACCTCGTGAGAGCATATGGTACCTGGACAATGGATGTTCAAAGCATATGACTGGAGATACTGCTCAATTCATAACACTGGAAGCTAAGAGTGGAGGCAAGGTTACACTTGGAGATAATACTACAAAGAAAGTGATTGGATCAGGTATGATTGGAAATTTGAAAAACTTTTTCATAGACAATGTGTTATTAGTTGAAGGCTTAAAACATAATTTGTTAAGCATAAGTCAGCTATGTGATAAGGGCTATAATGTAAAATTTTTACCTACTAGCTGCATAATAAGCCTAAATGGGAAAAATATTTTAAATGGAAAAAGGGTAAACAATTTTTACATGCTTGTTGGTGGAATTTTGAAAAATGGTTTTGAAAACTATTAGTTTTCTTTGGGAATTTTAAGATTAAGGTTGAGTTCTAATTCTAAGGTCGAATCAATTCGTTAGAAAGAATATATCACCCCGAAAGACGAAAATAAACTTTCATAACGGTGTTCAGATTTAGAATTATGTAAACTCATCTTGAATGTTATGATCGGGTTCTAAGGAGAACTTTATATGGCCCCGAGGGGACAAAGTATAGTTCAACTAGGTACCCAATTACAATATTCAAGAAACATGATCGTCGCATTCACATCCAAAGCCTTATCGAAGAAGGGTGTATCTCCTTAAGGGGAAATGAGACCATTCTATGATAATCCTTCTAATGCAACTATGACGATCATTACTTAACTTTTCCCAAGGAAATCTAATAAAATTTTAGAAATTAATTTTTTTAAAAAAATCAGGTGTGTGTGGTTCCAAATCTCCTACGAGCGCAAGCCCTCGTAGTTAATTACATCGTAGGGAGACAAAAATCTCCTACAAAAACTCCCGATTAAAATGGTGGCAGAATTCTGTTGGAGTTTCTAGGAGTGATATCAAAGTATGAATAGAGTTATTGAAAAATCAAAAGGGAATGGATCAAAATTGAGCAGTTATTAACGGAGTTAAAGGAGGAGAGGTAGGGGACACCTTGAGATTCCAGAACCATCCGGAAGTGTCCCAACTTAATCTAAGTGTTGGGCTTTATGTTTTGGATTGAAATGATATTTAATTAGAGTTAAGTATTTTATTAGAAATTTGGGATTAGATTCCCGAAGTTTGGGGTCTTATAATCAAAGATCTGCCACGGATCCTAAATCTATTTTGGACACTGGACCACAGTCGTCCGATCCTAACTAATGCAGTGCAAGGTCTGGACTTACCCCGGCCTGGATTGTGGAGCCAGCTAACCACCTAATCGATTTAAAAGAGATGAGTCCGGTCTTTTATGAAAGAGTGATAGGGACATTTTAATTAAAGTTTTGAAGAGTTGGGGCCGACATCTAGAGATTCTCCTAATTGACCCCTTTGACTTATGTTGGGTGCTAAAATGCTAAGGACTATGAAATTAAAATTTTGACACTTTTAATTTGTATCTAATGCAATGCATGCTGGTTGACAACTTCCAAATCAAGTATGCTTGAAATTTTAAAAATAGGCTTATAAAAATAATTTTTTAGAAAACTGGACTTCCCCAGGTCCGGCACCTCGTCCTCATAGGTCAGACTATCCGGACTCTACCCGCAGGCGGGGAAGGGTCTAAAACAAGGAAAGAAGAAGTGCAGAAATATGCATGCGACCCCGGGGTCGATCCCTGGCTGAATCCCTATATTCGTTATCTTTCTATGTTATTTAGACTCACTAAAACTTTAAACTTTTAAAATTATGAGTAGAAAACTTTCACACCCTCATGAGTCTCACGTATCCAGGCGAAAACAAAAAGCGGCATGCAATCGCTAAAAAACTAGTAAAAAATAAGTAATCCTAAAGGCAATCAAATCATCACATCAAATATAAATTAATTAATAAATGTCCATAGGCAAAGTTGCCTTGCTTATTACAAACCAGAATATTACAGAAAGTAAAGTGGCCGAGCACCACTGACAACAACCCGGATTCTAAACCTAGTAATGACGCAAGTTATTTTGAGTGGGATACTCTCAATCTTCAAATCTTCAGATCTTCAATCTCATTCTTCTTTGGACTCCTTTTCTTCAATCTTCTTGGAATCTTCGTAGTGGATTACCCAAATGGATAAGAGGGCACTTCCTTTAAGGGGAAGGCCAGTCTTTCCTCTTTGGGTAAAGAAAAGGTATGATCCAAATTTAGATTTCCAAATGGAAAAGGAGTGTTCCCTAAAGGGGTATCCTTTCCTCTTTGGAATCCAAGCTTTGGATCTATGTATCCCACTTCAAAATCAACTTTCACAACACTTGACATTTACATAAATTACATTGATATCTAAATAAAAATCTAGACTCACCTGCAGGGTTATCCTAAGCAATTAATATATAAAAAGCAGTTATTCCCAAGCAGTTGTATATGAGCGGAAAAGAAACTAACACACTGGCCACGCTCTTTTTATGATTTGGGGGGCTTTAGCAGCTGAAGCACCTGTGCAAAGAGTTTATAATATTTATGCATTTTTTTTTATTTGCCCCCTTTTTATATTGCCCTGCATAAGCGTGGCCACCTGCAGAAAACTGTATCAACATCCAAATCGTTCCTAACCTAAGGGTAATCTAGTCGCCAAACACATCAATCCATCCACAGAGTACAGAAAAAGTAAGCAGACACAGCAAAGCAATTTCATCCACAACATGCAGTGAAAACTACGAAAAATTCGGCACACAGCAGTAAAGTAAACACCGGCCTAACCTAGATCTAGAGTTGGTTGTCCTAGAACATCATCTAAAGTGTGTGAGAAAGGTCGTGTGGCTGGGATAAATCCTAAAGTAGGTTATTAGTTGAAATTGTCTAAAAAAAAACTGTGTTTGTTAAGGCTTAAAAGGGGATTTAGATTAAAATTTAAGTATTAGTAGATTAAGAATTTTAATTAAATATATTTTAAAAGTTGATTGATTACTACCTTTGTTTCACACCGAGACCGTGAAGTTTATTTCACCTTCCTTTGGGCTAAGCTAATAGCCTTGTAGGCCTGGGTTTCCCGGTAGCAATCGGGGTTGATTAAGTTATTTAAATTGGTTGGAATTAAAAGAGTGGATTAATACAAAAGTGAGTTAGTTACTGATTTTTGAAGTTGATTAATTTAAGTTTGCCATTAATTGATTCGTGGCGTTGTGCCACCAGGCTCGAGGAACCAGCCTCCTTAGGACACTTAGCCCCGCAGCCCGGAGTAGTCCAGCCGATAAACCAAATTAATGTAATTGAATTAGAGATTTTTTTAAAAAGTTAAATAATTAAAAATTAATCTATTTTAAGATTTAACACCCCTTTAGAATCCATTCGTGGCGTTGTGCCACCAGGCTCGAGGAACCAGCCTCCTTAGGACACTTAGCTCCGCAGCCCGGAGTAGTCCAGCCAATAAACTTCATCTTTAGGGTGGTTATTGTGTTTTAAAGGATTTGTTAAGTGTTTTAGACATTAAGCTAATATTTTTTGAGTTTTAGAATGATTATGAGTTTTATGAATTATTGAATATTTTAATCACTTAATTAAAGGGTCAAAAGTTGAATTTTTGATTAAGCTCAAATTCTGGAATGTTTGTATTTTATTAAAATACTAGACCTTACTACGATCAGTTAGAAGATAAGTACGTTGAAATCAGATTTTTCTACATTTTATTACGAAGGTTTGAAGTTTTGAACTAGATTTTAATTACGGTTTGACCAATTTGTTGACTTTTTGAAATATTACAGATTTCTAGAATTTAATATTTTTAATAAATATTAGGAGTTATTGTGAGTTGAATGCAAGTGAGTTTGGGTGATTTGGATTTTTCTATAATTAGTTATGGAAGTTTGAAGATTTGACTACTTAATGAATTTTGAAATTTCTTAATTAGAAGGCCTCTTTTGTGATTTTCCTCCAAATAAATCCCAAACTCCTTGAAATCAACTCCAAAGGTCAGAAATGGCATAAGGAGAGATTCCCAAGTGTTTGGGAAATTTTTGTAAATTTTAATTTTTTTTAAATAATTATATGAATTAAATATTGATTTTTACTTAAAATTAGATTAAGGTTCAAATTGCTGTCAAATAATTTTGGTTTTAATTTTCATTGGTTAAGGGTTTAATTATGGTCAGTTAGAGGGGTTAAACAAAATTTTTGGATTTAAATTGAGTTTATTACATTTTCCGGAAGGTTTAGAGGCTTAATTAAGGCTTAAACTTGAGAAAATCAATTAATGACCTTAATGATTCCAAAAATCAGTGAAACGTTTTCTAGTGGCTTTAAATGTCACTAAGTTCAAGTGTTTAAAGTTTCAAGCTAAAATGATGTGTATCCTAATTTCTAGAATTTCTCTAAGTTTTCTAGACCTAGGTTCTTAATTATTGTCCTTAATGATGCTATGTTGTATAGGTTTGAATTAAAGTTTTGACTAACCCTTGACTAAACATAACATCAATACACAATAGCAAGCAAGTAAGTCATTAAATCTAGGAGAACCTAGGCTATGTGGTGTGTGCACCTTAAGCATGCAATTAACAAGATAAAATTTGATTAGTTAAGAGATTAACCAATGAACAATTAAAATAATTGCTAATTAATTAACCACCATTCCCCATTAATTTTGTTCAAGTATGCTTAATCAAAGTTTAAAATTTCAAAGGATCTCTCATGATTTAATTATCTAAGTAAGTATAATTTTAAAATAAATTTCAAAAAATATATGTATACTTAAATATATAAATATATATATAAATATATGGTTTAAAATAAGATAATTAAAATAATAATAATTTTAATTTGAGAGATCCTCTAATTTATATAAAATATTCTGAAATTAGAGATTAAATTCTTAGTCAATATTTAATTTAGTATTTAAATATGAATTTACTATTTAATTAACTAAATAGTTTTAAAGAATCTAAAATATTTTAAAATATTAAAGAATAATTGAAATATTATATTTTAAAATATTTTTTATAATCTGAAATGAATTTCAAAAAAAATTATTTTGAAATTATTAATTAATTTGATTTATTTTGATTAATTACTAATTAAAAATATTAAACTTTAAATATTTTAAAATTATTTAAGATATATTAAATATTTCAAAGTAATTTTAATTTTATTTGAAAGGTTTTAAAATTCTGAAGATTTTTTGATATTTTAAAATTAATTTTTGGATTTATAAATATTTTTTAATTAATTTTTAAATTTTCTATAATTAAAAGGTTTTAAATTTAAATTAAAATCCTTTAATTAAATCAGCGGCTGCTAATGGGACAGGTGGCGCGTTCTGGTTCGACCAGCCAAAACGCGGCGACGGCGGGATGCCACGTGGAAGGCGGCTGTCATCCACGCGTCGGCTGCAGACTGCGGGACGTGGTTCACTTAACCACGTCAGCCTCATCCCGCAACCGTTGGATCTCCGCCAGTTCCATCCAACGGCGAAGATCGAACTCCGCTGTTCGATCTCGATCAAACGGGATCAGACGGCAAGTAGTTCATCCCGCGTTCTAGGATGGATGGCCCAGATATCGCCGGACCAAAGAATGGACCCCGAATCGGATACACGGTCGGAACAGACCGTGAAAAAGCTCAATTTGGACCGTTGATCTCGTGATCAACGGTCCAGACGACGCGCACCTGAAGAAGGCTACGAAAACGTCCTAGGAACGGTTTTTTGGCTCGTTCTCTTAAACCCGACGATCAAATTAAACGAAATTTAAAACATGGATTAAGATAGTGAACAAAAATTTTGGGGAAGCAATTTTATAGCCAAAGATACACTGAATCAAAAGTTATTTAAACTAGGTGTCTTAAACTAGGTTTAGAGATTTACAGCGATTCAATGGACGGTTTGGACCGTTTTTGGATTATCTGAACTTGTAGACTGTCCACGTTTATTTGTCCTGTTGAATCCACGTCCTGAAATGCAGCAGATCGAGGGGTAGAAGCGTTTGAACTGGAAATGCTTCGGTTGGCCGGAATCCTCGCCGGCGGCAGCTTTGGACGGGTGGTTTTGATTCGGGAAATGAAGAGGAGATGGTTGAGAGGGTTAATGAGCAGAGAGCTCGGCTGGGGGGACTTGAGATGGTGAGAGAAGCTTAGGGTTAGAATCAATGGCTTTTGGACCTTTTCTCCCTATTCAAACATCCCCAAGCCAATTGGATGGCTGGGATTGACTCACCACGTCCTCAGATGATGCCAGGTGTCTCTGGGACAGCCAAAAGGCTGACCCAAAGGCTGGACATGCCTTACTCCTATTGGACGGCTTTGGGATGAGTGGGAGGGGACATTGCCTAAATTGCCTGAGCCAAACCCTTGGAGCAGCTTAAGCAGGGATTAATCAGGGAAATAAAGCAAAAAGGAGCTTTTAGGCATGTGATATAGGGAGGAAAAGGGGTTTAATAGGGCTTTGACCATGAAAAATAGGTTTTAAGGGGGGGATTAACCATTTTGACCGGTCAACTGGTCAATGGGTGCTGATGTGGCATAGGAGAGGTCAAGGCTACAGGTTGGAGGGGCTTCAAACCTAAACTCACACTCTTTGAGGTCAAAATAAGAGGTTTGACCAATTCAAAGAGGTGCTTAAGGTTTTTGTTGACTTGGTTTGACCAGTCAACCAGGTCAAAATTGGTGATGTGGCACTTGAGGAGGGAGAGGGATATTTGGAATGGCTCACTCAAGGGTCAAAGGTTAAAGTCAAGACTAGAAAAGATGGGAGCAAATGCCACCACAAATTTGACCAAGGATTGAGGGTTGACTCAGTCAAACCAAGCTGGGTTGAGCTCAAAATGGGTTTAGAAATATTCAAGGCTTTGAATAGAATGATTTCAAGGGTTTAAAGATATTGACGTGGTTAAACAGGTTGAAATGGTTCATTTGAAACCATAAGGGTCCATTGGGTCAAACCATGTTGACTGGGTCAACTAGGTTGACCCAATGGGTGAGTCTGAGCTGGACAGGTTTGAAAAGGTATTTAAAGACCATTGAGGGTGGTTCCTAGGTCTGGGGAGGTCAAATTGATCAAAATCCCTATTTGAGCCCCTAAGGGCCTATTTGGTCAACCTGGGTTGACTTGGTCAACCAGGTTGGCCCAAGGTCTGGGTTTGGGCTCAATAGGTTTGAAATGATATTTTAAGACCAATGGAAGTGGTTGGATGGCCTAGAGAAGTCATTTGGGTCAAAACACCTATTTGGACCCTTAAAGGGCCTCTTGGGTCAAACCTGTTGACTTGGTCAACCAGGTTGACCCAGGGGTTGGGAATAGGTTCAAAAGATTTAAAATGACATTTGAAACTTGTTAAAGGTGGTTGCATTCAATTTGGAGCTCATTTGGTTTGAAATCCCTATTTGAGCCCCATAGGGGTATTTTGGTCAATTTTGACCCATTGGTCAACTATGGTCAAAAATGAGTCTGGAAAATGCAGTTTACTGTCCAATGGGTTAAAATCAAGAGTCTGGAAGTGATTGGAGACTTTGATAAGGATTCCAAGGTCAAGATCTCAAAGGGGTTAGGTTCAGTGGCATAGGCTATAAATATTTGAAGGTTTTACAGCCTTTGGATTTTGATTCAGATTCTGGGGTTAGAGACCTCAGAATGAGCTCAAAGTTGGAGGGTAACCTCTAGAGACATGTCTTATCACTTTGCAAGTGATAGACCCTGAATCAGAGATCATTTGGCTGGGTTTTGAAATGTTTGAAAATTCTTTGAAAAGGGTCTTTAGGGCAGGGCCTTAAGACTTAGGATTTGAGTCTGGATTTCTAGATTTGGAATGAATTTCAGGTTTGAATGATTAATATTAAAATATCCAAATCATTTACAATCATGTTGTGATTGTTAATGGATGGATAAGGTCAAAGCTAGATTAAAGGTGGATCAAAGTCTAGGTTGAAACTTGGATTCTCAAGTGGATTGAGTCAAAGTTTGGATATGTTTGAAATTTGAATTAATTTGGATTTGGATTGAATGGAATTCAGATTGATTTGAGGTTTGAATTGATCAAGGGTAGGGATTGATTTGAGTCTGGAATTGTCCTAGAATCTAGAGAGATTCTAAGATCTAGGATTTAAGAGAATCCTGGGCTCTAGAGTAGGCTCTAAGGTCTAGCTCTAGGAAAGAATCCTAAGATCTAGAGTGGATCCTAGGATCTTAAATTAATCTAGAGTTTGGAAGGGCTTTAGTGACCTCATACAAAAATGAGGTCAACAAATGGACCCCCAATGTGTGTGGTAGAAGGAACTTCTGCTGCACACATTGGCGTTGACCGAATAGGAGTAGGATCTTAAAGAGTTTAAAGGAAGGGCATCACCCAACCTTAAGTCCATCGGAAACTAAAGAAAAGCTTACACCTATTCTGAAGAGAGGACTGGAGAAACCAAGGTAGGAAATACCTAACCTCGGATCTAAGGAAGGGCATCACCCAACCTTAGGCCTATAGGATGCTGATAGAAGACTTACTCCAAATAGGCAGATTAACTGGAAACCAAAGTAGGGAATACCTAACTTTGGGTTTAAGGAAGGGCATCACCCAACCTTAGGTCTACAGGATGCTGATAGAAGACTTACTCCTAGTAGACGGATCAACTGGAAACCAAGGTAGGGAATACCTAACCTTGGGTCTAAGGAAGGGCATCACCCAACCTTAGGCCTATAGGATGCTGATAGAAGACTTACTCCAAATAGGCAGATTAACTGGAAACCAAAGTAGGGAATACCTAACTTTGGGTCTAAGGAAGGGCATCACCCAACCTTAGGTCTACAGGATGCTGATAGAAGACTTACTCCTAGTAGACGGATTAACTGGAAACCAAGGTAGGGAATACCTAACCTTGGGTCTAAGGAAGGGCATCACCCAACCTTAGGCCTATAGGATGCTGATAGAAGACTTACTCCAAATAGGCAGATCAACTGGCAAACTAGGATGGTGCCACGAAGGGCGTACTCCATCACTAGCGAAATGGTCATGTGGAGAGGAAACTTGCTCCACACAGAGGACCTCAACTGGCAAACTAGGATGGTGCCACGAAGGGCGTACTCCATCACTAGCGAATGGGAATCAGGATGGTGCCACGGAGGGCGTACTCCACCACTAATCTCCGGGACAAATGCCAGGGTGGTGCCACGGAGGGCGTACTCCACCACTAGCGAACGAGAATCAGGATGGTGCCACGAAGGGCGTACTCCACCACTGATCCACAGGTAAAAGCCAGGATGGTGCCACAGAGGACGTACTCCACCACTAGCGGGTCTAATCCTAAGGGAAGGAATGACCTAACCTTAAGGAGAAGGTGAAGAGCGTTAAAAAAAGGAAAAGACTTAAAAAAAAAAAAAGGGGTAGAATCAAGTTGCAAATCAAGAAAATGAAGTTTTATTAATTAATAAAATGAGCTACATCAAGCATAGTATTTCTTAAGGAAATGCCCATTGACAGGTAGCATTGGGTGGTTCCCTTTACAATCTACTAACTGATACGAGCCTCCTTCGTAGACAGTCTCTATAACGAAGGGTCCTTCCCACGTAGGTTCAAATTTGCCTCCCAGCTTCCGATGGGCCAAGATAGGCCTCCGAAGGACCAATACCAAGTCTCCCGCTTGGAAGGTCCTAGGTCGCACTAACTTATCATGGGCTTGAACCATACGGGATTTATACAACTCTAAACTTTGTTGAGCTTGGAGACGTCGCTCTTCAAGGCCTTCGAGTTCTTCCAATCGTAGTTTTGTATTTTGTTCATTTGTAATTTGATTCTGAACTGCAATTCTGAGCGAAGGGATTTGTATTTCCATGGGTAGAACAGCCTCAGATCCATACACTAGTGCAAACGGGGTGGATTGGGTCGGGGTTCTATAAGTGGTACGATAAGCCCACAAAGCTTCCACCAACCGCTCATCCCACTATCGTTTGTTATCATCAAGGGTCTTTTTAACAATTTGCACCAAGGTTTTGTTGAAGGCCTCGGCCAATCCATTCACCCGGGGGTAATAGATCGTCGAGTATCTCCAATCAATATTATGGCGCCTTACAAAACTATTGATTTTTGTAGACTTGAATGCGGACCCATTATCGGATATGATTCTGCGAGGTACGCCGAATCGATATACAATATGGTCACGAAAGAATTTTAAAACATGGTGTGATGTTATGTTTCGTAGGGGAATTGCTTCCGCCCACTTTGAAAAGTAATCAGTCGCTGCTAATATGAAACGATGACCTCTCGCGGAGGGAGGGTCAATCGGCCCAATGATATCCGTGCCCCAACTCTCGAAGGGCCACGAGGCTATCGTAGGGTGTAACACATTAGGCGGCTGATGTAAAACCACACCATGGACCTGACATTGATGACAGTGCTTTGCGGTATTCATGCAATCGTCAATCATTGTAGGCCAGTAGTATCCAAGTCTTTTAATCTTTAGTTTCATTTTTTGGACCCGATTGATGTGCACCGCACAGTCCTGAATGAACTTCATTAACAATTTTTAGGGCTTCTCGCTTGTTCAAACAGCGCAGCCACATGTGATCGAAGGACCGACGGTACAACAGATCGTTAACTAGTGCATATGATAGGGCACGTTTCTTAATCTGGTTGGAGAGTGATTTATCCTAGGGAAGCTTCCCTTCTTTAAGGTAATCGATTAAGGGTCGTCTCCAGTCGCCTTCTTCGTCGGTTGTCGAAGAGACAGAAAGGATCTGAAGGGGAGTCTTACTAATGTGTTCCAAATCTATAAGGGAGAGGGTCTTACAACCCTGAATCTCTATAGGGATGGAATCCTCCTCAGGACATGCAAATTCCTTCGCAAGTTTTGCTAAAACATCCGCCGCGGAATTGCTTCCACGGGGAACCCTATACAAAGTAGCAATAGGGATTTGTTCCAACAAGTGAAGTGTGTACTGGTGATATCTTAGGAGATTCGGATTCAAGACTTTATAAGTTCCGGCGACTTGGTTAATAACCAGTTGGGAATCTCCAAAGATCTTAATCTCTTTAACTTCCATTAGAATTGCAAGTTCCAGACCGGTTATCAGAGCTTCGTATTCGGCTTTGTTGTTTGTGCAAGGCTCTGATAAGTGGTAGGAAAAATGCATCATTCCTTTTTCTGGCGTAATGAAAATTAGACCGACTCCAGCCTTTCCAGGAATTACAGATTGTTGGGTCGCAATCCTACGAGAGGATGCTGCCCCATCAAAATATAATTCCCAGATGGCCTCGCCAGATTCCCTCAAACTCATGACTTGTTCGTCGGGTAGGTCATCGTTCAGAGGAGAATCTGCCGGCAGCGGGTGTGCTGCCAAAAAGTTGGTGACAGCCTGTCCCTTCACAGCACGAAGGGGAGTGAAAGTAATCTCAAATTGCAACAATATCATAGACCAACGAGCTAAACGTCCTGACAATGTAGGTCGAGTCATAAGATATTGCAAAGGATTAACTCTTGAAATCAGACTGATTGAGTGGGAGAGCATGTAATGCCTCAGTTTCTGAGCCGCAAAAACCAGAGCAAGACAATGCTTCTCAATTGACGTGTATCGAATTTCAGTAGGAAGGAGTCTTCGACTGAGGTAATAGAGAGCATTCTCTTTCCCTTCGTCATTAACTTGAGCCAACAGGGCACCTAAAGACTCATCTAGAGCTGCAGTGTAGAGGATTAACGGCTTTCCCGGAATCGGAGCTGCCAAAACTGGCAGATTAGAAAGATATTGTTTGATATCGTCAAAAGCATTTTGACACTTCTCGCCCCATACGAACTTAGTATCCTTTTTCGCAAGGACAGAAAAGGGTTGACATCTCCCAGAAAGATTAGAAATAAACCTCCTTATATATGCCAATCTACCTTGTAGAGACCTTAACTGGGTGAGGCTCTTAGAGGATGGCATATCTAAGATGGCTTCAATTTTAGCAGGATCGATCTCGATTCCGCTGTGCCTCACTACGAATCCTAAGAATTTTCCTGAGGTGACGCCGAAGGCGCACTTCAAGGGGTTCATTTTCAAATCGTAGCGGCGCAACCGTTCGAAAACAACTCTTAAGTCATACAGGTGAGCCTCTTTAACCTTACTCTTGACAACTAAATCATCAATATAGCATTCAACTTGATTATGAATTAAGTCGTCAAAGATACGGGTCATGGCCCGTTGGTAGGTTGCTCCGGCATTCTTTAAGTCAAATGGCATTACCTTATAACAAAAGATTCCAATAGGGGTTCTGAACGTCGTATTTCTCTCATCTTCAGGGGCCATCTTGATTTGGTTATAACCCGACGAGCCATCCATGAATGAGAAAATAGCATGTGAGGAGGCAATGTCCACCATGAGTTCTGGTATTGGTAGAGGGAACTCATCTTTAGTACATGCCTTATTTAGATCCCTATAGTCGACACAAATCCGAATTTGACCATTTTTCTTTCGAACTGGCACGACGCTGGCCACCCAGGAGGGATATTGCTCCTCTCGAATGAATCCGGCTTCTGCCAATTTCTTAACTTCAGAAACGACTTGTTGCTCAATCTCTAAGCGCATGCGTCGAGGAGCTTGTTTAACAGGAATGGCATCATGCCGAACCCCAAGTTTGTGAACTGCTACCTCAGCAGGAAAACCTGGCATTTCGTCGTATGTCCAGGCAAAGCAGTCCCTGAACTCGAATAACAACTGGATTAAGTCTTGGGTTTCACCCTCGCTCAACAAAGTACTTATGAAAATCGGACGGGGGTCATCATCGTTTCCCAGGTTAATTTCTCTCAACTCATCGACTGTCAACTTAATTTCCTCTTCAAATTCAGGGGGTGCATCCTGAACTTGAAGATCATCGGGATCGTCTAAAGTCTCCAAACAGAGTCCATCTAGAGGACAAGGAGGATCTGTAGGGACATTTGGAGAATCGAGGTGGTAAGTTATCATTAGGCAATACTCATCATCATCGAATGAACTAACTGTTCCAAAGCCAATACCACTTGTTGGATTTTTATTTATTTTTGTTCGCCAAATATTCTCGTGGTATCTAGCTTGACCCTTAGTCCATCGGTATGGTATAGAACCTTTAGAAAAAGTGTTTTTCACACAAACAGGGAAGTAGCCGAAAGGTAATTCCATTAATTCATTAAAATCTGCCTCCTCAAGGGTTACATCACCTTCGTCCCTTGCGGAGGAGGAGCCAGGAAAGAATTTCTGGACTTTCTTAACTTCACCATCCAAGTTGGGGGCCACTTTGACTTCCAACCCTACAATCCTGCCTGCCGACAGTGGGGTCAGAGAAAGGGCCTCAATCCTTCTAGTGAGCTTTTCATACATTGTTAATTCAGGCTCGTCACTTTTAACTTTGGAAATATCTACCTCAGGGTCACTGTCCTGGTCTAAGGTGAGATCAAATTTTGGAGGAGCATTTATGTTCTGATAATCGAGAGAGAGGGCAGTACCTTGACTTTCTAGTTCACCATCAGAATCTGATTCCAAATCAATATACACAGGTGCTGCTCTCCTATCTAATGAAGCACGGCCTCGACCTCGTGCCCTTAAAGCCATCCTCCCACCTCTTTGAGGTAATGTGCTTGGAGGCCTAAGGACAATGATATCATAGTCGTCTTCACTACTCGATTGTATCATTTCTTGATTGATATTTTTATCTTTTTCCTTCTTTTGGTCGAATTTTTGTCCAACTATTTTCTCCTCAAATTTGATCTCCGATTTAGAACGGGACGAGGACCCTTTTGGTATGAAATATGCAGCATCTTCGTAGATCCCAATTTCTTGAATCGAGAATGGTTGCAAATCACCCTTAATCACATGTTCAATGCCGTCTCGTTGATACTTAACGCATTGGTGCAGGGTAGATGGAACCATTCTATATTCGTGAATCCAAGGTCTACCTAGAAGTGCGTTAAAGGACGTAGTCGAATCAATGATATGAAATTTAGCTTCAGTTTTTAACCCTCCTATTTCTAGGAGTAAAGTGATTGAACCTAAAGCCCTCTCGCCCTTCTCGTTGAACCCACGAAGCACCAACCTGTCGGTTGAAAGCTTGCTAGTATCAACTCTGAGATAAGCAAGAGTCTTTATGTTCATCACGTTGACCGATGCACCCGGATCAACAAGGACTCTTGATAACTTGAAGTTTCCCACATCTACAGTAATGTAGAGGGGACGATTGTGGTCAGCAGTTCCCAAGAGTAAATCTTCGTCTGAAAAGGTAACCCCGGGGACCTCTTTGAAGTAGAGAGCCTCACCTTCTGAAGTTGCAGCCAACTGTGTTAAGCAAATCTCGGGATCGAGAAGTGCTTTAATTAGAGACTCCCTCATTTCTTTGGAGAGGAGGGCGTCGTAAATACTTAATTTTGCTGGCAACTTCCTAAGGTGGGCTACAACATTGTAATCAACCTTAGGAACGACAGACTCGAAACCCGGAGGAATTAAAGGAAATTCTGGTTGCTGAGGGGAATCTGGATTTAGATTTTCGAATGAGGATTGCTTGCCTTTGTCCTAAGGGGGCAACCTAGGAGGTAAGACTTTACCGCCACGGAGTTGCACCTGCTCAACGTCTTCGGGCGGGCAAACTAGAGCGGTGTCTACACTCACTGTAGGCATTGAATCATCGTTTACCGAAAAAGAGTCAGAATCTGAAAACTCTATCTCGATAGGACTTCCCTGAAAATCACATTGGGGGAAATCACTTTCTGATAAGGCTTCACATTCGACATCTTCTTGAATAGTCGATTCGGGGAGGTCGGTTTGATTAACCTCAATATTTATTTCATTAGGAGTTTGATTCGGAACAGGAGAGTTATCAATTTGTATTTGAGATTCATGATTAATCATCAAGACAGAAGTAGAATGATGTTTTTTATTCATCTTTTGACCCTTCGCCTTTGATGGGGCAAAGTAAAAGTCAGATAACAAAAGAGGGGAAAGGGTTTTAACACCGCCATCCGCCATTCCAATACATCTCTCATCTACACACTTCCTCTCTACAAAATCAAATTTCTCTTCTTTTTACATTTTTCTCAGTAGTTCCTAAGACTACTGGAGAGGGAAGTGGCTCAACATCCTTCTGCGAAGCGTCCAGGTCAACCTTCCACACCGGGGCCTGGGCTATCGTAGTCAGCTATTGAGAAAGACGAAAAGACTTATTAATCAACTTTTTAAGTGCCCGGGACAAAGCAATGTCCCAACCATCTTCAACAAGACAAGAAGAGTTAAGAGCATTACCTGAAATGGTTTTAATTGAAGCCTTTTCTGGATCGACCAAGTATTCCTTAGGTATTATGATGTTACCTTGGGTGTAGTTCCTCTCAAGCCAATCTTTGAACACAACACAGTCCTCAAGAGGGTGACTAAGCATCCTGTGATACGGGCAATACTTGGGATCATCTTTCTTGCTCTCATCCTCAGGCCTCCTGGCCTCTGGCAACTGAAAATATGGTTTCTTTAACAAACTCCTGAAGATCTTCTTAATTGACTCCCTTTTAAATGGATAAGGCTTTGCCAATCTCTCTCTAAAAGGGATGAAGGCGGGATCTCTAGTATATTGAGGAACTATCTGAAAGGGCTGCTTTTGAGGTGGCTGTGGTGGAAGTGGAGTGCTAGGCTGACTAATCACTGGCCTCTTTCCTTTATCTACTGCTGAGACCACAGCTTTCTTTTCAAATGTTTTCACCAATTTTGGACCCTTCCTTTCTTCAGACTGCTCTCATAAGAATGGCATCCTAGGAGCCTCTTCCTGCAAATTGCTAGCCTTATTAAGAAGTTTTTCAAAAGTTTTAATAGTGAAACCCTTCAGGAGAAAAGCAACAGGGCCGTGGATATTCTTCAAAAGAATATCCACAGCGTGTTGCTCTTGCAACTGGGGTTCACACTTCATCGAGAGGTTTCGCCACCTCAAGATGTACTCAACCAGAGACTCTCCCGGCTTTTGCTTTTCAACCACGAGATCGCCCACGGTGGTGCGTTGTTGCGCTCTAGAAAATCTCTTAAGAAAGAGGTTTTCTAGGTCGCTAAAGGTTCTTACTGAACCGTTGGGCAGATCGGCGTACCATTCAAAAGCAATGCCGGATAGACTACTTACAAATTGGCGAAATAGTAGAGCATCTGACCCTCCTGCATTGCAATGGCTTGCTCGGAAGTGGGCCAGATGCTGTCTCAAATTTTCAATTCCAGTGAAAACTTTAAAAGTTGGTGGCACAAAGCCCTTTGGGTAAGGAACTAAGTCATATTCCTCGGGGTAGGATCTACCCTTTGAAATAGACACGGTTCCTTGAGAAAGAGCTAAGGCCTCCCTTACCTGGTCCTCAATTAACTGCTTAATATCCTTCTGAGGTAGGATCTGAGGAATGGTGGAAACTGCAGGGTGAACTGGAGGTGCTTCTACTGGACAAGGGAGGGTCACAGGTGGTGACTCGAGAGGTCTTGAACTAAATTCTGCCCTTTTGGCCTTTTCTGTGGGCTCTCGAGCTGACTGGTGGATCATAAAAGACTCTTGCTGTAATTTGTCCAACTTCTCTTGCATTTCTCTAACTTGTGACATCATGCTAGCGAGCTGAGTCTCCAAGTTTTTTATGTGTTCTTCATCTCTGTCTTTCACAGACTCATCTGAATCTGACTCAGCAGTATGTGGATCACCATCTTTAGCAAATCGGCGTTTGCTGGGCTCAGCTTCTTTATTAGACCCTCTAGTTTCGACCACATGGATGCCACCAACATAATCATCTTCATCTCCAATGAGATCATCCATATCAGGGTCAAAAGAAGCCATTCCTTCTTTGTTCAACAAGATGTTTCTTATTTCTTGAACTACCTCCTTGACCGGTCTATCCCCAATTGACTTAGGATCAAGGGGTAAGTATCCTTTATACTCAGCCATATCAAATAATTCTTCAGAATCCATGAGGGCAATGATTTCTGTGAGTTTTGGATTAGGATCTGGTTGAGACTTTGTATCCTGTTCATCTTCCATTTCTAGATCCTGGTCAATTCTCTCCTCTTCGACTATCCCAGAGCTGGTAGTCAGAAGAGTGGCATCCTCTACAGGGAGAGGGACATATTCCTCAGGAGAAGCAGGAGCTTGTAAAGTGATAGTTCCCACATCTGGTAAGGTAAGGTCCTCAGACACCTGACTAAGGGGCCTAGGAATGACACTCGGATTTTGGGGATCATCAACTGGGGTAGCAGGGATGGTGACTATTGGATCCGGAGTTAGACTGGCTGTGGTAGGACTGTCAACTGTAACAACTGGAGTACTAGTCTAGACATCCATCAATTCGACTGAACTCGGAGTAGGGTTGGCTGAAAGCCGTTGGAGCTGCAGAATGAACTTAGAAGTTCTAGGGGGTGGTGGCAGATTCTCCAACTTAGTTCTCTTTGGCAAATATCTCTTTTCAGGAGATTTAGGTCTTTTTCCTTTAATGTCCATAGACTTTTGAACTTCAACCCCCTTTGGTTTAACAATCACTGAGGCCAATCTTACAGGTTTATGTGGGGGTACCGGGGGTCTACCAGTAGAATGGCGGCCTCTCTCGGACCCAGTCAACACAATACCCTCTGTTTGAGAGGACGGAGGGCGTGGCACCCAGTGATATCCATCAACCAGTTCTGAAGTAGCGGGCTGTCTAACATACTTCTTATTCTTTCTAACGAATTGTGGGGTTAAATTCTTTGCTTCAGACACTTCTTCCTTCAACACTTCTTTTTGGAAGCGATGTGAGATCACTCCCTTCAATTGTTTAACATATTCCTCTTTAGTCTGTCCAGACTATGTAGCGCAGGTATGAATTATATTTCTCAAAGTCCTTGTCTACTGGAGATGTTTTTCTTTCTGAGTTTTCTTAGTCGAGTAGTCGACCGGGCATGGTGGAGAACGGGCTATCCTAGCTATCCTCTCCTCCCCTTGAGCTGAAGCCAGGGGATAAAAGCGACTCCCCTTTAGGAGGGGAGAGGAAGCAGGAATAGGTAGCTCCTCAACAGCCTCAGGTTCTACTTGAGCTAAGGTCTTAAAGGGTAGAACTCTCTTAGCCTTAGAGATTTTCTTTCTAAGTCTCCTCAAATAGTTCTTCTTTTGATTCTTAGTGGCAAATCTAAGTCCAGAACTAGACCCCTCTTCAAAAACAGACTTAATTTCAGTGGGAGGCTCAACAACTGGTTCAGACTGTTTCTGATCATCACTGACTACTGGCAAGGTGGGTGCAGATCCCACAATCAGCTCAACCACTGGGGGAATTTCCTTACTGGCATCCAAACTAACAATCTGGTGTCCATCCATAGAGAGCTCTAGAGTACTAAATCTCATTCCAAAAATAACAGTGCTCCCTTGGTCATTAACAGTCGAGGACAACTCTCGGTCAAAGGAGAAAATCAATTGGCCAGCCATTTGGGATTTTCTGAAAGTTAAAGAAAGGATTGAAATTAGATTTACTTTAAAAGAGTGGTGAAAAATATATATATATATATTTTTTTTTTAGAATTGAGGCTTGTAAGAAAATCTCAACCCCCTCAAAACATGTGTCGAGCAACGAAGGGTATTGCTTAACACATGTCAAAAGGGTGAAGAGACTAAGCACATGCCTAGAAAGCTTTCTAAAAAAAAAAATTCGACATATGTTAGCCCACAAGGAGATCGTATGGGGTAACATATGACAACTTAAAGTTTTAAGAAAATTTTGAAGAAATTTTAAGGATTTGAAAGGGGTTTTCTTACAGGTTCCAAAACACAACGGACAGAATTTCCCCTTGCCCGAAGGCTTATGGAATTGTGAGAAAACCCAAGTAAAAGGAATAGCTTAACCCTCCCCACCTTTAGAAGTCAAAGGGGAAGTGAGGGGGTTAAAACTAAAGTAGTTTGGAATTAAATCAAAAATTTTGAATTCTATTCAATTTTAAGGATTTATATGTTGAATGAGAAATTTATCGACCATAAATCCATAAGATTGAAAAGGATATCCAGAGATCTGACTTGACACTGTCGCCTCGCAGGCTATGCTGGGGCAGAAGGTCAAAATCAGAACAAAAATCTAGATAAAGCCAGATTTGGAGGTGGAACCTCTCTTTTAATATTTTGTTATTATTATTTTAGATGTTGGACACACTCACCCAAGGAAGAAATGGGCAAAGGGACCAACGGAAGAAATGATAGTTGAAACTACCGATGAAACGAAATTCTGCCACTATTAAAGATGGGAAGAGAAATTTGATCCCACCGGGCGTGCCATTTTTTTGTTGGTGGAATTTTGAAAAATGGTTTTGAAAACTATTAGTTTTCTTTGGGAATTTTAAGATTAAGGTTGAGTTCTAATTCTAAGGTCGAATCAATTCGTTAGAAAGAATATATCACCCCGACAGACGAAAATAAACTTTCATAACGGTGTTCAGATTTAGAATTATGTAAACTCGTCTTGAATGTTATGATCGGGTTCTAAGGAGAACTTTATATGGCCCCGAGGGGACAAAGTATAGTTCAACTAGGTACCCAATTACAATATTCAAGAAACATGATCGTCGCATTCACATCCAAAGCCTTATCGAAGAAGGGTGTATCTCCCTAAGGGGAAATGAGATCATTCTATGATAATCCTTCTAATGCAACTATGACGATCATTACTTAACTTTTCCCAAGGAAATCTAATAAAATTTTAGAAATTAATTTTTGTTTAAAAAATCAGGTGTGTGTGGTTCCAAATCTCCTACGAGCGCAAGCCCTCGTAGTTAATTACATCGTAGGGAGATAAAAATCTCCTACAAAAACTCCCGATTAAAATTGTGGCAGAATTCTGTTGGAGTTTCTATGAGTGATATCAAAGTATGAATAGAGTTATTGAAAAATCAAAAGGGAATGGATCAAAATTGAGCAGTTATTAACGGAGTTAAAGGAGGAGAGGTAGGGGACACCTTGAGATTCCAAAACCATCCGGAAGTGTCCCAACTTAATCTAAGTGTTGGGATTTATATTTTGGATTGAAATGATATTTAAATAGAGTTGAGCATTTTATTATAAATTTGGGATTAGATTCCCGAAGTTTGGGGTCTTATAATCAAAGATCTGCCCCGGATCCTAAATCTATTTTGGACACTGGACCACAGTCGTCCGATCCTAACTAATGCAGTGCAAGGTCTGGACTTACCCCGGCCTGGATTGGGGAGCCAGCTAACCACCTAATCGATTTAAAAGAGATGAGTCCGGTCTTTTATGAAAGAGTGATAGGGACGTTGTAATTAAAGTTTTGAAGAGTTGGGGTCGACATCTAGAGATTCTCCTAATTGACCCCTTTGACTTATGTTGGGTGCTAAAATGCTAAGGACTATGAAATTAAAATTTTGACTCTTTTAATTTGTATCTAATGCAATGCATGCTTGTTGACAACTTCCAAATCAAGTATGCTTGAAATTTTAAAAACAGGCTTATAAAAATAATTTTTTAGAAGACTGGACTTCCCCAGGTCCGGCACCTTGTCCTCATAGGTCAGACTATCCGGACTCTACCCGCAGGCAGGGAAGGGTCTAAAACAAGGAAAGAAGAAGTGCAGAAATATGCATGCGACCCCAGGGTCGATCCCCGGCTGATTCTCTAGATTCGTTATCTTTCTATGTTATTTAGACTCACTAAAACTTTAGACTTTTAAAATTATGAGTAGAAAACTTTCACACCCTTACGAGTCTCACGTATCCAGGCGAAAACAAAAAGCGGCATGCAATCGCCAAAAAACTAGTAAAAAATAAGTAAATCATCACATCAAATATAAATTAATTAATAAATGTCCATAGGCAAAGTTGCCTTGCTTATTACAAACCAGAATATTACAGAAAGTAAAGTGGCCGGGCACCACTGACAACAACCCGGATTCTAAACCTAGTAATGACGCAAGTTATTTTGAGTGGGATACTCTCAATCCTCAAATCTTCAGATCTTCAATCTCATTCTTCTTTGGACTACTTTTCTTCAATCTTCTTGGAATCTTCGTAGTGGATTACCCAAATGGATAAGAGGGCACTTCCTTTAAGGGGAAGGCCAGTCTTTCCTCTTTGGGTAAAGAAAAGGTATGATCCAAATTTGGATTTCCAAATGGAAAAGGAGTGTTCCCTAAAGGGGTATCCTTTCCTCTTTGGAATCCAAGCTTTGGATTTATGTATCTCACTTCAAAATCAACTTTCACAACACTTGACATTTACATAAATTACATTGATATCAAAATAAAAATCTAGACTCACCTGCAGGGTTATCCTAAGCAATTAATATATAAAAAGCAGTTATTCCCAAGCAGTTGTATATGAGCGGAAAAGAAAGTAAACACACTGGCCACGCTCTTTTTATGATTTGGGGGGCTTTAGCAGCTGAAGCACCTGTGCAAAGAGTTTATAATATTTATGCATTTTTTTTTATTTGCCCCCTTTTTATATTGCCCTGCATGAGCGTGGCCACCTGCAGAAAACTGTATCAACATCCAAATCGTTCCTAACCTAAGGGTAATCTAGTCGCCAAACACATCAATTCATCCACAGAGTACAGAAAAAGTAAGCAGACACAGCAAAGCAATTTCATCCACAACATGCAGTGAAAACTACGAAAAATCCGGCACACAGTAGTAAAGTAAACACCGGCCTAACCTAGATCTAGAGTTGGTTGTCCTAGCACATCATCTAAAGTGTGTGAGAAAGGTCGTGTGGCTGGGATAAATCCTAAAGTAGGTTATTAGTTGAAATTGTCTAAAACAAATCTGGGTTTGTTAAGGCTTAAAAGGGGATTTAGATTAAAATTTAAGTATTAGTAGATTAAGAATTTTAATTAAATATATTTTAAAAGTTGATTGATTACTACCTTTGTTTCACACCGAGGCCGTGAAGTTTATTTCACCTTCCTTGGGGCTAAGCTAATAGCCTCGTAGGCCTGGGTTTCCCGGTAGCAATCGGGGTTGATTAAGTTATTTAAATTGGTTGGAGTTAAAAGAGTGGATTAATACAAAAGTGAGTTAGTTACTGATTTTTGAAGTTGATTAATTTAAGTTTGCCATTAATTGATTCGTGGCGTTGTGCCACCAGGCTCGAGGAACCAGCCTCCTTAGGACACTTAGCCCCGCAGCCCGGAGTAGTCCAGCCGATAAACCAAATTAATGTAATTGAATTAGAGATTTTTTTAAAAAAGTTAAATAATTAAAAATTAATTTATTTTAAGATTTAACACCCCTTTAGAATCCATTCGTGGCGTTGTGCCACCAGGCTCGAGGAACCAGCCTCCTTAGGACACTTAGCCCCGCAGCTCGGAGTAGTCCAGCCAATAAACTTCATCTTTAGGGTGTTTATTGTGTTTTAAAGGATTTGTTAAGTGTTTTAGACATTAAGCCAATATTTTCTGAGTTTTAGAATGATTATGAGTTTTATGAATTATTGAATATTTTAATCACTTAATTAAAGGGTCAAAAGTTGAATTTTTGATTAAGCTCAAATTCTGGAATGTTTGTATTTTATTAAAATACTAGACCTTACTACGATCAGTTAGAAGATAAGTACATTGAAATCGGATTTTTCTATATTTTATTACGAAGGTTTGAAGTTTTAAACTAGATTTTAACTACGGTTTGACCAATTTGTTGACTTTTTGAAATATTACAGATTTTTAGAATTTAATATTTTTAATAAATATTAGGAGTTATTGTGAGTTGAATGCAAGTGAGTTTGGGTGATTTGGATTTTTCTAGAATTAGTTATGGAAGTTTGAAGATTTGACTACTTAATGAATTTTGAAATTTCTTAATTAGAGGGCCTCTTTTGTGATTTTCCTCCAAATAAATCCCAAACTCCTTGAAATCAACTCCAAAGGTCAGAAATGACCTAAGGAGAGATTCCCAAGTGTTTGGGAAATTTTTGGAAATTTTAATATTTTTTAATTAATTATATGAATTAAATATTGATTTTTACTTAAAATTAGATTAAGGTTCAAATTGCTGTTAAATAATTTTGGTTTTAATTTTCATTGGTTAAGGGTTTAATTATGGTCAGTTAGAGGGGTTAAACAAAGTTTTTGGATTTAAATTGAGTTTATTACATTTTCCGGAAGGTTTAGAGGCTTAATTAAGGCTTAAACTTGAGAAAATCAATTAATGACCTTAATGATTCCAAAAATCAGTAAAACTTTTTCTAGTGGCTTTAAATGTCACTAAGTTCAAGTGTTTAAAGTTTCAAGCTAAAATGATGTGTATCCTAATTTCTAGAATTTCTCTAAGTTTTCTAGACATAGGTCCTTAATTATTGTCCTTAATGACGATATGTTGTATAGGTTTGAATTAAAGTTTTGACTAACCCTTGACTAAACATAACATCAATACACAATAGCAAGCAAGTAAGTCCTTAAATCTAGGAGAACCTAGGCTAGGTGGTGTGTGCACCTTAAGCATGCAATTAACAAGATAAAATTTGATTAGTTAAGGGATTAACCAATGAACAATTAAAATAATTGCTAATTAATTAACCACCATTCCCCATTAATTTTGTTCAAGTATGCTTAATCAAAGTTTAAAATTTCAAAGGATCTCTCATGATTTAATTATCTAAGTATAATTTTAAAATAAATTTCATAATATATATGTATACTTAAATATATAAATATATATATATATATAAATATATGGTTTAAAATAAGATAATTAAAATAATAATAATTTTAATTTGAGAGATCCTCTAATTTATATAAAATATTCTGAAATTAGAGATTAAATTCTTAGTCAATATTTAATTTAGTATTTAAATATGAATTTACTATTTAATTAACTAAATAGTTTTAAAGAATCTAAAATATTTTAAAACATTAAAGAATAATTGAAATATTATATTTTAAAATATTTTTTATAATCTGAAATGAATTTCAAAATAAATTATTTTGAAATTATTAATTAATTTGATTTATTTTGATTAATTACTAATTAAAAATATTAAACTTTAAATATTTTAAAATTATTTAAGATATATTAAATATTTCAAAGTAATTTTAATTTCATTTGAAAGGTTTTAAAATTCTGAAGATTTTGATATTTTAAAATTAATTTTTGGATTTATAAATAATTTTTAATTAATTTTTAAAGTTTCTGTAATTAAAAGGTTTTAAATTTAAATTAAAATCCTTTAATTAAATCGGCGGCTGCTAATGGGACAGGTGGCGCGTTCTGGTTCGACCAGCCAAAACGCGGCGACGGCGGGATGCCACATGGAAGGCGGCGGTCATCCACGCGTCGGCTGCAGACCGCGGGACGCAGTTCACTTAACCACGTCATCCTCATCCCGCAACCGTTGGATCTCCGCCAGTTCCATCCAACGGCGAAGATCGAACTCCGCTGTTCGATCTCGATCAAACGGGATCAGACGGCAAGTAATTCATCCCGCGTTCTGGGATGGATGGCCCAGATATCGCCGGACCAAAGAATGGACCCCGAATCGGATACACGGTCGGAACAGACCGTGAAAAAGCTCGATCTGGACCGTTGATCTCGTGATCAACGGTCCAGACGACGCGCACTTGAAGCAGGCTACAAAAACGTCCTAGGAACGGTTTTTTGGCTCGTTCTCTTAAACCCGACGATCAAATTAAACGAAATTTAAAACATGGATTAAGATAGTGAACAGAAATTTTGGGGAAGCAATTTTATAGCCTAAGATACACTGAATCAAAAGTTATTTAAACTAGGTGTCTTAAACTAGGTTTAGAGATTTACAGCGATTCAATGGACGGTTTGGACCGTTTTTGGATTCTCTGAACTTGTAGACTGTCCACGTTTATTTGTCCTATTGAATCCACGTCCTGAAATGCAGCAGATCGAGGGGTAGAAGCGTTTGAACTGGAAATGCTTCGGCTGGCCAAAATCCTCGCCGGCGGCAGCTTTGGACGGGTGGTTTTGACTCGGGAAATGAAGAGGAGATGGTTGAGAGGGTTAATGAGCAGAGAGCTCGGCTGGGGGGACTTTAGATGGTGAGAGAAGCTTAGGGTTAGAATCAATGGCTTTTGGACCTTTTCTCCCTATTCAAACATCCCCAAGCCAAATGGATGGCTGGGATTGACTCACCACGTCCTCAGATGATGCCAGGTGTCCCTGGGACAGCCAAAAGGCTGACCCAAAGGCTGGACATGCCTTACTCCTATTGGACGGCTTTGGGATGAGTGGGAGGGGACATTGCCTAAATTGCCTAAGCCAAACCCTTGGAACAGCTTAAGCAGGGATTAATTAGGGAAATAAAGCAAAAAGGAGCTTTTAGGCATGTGATATAGGGAGGAAAAGGGGTTTAATAGGGCTTTGACCATGAAAAATAGGTTCTAAGGGGGGGAATGACCATTTTGACCGGTCAACTGGTCAATGGGTGCTGATGTGGCATAGGAGAGGTCAAGGCTATAGGTTGGAGGGGCTTCAAACCTAAACTCACACTCTTTGAGGTCAAAATAGGAGGTTTGACCAATTCAAAGAGGTGCTTAAGGCTTTTGTTGACTTGGTTTGACCAGTCAACCAGGTCAAAATTGGTGATATGGCACTTGAGGAGGGAGAGGGATATTTGGAATGGCTCACTCAAGGGTCAAAGGTTAAAGTCAAGACTAGAAAAGATGGGAGCAAATGCCACCACAAATTTGACCAAGGATTGAGGGTTGACTCAGTCAAACCAAGCTGGGTTGAGCTCAAAATGGGTTTAGAAATATTCAAGGCTTTGAATAGAATGATTTCAAGGGTTTAAAGATATTGACGTGGTTAAACAGGTTGAAATGGTTCATTTGAAACCATAAGGGTCCATTGGGTCAAACCATGCTGACTGGGTCAACTAGGTTGACCCAATGGGTGAGTCTGAGCTGGACAGGTTTGAAAAGGCATTTGAAGACCATTGAGGGTGGTTCCTAGGTCTGGGGAGGTCAAATTGATCAAAATCCCTATTTGAGCCCCTAAGGGCCTGTTTGGTCAACCTGGGTTGACTTGGTCAACCAGGTTGGCCCAGGATCTGGGTTTGGGCTCAACAGGTTTGAAATGATATTTTAAGACCAATGGAAGTGGTTGGATGGCCTAGAGAAGTCATTTGGGTCAAAACACCTATTTGGACCCTTAAAGGGCCTCTTGGGTCAAACATGTTGACTTGGTCAACCAGGTTGACCCAGGGGTTGGGAATAGGTTCAAAAGATTTGAAATGACATTTAAAACTTGTTAAAGGTGGTTGCATTCAATTTGGAGCTCATTTGGTTTGAAATCCCTATTTGAGCCCCATAGGGGTATTTTGGTCAATTTTGACCCATTGGTCAACTATGGTAAAAATTGAGTCTGGAAAATGTAGTTTACTGCTCAATGGGTTAAAATCAAGAGTCTGGAAGTGATTGGAGACTTTGATAAGGATTTCAAGGTCAATATCTCAAAGGGGTTAGGTTCAGTGGCATAGGCTGTAAATATTTGAAGGTTTTACAGCCTTTGAATTTTGATTCAGATTCTGGGGTTAGAGACCTCAGAATGAGCTCAAAGTTGGAGGGTAACCTCTAGAGACATGTCTTATCACTTTGCAAGTGATAGACCCTGAATCAGAGACCATTTGGCTGGGTTTTAAAATGTTTGAAAATTCTTTGAAAAGGGTCTTTAGGGCAGGGCCTTAAGACTTAGGATTTGAGTCTGGATTTCTGAATTTGGAATGAATTTCAGGTTTGAATGATTAATATTGAAATATCCAAATCATTTACAATCATGTTGTGATTGTTAATGGATGGATAAGGTCAAAGCTAGATTAAAGGTGGGATCAAAGTCTAGGTTGAAACTTGGATTCTCAAGTGGATTGAGTCAAAGTTTGGATATGTTTGAAATTTGAATTAATTTGGATTTGGATTGAATGGAATTCAGATTGATTTGAGGTTTGAATTGATCAAGGGTAGGGATTGATTTGAGTCTGGAATTGTCCTAGAATCTAGAGAGATTCTAAGATCCAGGATTTAAGGGAATCCTGGGCTCTAGAGTAGGCTCTAAGGTCTAGCTCTATGAAAGAATCCTAAGGTCTAGAGTGGATCCTAGGATCTTAAATTAATCTGGAGTTTGGAAGGGCTTTAGTGACCTCATACAAAAATGATGTCAACAATGCTAGATTTAAATTGTATTCAATCTCCTACTGCTTTTTTGTTTGAAAACTATTTCTGATGAATCATGGCTTTGGCATAGGAGACTTTATCATTCTAGTATGAAAAACCTTAGGAGAATTACCCAAAAGAACTTAGTGAGAGGTATACCAAAACTAGACTTTACTAAGGACCACCTTTGTGATGCATGTCAATTAGAAAAATAAGTGAAGTCCTCTTTTAAGTCTAATAAGGATCTTAGAATTAGTAAACCATTGGAAATTCTTCACATAGATCTTTTTGGACCTGTAGGAACTGTAAGTCTAGGAGGGAAGGTATACAGATTTGTTATAGTGGATGATTTCTCAAGATTCACTTGGGTTAGATTTCTTTTTCATAAGAGTGAATCGTTTGAGGAATTCAGAAATTTTTCGACTTGGATTCAAAGGAAACTAGGGAGTGAAATAATTTCTGTACAAAGTGATCATGGAGGAGAATTTTAAAATGAAAGATTTGAAAATTTCTGTAAAGAAAAAGGGATTGATCATAATTTTTCTGCATCTAGAACCCCTCAACAAAATGGGGTAGTTGAGAGAAAAAATAGAACATTAATAGAAGCCGCCCGAGTAATGTTGGCAGAATACTCACTTCCTAGATATTTTTGGGCTGTTAGCACTGCATGCTATGTTCTGAATAGGGTGAATGTGAGATCAAATTTGAATAAAATACCCTATGAGTTGCTAAAAGGTAAAACACCTAATTTGTCTTATTTGCATGTTTTTGGTTGCAAGGTGTTCATTCATAATAATGGAAAATCTGCCTTAGGAAAATTTGATCCAATATCAGATGAAGGAATTTTTGTTGGATATTCAAGTGTTGGAAAATCTTATAGGGTATTCAACAAAAGAACTTTGGTCATTGAAGAAACCACACATGTTGTATTTAATGAATCTGGATATTTGAAAGAGCCAAATATTATTGAAGATGAGATTGAGGAAAACTCCCAAAAGATTGATAGAATAAATTTGGAAGAAAATGTGGAAGAGAATTTGGAAAGAGAAAACCCTTTGCCTAGAGATTTGAGATTTTCTAAAAACCACCCAAGGGAATTGATTATAGGTGAACCGAGTGAGGGTGTTAGAACTAGGCGTGGATTAAACAAGGAAGTCAATCATTCAGTCTTTATTTCAACAATTAAACCCACTAACATTGATCAAGCACTTTCTGATGAATTTTAGATATTGGCCATGCAAGAAGAGTTGAATCAATTTGTAAGAAATGAAATTTGAGAATTAACTTCAAGGCCAAAAGATCAAAGTGTTGTTGGAACCAAGTGGGTGTTCAAAAATAAAATGAATGACTCAGGAGTAGTCATTAGAAATATGGCTAGACTAGTTGCTAAGGGGTATAATCAAATTGAAGGAATTGATTTTGAGGAGACTTTTGCCCCAGTAGCTAGACTTGAAGCAATTAGGGTTTTACTTGCCTTTGCTCGTTTTAAAGGTTTTAAATTGTTTCAAATAAATGTACAGAGCGCCTTTTTAAATGGGGTAATTGAGGAAGATGTTTTTGTCGAACAACCTCCAGGTTTTGAGAATTCTAAATACCCAAATCATATTTTCAAGTTCAAAAAGGCATTATATAGATTGAAACAGGCACCTAGGACTTGGTATGAGAGGTTGAGCACCTTCCTACTTGAAAGATCTTTTGAAAAAGGAAGTGTGGATACAACTCTCTTTTTAAAAAAATTTGGAAAGGATATACTCATTGTTCAAATTTATGTGGATGATATCATTTTTGGATCTTCAAATAAAAATCTTTGTGATGATTTTTCTAAAACAATGAGTAGTGAATTTGAAATGAGTCTAATGGGAGATTTAAATTACTTTCTAGGCTTTAGCATTAAGCAACTTGAGGAAGGAACATTTCTTAGTCAAACTAAATATGTTAAGGACATCCTCAAAAAATATGAAATGGACAATGCTAAACCTGTTAGTACACCAATAAGTTTCTCAGTTCAGTTGGATAAGGACCTTAAGGAAAAATCTGTTGATCAAAAGAAATTTAGAGGGATAATTGGATCTTTACTTTATTTGACTACTAGCCGACAAGATATTATGTTCAGTGTTTTTTTATGTGCTAGATTTCAATCAGATCCAAAAGAATCACATTTGACAGCAGTGAAAAGGATTTTAAGATACTTACTAGGAACTCAGAACTTAGGAATTTGGTATCCTAAGTTTAGCTCTTCATTTGAAATTATTGGTTATTCAGATTCTGACTTTGTAGGCTGTAGAGTGGATATGAAAAGCACTTCTGGAACATGTCAATTCATTGGAAATTCATTAGTTTCATGGTCTAGTAGAAAACAAAATTCAGTGGCACTATCTACTGCAGAAGCAGAATACATTGCATTAGGAAGTTGTGTGGCACAAGTACTTTGGTTAAAACAACAGTTGATTGATTTAGGATTAACTATAGGCACTATTCTAATTTTTTGTGACAATACTAGTGTTATTTGCATTTTCAAAAATCCTATTCAACATTCTAGAACTAAACACATTGATATAAGACATCATTTAATAAGGGATCATGTATCCAAGGGAGAAATTGAACTTACTCATGTTTCAACTGAAAATCAACATGCAGACATTTTTTACAAAACTTTTAGCATTTGATACTTTCAGTACATTAAGAACAAGGCTTGGTGTGATTGATTTAAAATGCTTAAATAAAAATATTTTTGCAACATTGATATTTATGTTTTAGTAGTTTATGTTTTTATGATTTTTTATTTTTGTGATTTTATTTTTGTGTGTTTTGAGTGATTTTATTTTTAGAGCCTATGCTTTTGTCATAGTGTAGTGTGATTTGTGTTTTGTTTTAATAAAAATTCAAAAATTCAAAAATATGGAAATCGTCCATAACGAAATTTTTTGTACGGGACGATGTGTGTAAAATTCAATTTCCGTAATATGAAACGTCTTGAGAACAGTTTTTAATGTAGTTCGTCTGTACGATCTGATGATCGTGCAGGACAAAATTTTTTTTTTCCTCAAACGTCGGAACGATTGAATGCAGCAGTTGAGTGGATAAGGCAGTTTTAATTGTGAAGTTCGTCCGTACGAACTTTTGGTTCGTCCAGACGAACAAACGTCGATTCATAGCGGGGGAGGATTTTCAACAGACATTAAAATGAATTACTTTTGATCATCTATACGAAATATTTTCGTCTGTACGATCGGTCAAGTCAAAAAGTCTGTACGAAAGGACGTATCGTAAATTGTGTTGATTACGAAAAGCCGTTACATTTTGGACAAATTTAATCGTCTGTACGAAATTTGTTCGTCAAGACAAACGATAATTTTCGTCCAGGACAAATTGTTTTCGTCCAGGACGAACGTATCATTTTCTTTAAAAAAGAAGGCTTTCTAACTCAATAATCACATCTCCAAACTTCACTTTCAATCCCTTTCAACTTCAAATCGACAATGGCCTCCTCAAGCAAGAGACAAAAGGTGTTAGCGAAGAAATCCCACAGGAATTCCTTTGAAAACTTCCTTTCAAAAGCAAATGAGGAATCCTTTCATCGTTTTGCCTCTGCTAAAATCACACATTCTCGCATTCTGATTCAAAGCGAGATTAACTTCAAGGTAATGCACCTTTTTGCTTCTACTCAGTTTGGATTCATTCTTTCTGCCGTTCACCTCTACAACAAACAAACTTTTCTCTATTTCCTAGCCAATATGAGTTTCAATTCCGATCACTCATCTATAAGTTCTTTTGTTTTCAAATAAAAAGTTGAAATCACTAAGCATGACTTAGGTGCCTTTTTTAACTTAAGAACTGAAGGTCTTAGAGCCCACACCCTTATGAACGATAACACCTTCAAGTGGTATGAAATCAATAGGGTGATTAGAGGAAATGGCTTTACTTATCATATTGCTAGAGTTTCTGGAATGACCAAAAATGCTCGAATAATCCAGCACATTCTTGGATCTTCTATTATTCCAAAACCTGGTGATAGGATCAATATTACCCCACTCCTTTCTGTTGTGACTTTTTTTATTATGAGTGGTAAGCCTATCGATGAAGCCCAACTTATCTTAGATCATCTTTATGGACTTTTAGAAATTGGGCATGCAGAACAGAAAAGAAAAAGGAATATTTCATTAGGACACTTAGTTACCTATGTTTTGGAAAAGAAATATAATTTAGTGCATCCTGATGATGAATATGAAGAACCGGTCTACTACAATGATGCTTCTTTCAGAGCAATTTTCAAAGAGGAAAAAGGGAAAGCACCTGCCAGTGTTTCTGAAGAAGAAGAAGAAGAAGGAGAGCAAACATCTGCACCTCAATCAAATTATCAAAATTTGATTGAGAAATTTGATAGACTTCAGACTCATTTTGATCAAATATTTGATCAAATTGATGCTCAACTTCTGCAACAGGACATTGGTAGTATCAGAAATGAAGTTCATGAAATCAATACCAATGTTATGTTAATGACTTCCTACTTCAACCTATTTGGTGGCATTCCTCCTCCTCCAGAAGAATAAAGATATGAGTGATGATTTTCTTTATTTTTGTTGTATTTGTGTTTGTATTAGTGTTTGTTCTAGTGTTTGTTTTAGTTGTGTTTGTTTGTGTTAAATTTTTAAAAGTTCAGTGTATTTTTCTTTTTTCTATATTGATATTATGAAATGATCTTGTAATCTTTTTCATCAATATCAATATTTGTTGTAATCGATTTAAATTTGGTTTGTTTATTAAATGTGTTTAGTTTTTATAAATTTCATTAGTCTTTTTAATCTTAATTGTGCTTAAATTAAATTGTAATTTAAGATTAATTTCATTAGAAAATCTAGTCTTTCTATATTTAAAATTTATTTATAACTTGTTATAATTAAAATTTTTAATTTCATGTCTATTCATTTAGACTACATAAAAACTAATATTATTATTACAATTTAGATGCGTTCTTATTTTGTATTTATTTGCTCAAGTGATATTTATGCACTAAGAAAAATTTGAAATTTTAGATTATTGATATTGGAAAGAATTGTTTTCAATTACTCTTGAAAAGTTGTACAAAGAGTACAAAAATTAAAAGGAATGCGCAAAGATTCGCAAATGTGAAAAAGAGGCACAAAATAAGCCCAATGTAAAAAGATGCACAAAAATGTGCCAAAATTTGAAAAAAAGATGCGCAAAACGCCACATGTGCTAATTCTCTTCTTTCAAGATTCTTTCAATCTCTTAATTCAAATTAATCTTATGTTCATTTATATTTCTATTGAACTTTGAAATATATAATTTTTATTCATCTCTCTTATAATGATTTTTTATATCTCAAATGTCTAAATTGAATCATGTCTTTGATAAATTCTTCTTACTTACACTGTTATATCACTTCTTAAATTCTATGAATTTCTATTATTTACCTAATGTTATTAGTTTTAGATTGCATACCTTATGTCAATCTCTCTTTAGATTAAATTTTCAAACGGATTTTATATAATTACTTACATTTCTTGTCTATTTCTTCTTCACTTTTTGTTGTTGTCAAAAAGGGGGAGAAATTATTGTGTTCGTATGCTTGTATAATGCTTGTATTTTAATTTTGTCTTTTGACTTGTGGTCTTGTCTTGATCTTTTTTTTTTTTTTGTTATTTTTTTTTTTGAAAAAAAAAAATTATGTTTTTTGGTTCAAAATACCTTTTTATTTTCATGTATTCATCAATTCAGGGGGAGCTTAGGAGATTTTTTTTTTAATTTGAGATCATACAAACAATAATTGTTTTGCCATCATCAAAAAGGGGGAGATTGTTAAGATAGTTGCTATTTGCATGCTTTACATTTTTGCGACTTGTATAGTTTTGATGATTCCAAACATTATTGTTCAAATGTGTAGTTATCTCCTAATAATTTTAGAAGATTTGTATTTGCTCTTGTGTGTACTAACATTTCAGGAAAATCTAATTCCAAACTACGAAGACTTCAAATCTAAATTCAGCATGAGATACTTTGTGTATTTGAAGCTTGTATTTTTCTTTTAAATAAACTTGAAAGAGAGTGATTGTAATTGAGTGAATAAAAACATGCACACACACATAAGGAGATCATACAAAATTTATATTGATTGTACAGGATGATATCAGTTCGTACGGGATGATCAGACAGTTATCTCCTATTAAGATCACATGGAACGAATAGGAACTGGGCAGAAAAATTTTCTAAGTCCTATTCGTCCAGGACGAACTTAAATATCGTCCAGGATGATCGGCTCTCTGTAAGATTTTCGTCATGACGAAATTAAATATCGTCCAGAACGATCTGCTCTCTGTAAAATTTTCGTCCATACGAAATTAAATATCATCCAGGACGATCTGCTCTCTGTAAGAATTTCGTCAAGACGAAATTAAATATCGTACAGGACGATCTGGTCTCTGTAAAAATTTCGTCTGAACGAATCAATTTTCGTCCAGACGATACAATTGACTTAGAATGGTTTTTCTGCAGTTTTTGGAACCGACCTTGTAATAACCGTTCAAACCGGACGAACTTTGTTCGTACCGGACGAACTTTGTTCGTACAAGATGATCAGCTTGTACGAAAACATTTCGTACACATATACAAACAGGTTCGTTTCAAGACTTTTAAGTAATATCGTCCAGAATGATCCACGATCGTACGGGACGATCAACTACGTACAGAATTGAAAACTTGCAGTTTTTGTACGGTTTTTCTTGTCTTTTGTATATATAGTCCAAATTAGACTGCCACCCAATCTTTTTGTCATTTGATCTTCGTGCATCTTGAGAGAATAGCCAAGGAGAGAGTGTAAGAGTGCATTCAAAGGAGGATTCCTACCACTGGAGCGTGAAGGATTCACTTGGAGTTTAAAAGTAAGAATCTCTACTTGTGAATTGGGATTACTTCACTCTTTTCTTTCTTCCTTCTAGATTTCTTGTGAGAAGATCTGTCAAGGAGATCCGGTTCGCTGCCGACACTTGGAGAGTGTGAACAGCCGAAGGGTTCGCTGCCGACACTTGGAGAGTGTGAACAGCCGAATGGTTTTGTGCCCACACTAGGAGAGTGTGAAAGGACGGAAGGTTCTCTGCCCACACTAGGAGAGTGTGAAAGGACAGACGGTTCTCTGCCAACACTAGGGATTGTGTAAAAGGACGACGGTTCTCTGCCGCACCGGGTAGTGGTGAAAAGAGTGTTTTGTAAAGGCTTCTCCGCCTTGCTGTGGGTGCAAAAGGAGAGTCACTATTGGTATTAGTGCAATACTCAGAGGGTGCCTCTGGGGAGTGGATGTAGGTCTGATTTAGACCGAACCAATATAAATCTGGTGTCATTTACTTTACTATTTTTACTTTTTCGCATTTTATTTTTGGTTTAAAAAATTCTGTGGTTGAAAAACGTTTTCTATAAAAACTTAATAAAAATTTTCATTTTGATTCAACACACTCTCAAAGAGGGTTTAAATTTTTAAAATACCAATTCACCCCCCCTCTTGGTAGCCTTGGGACATTAACTTAGGTCTAACAACCTATTTACTAGACTCAATAATAGCCACCGATTTCATAAATTCATATAACTCCTCAACCACTTAAGCAAATCAGGAGTATAATAAATCTATTAATTCAACTTGAAGAGTACCTTAAAAGTGCTAGGATCTTAAAGTATACTACTAAGTCAGTAAAAAGAAAATTCATAAATACTCTCTCGTACATTAATGTAATTATTTATTAAATATAGTTCTAATTTAGTTTAAATTTATAGGGGGGTAATTCATGAATGTATTTTTTGCATGCCCAAAATTATTCAAGTCAATTTGATTTCAAATAGGGATTCAATTAGAATTTTGAATCTACTTCAAAAATTGACTAAAATTAAATAAATCAAAATTTATAGAGCAATTAGGGCTTTGCTTTTAGGGATTGTTTACAAGAGTTAGTTAGCCATTGATTTCACACCAACCCTTGGTTTACAACACCCAATGAATTTTCTAAGATATAGATGCATTTAGTTTGGAAATTCACCATAAATCCATGAAAAGCTTTGATGATCCCAATTTTTTAGGGTTTAATCTATGAGTCGTCATTAGCTCATGATTTAAATTTCATGCTAATTGGAGTTCATTTAGTCCATCAATTAGCAAATCCTAATTTCACCTAAATAATTAACCTAATAACTTTATTAAATCATTTAAAATTCAAATAAAAAATATAAAAAAAAATTACATTGAAAAAATGCATTATTTAAGCAGATTTAGATAAAATTTAATAAATAAAATAATAATTAATAAAAGCCCTTTGAGAAAACAAAAAATAAAAAATAATTAAGATTTAGATAAAATTTAATAAATAAATAAATAAAATAATTATTTTAAAAAAAATCCAAATGGCCTCAAAACTCTTGAAATCATCATTTGAGATCACTCATTAACTATCGTGACGATTTCAAGTTGATAAGAGGTGATTTGGTTCAAATATAAAAAATAACCTAATTGTCCTAACTAAAAAATGCATTATTTAAGCAGATATTACATAAATCATAACTAAAAAAATAATAATCCTAAAAATACAAACTAAATTGTATTAGACTTCAAATAAAACATAGAATTTAATGAAAATGATAAACCCTTAAAATTTTAAATAAAAAATAAAAGTCGAACTTAGGTTAAATGATTTAATATGGAATAAAAAGAATAATGAAATAAATGAATAAAAATTAATAAAATAAATAAATATTTTAGTAAATAAATTAATATAAATAAATATTAATGAATAAATTATATTTAAATTATTTCAAAAAAAAATAATTTAAAAAAGTAAATATAAAATAAAATAATTATAAAAAATTAAATTATTATTTTTTTTATTTTTTAAAATAAAAAAATAAATATATTTAAATAATTAAATTAAATTAAATATATTTAAATAATAAAAAATTAAATAAATAAAATAAGAATCACAAGGAAATAATTAAAAAATCGAACATTTCAAACAAAAAAAAGTTTATGAACTTAAAAAATCAAAAGAAATTATTTAAAATTAAATAAATATACAAATAAATTTTATATTTTAAAATTAAATAAATAAAATAAAAATAAAAATAATATCAAAAAAGAAAATATATGATTTAAATTAAATAAATACAAATAATAAAACAATTTTAATTCAAAATAGTTAAACAAATCATATCAAATGACCTTAAATAAATAAATCAAAATTAAATAAACCTATAAATAAAAATAAATCTTATATTTTTTTGCTTTATCCTTAAGGGGAAAAACAAATGCATTAATTTGAAAACTTAGACCTTGTATATTAAAAGCTTCCAGCTTTAAAATGATTAATTTATATGATTCTTTAAAATTTAAATTAAATAAAATACTTAGTTAAAATAAAAGCTTTATGTGTTTACTTTATCCTTTGAGATAAAGAGAATGAAATTCAGCACCCCGCCTCCCCCGTTGTTTTTCAAAGGAGTTAACAGATTAAATTCTTGGGTAAATTTTGTAAATGCCATGGAATGATCCTTATCGGCAGTCATGGGTTGCTTCATCCAATGCTACCTTATAGAGTTAGGAGGAGTATTTGGCTAAGGGGACAAATATGAATCCACCTTAGCTGGTGGAGGGCTTTCTGCCCTATCGATTATATCATATAGATCCATATATCAAGGATTTGATGCCATTAGCGAGCTTACGGGCTCTGGCCATAACCGTAATTTAGTTGTGTTATTTAGTGACAAACCATTATATTTAGAGGGCCCCAGTCATAATTGTTTACCTACAATGCCATTTGGCAGCAAAACTACCAGTTAGAGGATAAATGTCACGTCCTTAGTGGCAGGAGACTGTTAGATAATGAATCTTAATGATATTCTTGACCAGACATTAGCTCTACGTAAGCTTAAGTTATTTTCAAATTTATCCGCCTCGGCAAACTATTGCGTAGTGTGGATGAATTTTCATTTTAAGTGATTGGATTATAGATTTCAATTTTTAAATATTTAGATTTTGGAGATTTGGGCTTTCAAGGGCATTTGGGAAGCATTTTAAGTGTTTGAAATTAACCACTCTAGTTTAGATCTACGTTCAGCACGGCCATCAACAGAAATTTTATGAGCATTTTCATTGACTAAACCTTCCTGACCCAATCAACTTGCAAATAGGGGATTGGGTTCGTCGGCTGCATGATTTTGTTTAATGAATTTCTTTTGTCATATACCTTAAAGTCCTTATATGAACGTATAAAATAAATATTCTGGACGACACCTTGAACGTATATCTGTTTAATAATTTGAGTCGTGTCGACTCATGTCTATTCATAAAGAATGATCGGGCTCGAATTGTGATTCATTTATTAACCCGTGCAATATCCCAACATGTTAAGTGTGTACCCATAACATACTTGTCGGGGCCCAAATGGGTGTTTGGGAGCGTTTTATAACTATTTGTTTAACCATACGACTCCTATTTACCTTCTTAAAATAATCGGGTTCAAATTTATTGACCTGTGTAGCATCCCTAAACGTTATTGTGTTCCTACAACACGCTCGTCGGGGCCCATGCGGATATTTGATTACATATGCACTTTTGTATACCTATGTGCATATATATTACAGTGCATGCATAGGAACTTTTTTGAAATATTTGATGTTGCTCAGTTGTGCAGACAACAGCCATTTGAATGCAGCATTCTATTTGGATGCTCGTAGATGCCTTCTATTTGCTTGTATAAGTATTGTAAATCCGATGACGTGGCATTACAGCTTGTAGATTGAGTTGTTCGTTGTTTTGTACATGTTGACTATTATGCACTAATTGTTGCTTTCAGTAGGTGGATTGTAGTGCACTAACGAATCTCCTGCTACGACCTGTGGACGCTTGTATTATTGTATTTCTTCTATATTCGCTCACAGACAGCCTGTTGTATACACAACAAACTTCGCATAGCAATTTGTATGCATTTGCATTTAATATAGTCACTTTGCACTTTGGTTGTGGACAACACATTAGGTGTCAATGGGTCTTCTACAATAGTTTGTGGGAGCTTGTGTCCGCTGTGTATAGTCTTCCTCCATTTAACATGAATTGACATATTTGTCGGCGCTTGAATGGTGGTTGATTATAGGAGCATTTTGAGTTGTGTATTCATTGATGGTCTTTTTAATTTTGCTTGTAGGTAGTGTGTTAAGCTCATGGTGGATCTCCTACAACACATGTTATGCAGGTGACGGGTCTCCTATAGCAACTCGTAGGTGTTCGTCTTTGTTTATGAATCTTTATTGCATTTGTTTGACACTGGACCGTTGTTGATTGTAGGAGTGTCGTAGTATTCATTGCATGATGCTTATATATGTTTGCAGAGAATATGTATTCTCACATGCAGTTAAGTGACATCAATGGCCAAGGGGACTATGTTCTTTGCAACCACATTACTTTACTTGCAGACATGTCATGTCTCTTATATGTCATTTTCCTTTGCTTGCGAATTGATTTTGCTTGTTGACATTGATTGTATGGTCATCTACAGGCGAATTATCACACCTTCTACAATCCTTGTTGATTATCAAATGTATATGGGCCACTTCCTATGACTTTATGATCAGGCCATGCCTCTCATAGTTAAACTACACTTGGAAGTTCTTAATCCTCCAAGATGGATTGCAACACATATATACATGATGGACTTAACACTATTGATCACATTTGTCATCTGATTGAAGTGATAATTAAAGATTTTGTATTATTAGTTATGAACATGTCATTGTATTCTCCACCTGCTTCTTACTTGCATGGTTAACTTTGTTATTCTGCCAAGTTGTAAGTCTCATTTTAGACATTTAAATTATGTTTCATATTGTTCATTCAATGTTCAACTTCTAATTCAGTTCACTGTCATTTGTTCCATGTCAAATCCCAGCTCTTATCAAGTCCAATTCATGTACAAGTTCCCTGTTGTTCAATCTGTGTCTAGTTCCCAGTAATTGTTCAATTTGTTACTCTTTGTATGCAACGGGTTCCTTGTATGTGCTCAAATTTAAGTTCAATTTAGTTCTCCTACACTTAGTTCATTTGAGTCTAAGTCCCCTGCACTTTTTTCAAATCAGGTCCTCTTCTTTTTATCCAAGTCCTCTGTATCTTCCAATGAAATTTCGGAATACTACCGGCATCTCCCCCATTTAGGGGAAACTACAAGAGTCTGGGCCTTCCACCACGCTAGAGAAAAACATGTACGATAGGTGTCGGATGACATTGTGGCCGTAAAATCTTCAATTCCATTATGCCAGAGAAAGGCGCGTATGGGTCTTCGATACCTTTTTTGAAATACACAATTTTATATTCATCCCCATCACACTAGAGAAAAGCGTGTGCAGGGCTTACACGCCTCGTTGTAGGCATCACATTGAGTTCTCATCCCACCACGCTAGAAAAAAGCTCGTGTGCACGATTTTTCGGTTCGATGTGAATGCCGAAAGTGAGGTTTTGAGTTAAGAAAAATTATACCTTTGTGTGGATAGATAGCGATGGTGAAAAATGCTCAAAAATGCAGAAAATTTTTCCTTTTTTTTTCTTTCCATTTTTTCTCTAATTTTTTTATTTTCTCTTATATTTTGTCTTTTATTTCTTTCTTTTTTTTTCTCTCCATCTCTCTCTCTCTCTCTCTCTCTCTCTCTCTCTCTCTCTCTCTCTCTCTCTCTCTCTCAAACACACACACACACACACACACACACACACACATATATATATATATATATATATATATATATATATATATATATATATATATATATATATATATATATATATATATATATATATATATATATACATATACGGAAACTTAATCATATTTTTTTTTTTTTAAAGGAGTAAATGAGCTGTTGGGTTTAAGAGGCTTTGAGGGAGATAGCTTTTGTTTGGGCTTGGTGGGAATTTGAGTGAGTGAGGTGGGCAATTAGAAATGGGCTGATTATGGGTTTGTGTGGGCTGTTTTTAGAATGCAGGTCAGATGGGTTGGATTTGGGCTTTGAGTGGAAAGTTGGTGGTAGGCCTATGTTAATGAGTGCGATATATTGGAATGAATAATGAAGGGGGAGATCAGAAGCTTGCGTGCAGGATTCAGCTGCAGGAGATGGAAGGATGGCAGCTGGGTTTAAGCTCCTGCTGTAGAGAAATAGGTGGCCTGAAGGATTTGGGAAGAACGGCTTGAGGCTTGAGGCTTGAGGCAGTTCGGCTGATTGGAGGTGCTAGGTAGGAAGAAAGCTCTCTCTCTCTCTCTCTTGACCGAATGGATCGGAAGGTGGAGAGGTAGATCGGGACTTGTGACAGGTTTGTATTGTTTGAGACAGAGAGGGAGGCAGATGTAGGAGGAGCTTGCGGTTTGGGAGATGTGGAGTTGGTATTTGGCCGAAGAAAAGTGGAGGGGTGACGGAGATGTCGAAGGTTTTGAGGCAAAAGCAAGAAGCTAGATTGAGCGGGAGTTGACCAAAGCTTGCTGGAGTTATGTGTGCGGGAAGTGGGAAGGAGAAAATCGAGATCTTCAAGTTCTTGTTTTAACAATGCGAAGAGGGCAAGTTTTAAAATATTATAGTGCTACACAAGTTCTTTTCTCTTGAGATTTCCTTCTAGTAAGATCAAGTATTGTCCACAGACAGATTTGGATCGATTTGGACTAAACTTTGGGCAAAGATTTTGATGAAATCATATGATAATGATTTTAGAGTCATAATTCATGCTAAACTAGATGAATGCCGAGTTTGAGATAAAAGATGCCTTACAAAGATACATCTTCAAGAAAAAGAAAAAAAAAATCAACAAATTCAACTACTTCAAAACCAAGCAAATCTCGAACGTACAAAATTAGCTAATTGAAGACAAATTTCAACAATTTAGAATTGTTAACATTCAAGAAACTTGGCATTTAATAATGCTCAGAGAATTCAATGTACTTGGGGAACTCGACCCCTATTCTCCCAAATCTTAATAAGCGTAGAACTTGTCATTAAAACTAAGATTCATTTCTTACATAAAGAGTGCCTAGTTTTTAAAATGACAATTCATACTTGTCACATGACTCAATGAAAACTTAAGACTTAATATGGCTATTAACTGGAACACAACTAATACTTAAAATACTACTTGAATTTTAACCACTGCTATAAAATTTGAGAGATTCCCCTTGGCTATCTCCCAAACATAAATCTTCTATGTCAAAATATTTGAAAAATACCATTTAGCATTACACATAAAAATCTAACCCTAGAACTATGGCTCCCCCTTTATGATAAAATCCACATTGAGTAATGCGGGTAGTCCTTTCTAGTGATGAGTCTTGATAGTTACCTCTATGAAGATAAAAGGTATGGCAAATGTGAGGCCCATTTAAGACAATGACAAATTATCTTAGAAAATAATTTCCAAAAAATAAGAGATATGCCTTAAAATATTCTTGTTGGACAAAATATGCTACAAGTTGGCAAATTCCATTAAAAAATATTTGGCAAGAAAAATATTTCAAAATAAACAAAGACATCCATGTCAAAGCAGCTCACGCAATACAAAAAAAATGAATTTCATTTTCAAAATATGAGTTTACAAAATAGATATCAAGAGCCACCTTATGAAGAATGCTAGCAATCTACATTATGAAGGACCTCCTTTACTGCTTCCTTTTGCTTTAGGTAGCTATCAATGTCTTGGTAGAAGATGCGGAGGTTCCACCATGCATAGTTGACAATGCTATGGAACCTGCACATCTAAGCAAATTGTATGGCTTTCTTGATATTAATTCATAATTTCTTCTTTATGCATTTCCAAGTTAATAAACTCGCAATTGCCTATGGTCTTCAGAGGTTTAGTAGAGGAGCTAACCTGTTTTGTGTATAGTTTATTAAAACTCGTATTTAACTCTATGTTTCCGCAAGTAAGGAATATAAAGATTAGGCTAGCTCTTTATTCGATGTCTTTGGTAAACTGCAAAGTATTCACTCTACTTTGTAGCTCAATAATGCTCAATTCATCAGTCACCTTTAACTCTTCTGCCTGCTTCTTGATACTTTCCTTAAAGCTTAGCAGGTAAATATTGTCCTTGTTAATGAACTTTGCCCACTAGGTCTTAGTACTCTAATCTATAAAGACGAACTACTGGTGCCTGATAGAAAAGTTATTTCTTTACCTTTGCAACATAGTATAAATTGCCTTGCAGATTTTTTTTATTGGTACCTTCTTGTGAGAATTCACCAGGAAAGAGGTACTTTGCTAGAATAAGCCAATTCACTTCATCACTAATAAATGAAGATCATCAATTGAAAGCATCACTATATGGCTGTGTAAGTACTCATAGAACATGATGGGGCTAAGGTTAAAGGCTTTAAATTACAACTTTCTTTGGGGGGAGTTGATCCACACTAGAGTTAATATCCACTATCCTTTTCTCCTAATTAAAAGCCTTCTTTCTCTTTTAATTCCTATAGATTGGCCAGAAATCTCTTAGGAGTTGGTGATTGTTGGGGACTGAAATATTCACGGCGGTAGAGAGATATAGAGTTTAACATCCAAGTTTTGTACAAAGATCTAGCATACATACAGACAAAGAGAGGGGTGCAAGAGTCATAAGAGAAATCAAGATTTTTACGTTAAAACTCATGAAAGTGGAAAAACCATAGGGACTAGTACACTTAAAATGATTCCACTAGTGTTTGTAGTCGATTATAAATGGTGTCCTTCCTCGGGGGAAGGCCTTCACTCAATGTATCATATATAACACATTACATAGTTGGGGTTGAAAAAATCTAATGATAAGGGAGACATTCTCAAGAGAACGTTGGCCTATTCATTTGGTTGGCATGATTGTATTTGGCCTACAGTTGTCAGAGGAATCGTAGTCCGCAGGTAACGGAGGTCGGAGGGACCATAGCTCGCAGGCGACGAAGGTCGGAGCGACCATAATAAGCAGGCGACAGAGGTCGGGTGGACAGTAGTCGCCTGGCAACGGAGGTCGGGGGGACCAGTCGATGAGCGACGGTGGTTAGAGGGATCGTGGTAGGCGGGCAACGGAGGTCGAAGGGACCTTAGTCAGTGGATGGTGGAGGTCGAAGTGTAGTGACGATGGCAGCCGAGCAGAGGTCTGGTGATGGTCGGCCGAAAGCAAAGGACAGGCGGTGTTAGGAGGCCGAGTGGAAGTCCGATTGCGGTCGGAGGTAGGCTGGAAGTTTGACAGCGGTTAGCATCAGGGCGGTGGTCCGACGATGGTTGGGCAGAAGTCCAACGACAGTCAACGATGGTTTCCCAGAGAGGTTGCATGGGTGTAGCTTTAAATCCTTAAAGTCAAATAGCACTCTCCAATCTCCAGCTAAAGGTCTAAACTCCAAGCAACTTTCATGTAGATTTTTAAGAGTGGCACACCTTATAAATGTGGAAAAGAAATGGGACAAATTCAGAGTGCTCCATCAGATGGTCCATATTGATCCCCACGATCGTAGAGCGTTTGACAAACATTTTTGTGCTTAAAGTATGTCAGAATTAAGAGATGTTTGGCTCATTGGATTCACCTCGTCAAATCGCTCGATTCAAAAATAAGCATGACATATTTAGAGTTCATTTATTCCTCCAATAAAAATTTTGAAGCTTCCAAACATGCTTCGGCCAATTTATTTAGACCCATTTGAGCTCGGATTGAATAGATTTTGGTGTTCATCTCTTTGAAACATTCAGTTTGACTATAACTTTAAGAAAATTGGATGTTGGTTGGTCCAAAATTTAATTTTAGAAGTTGTTAACTTGAATATGCCTCAAGATTCGTGCTCGATCAAGACAATTTTAGGTGACATATCAGTTGTCCCTCTATTTATGGACGTTGAATCAAGCATAGTTCATAAATATATTCATAATTTTAGCATTTCATTAAGTTGAAGCATTGATCGAAGCGAAAAATGTTAAAATTTTTGCTCCAAAATTTTAAAATTATTTAAAACTGATTGTAGAGGCTTCGCTGGGTTCTGAAAGTATCAACATTGAATCTGAAACATCAAAAAATGGTACCAAGGGCCTTAAAAACATCCGAATCTGATCGTATGGATTGAAAATCGAGCCCGGACAGGCATTGGCGGCCGAACCAGATGCGAGCGATTTGCGTGCGTGAGGGACTCATACAATGGCACATATAGCCTTTTTTTTAATTAAGTAAAAAAATTATTATAAAAACAAAAAAAAAACTTTTCTTTTAGAATAATTTTTAGAAAAGGGAATCATTAACTTAATTATTTTTAATATTTAAATTTTTCCATTTTTATTTATTTAAATAAGTAATTTTTGGAATTTTTAATTTTAAAAATCCAAAAAATTTGAAAAAAATCAAGAAAAAATATTTTCGAACTTGTCTCCCACTAGATTTATAAATATCCCCCTTGGGGGTGGGGAAGAGGCACAAATCTCAAAGCCGATATAAAATTTTCTCGCAAATTGATCGAAACACGATCTGGCAAAAGTTTTAAAGTTGTTGACACCTGAAAAAGGCCCGGTCCCCTGTGCAGGATCAGATCTTCTCTATGTTGCACCGATACGGATACGGCGACACGGATATGACACGATACGGATACGGGACACGTCAATTTTTAAAAATACAGGATACCAGTACGGCGCGAACACGGCATTATAATTTATAAATCATACATAAAAATTAAGAAAGCAATCAAAGCATAATATTTGAAATTACAAAAAAAATGACAACAACATCATTTGTAGCCTTGTAGCTTATAATTTCAAAATATAAGTAAGCATTAAATGTCTAGTACAACATCAAAAGCATAAACATAAATCATCTAGCACATGAAGTTTCAACTATTCAATAGAATGAATGATATAATTATCTTCTTCATTGGTTTGTCTTTGAACTTCTATATCATCTTCAATAAATATCATAGCTTCAATCTTCCTCTAAAGATTGTTTTAAAGGAGTCTCGAGATAGTCAAAAGAAATAAAAGCTCAATCCTCTGATATGGGCTCCAAACTTTCTCTAAAGACTATCCTGAAGGAGTCGCAAGACCGTCAATAGTGATAAAGGCCCTGTCCTCCAATGTTGGCTCTGAACTTCCTATGAAGGTTGTCTTGAAGGAGTTACAAGATCGTCAATAGCAATAAGGCTCAATCTTCCGAAGACTGTCCTGATGGAGTCGCAAGATTGTTAATAGCAATAGAAGCCTGGTCCACTGTGCAGACTCCACTTTATACCTGGTGAGGTAAAAGCTGACCGATAAGAGTGTAAAGACTGTCGGCGATGATCAGATCAGAACATGGTCCTCTGGCACTGGCAGTTGGAGGGTGTGTTGATGATGTTAATCAAGGAAGTGGTCAATGATGCCTATCAGGAGGCGAAGGGTCGACGATAGTGATTGAGAGGAAAAGGGCCAACTCTAGTCGTCAGGCTGATGAAGGTGGTGGTTGAATTGTATTATATTAAAGATAGTAGGCATCCATGATTCCCGGGGAGGAAAGTGAACAACCCAATAGAGGTGGTTGGGAGGTGTGTCGATGGCAGCAGTGTAACGACACACTAACTGTATAGAGATTAGGATTTACTTTAAACCTTTCTGTATTTGTGAGAAGATTTATAATAGATTGTTGCTTGCAAGATTATTTTTGGATAACTAAAATCATGGAATGGCTTTCTTGATTATAACCATAATCAAATCTACTTCTTATAAAATTAATGCAATAAAAACTGATGGTTGAAATGCGATAGAATAATGTTTGCTCGTTGTTGCGATGAAGTTGCTCTTAATATTGAAGGACTTCCTTTGGACCAGATAATAGATCATGATAAGAGGACTACCATGCTTCAATCTTGCCCAAAACATTGACTTGAACGATCTTTCAAGATTGTAACAAAGATTGCCCCTCAACCAGGAATCATTTTTCACAGACAACATCAAGATGTTGCGGACAAGATCATAAATGACTGTAAAGAGATATATAATTTAGCATCAAAGCTTTGTATGAAGATCATGTACACATAAAGATAAAATGAGAGGGGTGCGAGAGTCATAAGAGACATCAAGATTTTTATGTGGAAACTCCTGAAATGGGTAAAAATAATGAGACCTAGCCCATTTAAAATGATTACACTAGTGTTTGTAGTCAATTACAAATGTGTTCTTCCTCGGGGGAAAGGCCATGACTCAATGAATCACATAAAACACATTGTATAGTTGGGGTTCGAAAAATCTAATGATAAGAAAGTCATTATCAAGAAAATGTTGGCATGTTCATTTGGTTGGCAAGAATATATTTGGCCGACGTTAGTCCAAGGGACAGTAACAGCGGGCAACGGTAGTCAGAGGGATCATAGTCAATGGACGATGGAGGTCAGAGGGATCGTAGTCAACAGATGACGTGGTTGGAGGTACCGTAATCGACGGACAACGGAGGTTGGAGGGACCGTAGTCAGCGAGCAACAGTGGTCAGAGGGACTATAGTCGACAAACAACGATGGTTGGAGGGATCAAATTCGGTGGGCGACGAAGGTCGTAGGGACCGTAGTCTGCAAGTAATAGAGGCCAGAGGGGCCGTAGTCGGGTGTTTCCTACATGGCTACAAGCACTTTGATGGCCTCACATTGACAACAAAATAGCAATTTTTTTGTTTCTATCTTTATGAAATGTATAAATCTATGGAAAGTTAAAGTTTGAATTGTGTTTCACTCTCTTTTGTTTTATTTTGCTAAGGGATGTTTCTTTTTAGATCTCCATACTAGATTGTACTCATTGTACACTTTTTGCCTTTAATTTAAAATAATGCAAATGCACTTTTCAAGGTTTTCACTGCCCCGCAGGCGACTACAACCTTCACCAATTAAATCAACTTATTTTACATTAAAAAAAATAAAAAAATATGATGGTAAATTTTCAAGATATCAAATATTTTTTCTCTAGTATCAAAATACAAATAAAATGAAATGAAAAGAAGAAGAAGAAGAAGAAGAAGCCCAAACAACACATAAGCATTTTGGAGCCATGACTCATGACCACATACTAGCAATTTTCAACAATTATCTCCACAATTTATTCCATTTCATAGTGCTTCATAAAGCTACAATTGTAAAGCATAAGCAACAAGTCCACATTCAATCGTTTCCACGAATCAACCACTTTAATAAACATTCAATCACGTTGTTCTCATTTCATTAAGTGAAATTCAAATGCCCATCGCATTTTCTTAAATCCATACATGGAAATGAAAGGTTGTAAAATCAAAGGAAATACAACCACAAAAAACTATTTGGCCAGAAACCAATCAAAAGGTTCTCGAAATTCCATACCTCATTAAATTCTCACGACACGAACTTCAACAATCCCTTGGTTCTCTTCATAAAGCGAACCAAAACCACAACAGCGCAAGCAAGTACCCATGCAGGAAACACCCCCGTAGATAACTTCAAATTCTTCAACCAATCCGGAGGATCCTTCATGAAGACTGAGATTACAATACTAATTAACACGACCCCAACCAGGAACTTCGTTATAGGTTTCACCAGCGGATCCTGTAGCAAAAAACATAGCAAACGATCAAATTTACAAATCAATATCCCGAAGACATCACTCATTAAAAAATATATATTTGGTGACCTTGGGCTCGCCGTCGACGAGAACTAGGGACCCGTCGGTGTATGAGAGAATGGATCGGCCGTTTTTACGGTTGAACCGGATTGGAACACCACGGCCAGAGGAATTGAAAGAGTACAGGGTTTGGAAGCCGTACTTTTCGAGGATGTCCTGAACATCGAGGCGGTCCTGATCCCATCCGCCGAGGCTCGTACTGAAAGTGGCGATCGGACCTTTGCCGCGGTTGAAGAGGTGGATTTCCACCTCCGGGACTTTCGTCCTCACAATTCGTCGTCGGGGCTCGGGATTAGGGTCGGGGTTTGGGGGTGGATCGCCGCTAGGCCGTAACTCTTCGATGTTTTCACACGCGTTGACCTCCATTACCAGTTAGGTCACCGAAATTCGGACGCAACGCAGAGTTACAGTGACCCGAGCTTTTAATCCTCCGGACATGGCACTCAGCCTCAGCCGTGAGCCCGTGGCAATGAACGAAATTAATTTTGGAATATTTTTTTACTTATTATTTTTTATTTTTTTATTTATTTTTCTACGTCAAAATCAAATTATTTTAAATTATTTTATTATGGTTCTTAAAATTAAGACAATCTAACACTTATTTTAAACGCTTCCAGTCTGAAAATTATTTCAAAATGAAGTGCCATAAGTCTTAAATTTTATTTTAATGTTGATCTAAATTTTATTTAAAAAATTTATAGTCCTCAACTGGAATTATATGTGGAATTCAAAAGCCTCAAAATCATGTTGTATGTTGAGTTAGTCATTTATAGGTATCTAATAGGTTAGAGGGTCTCATGATTTTGGAGGCACTCATGAAAAGGTGGAAAATGCAACAAAATCTTTTAAAGTTTTTCTTAAGCACAGACTGGGACAAGTTCTTTTGATTATTGCCCTTCACCTATGGTACAAAAATAAATCAAGACAAAGTCAAAAGAACTTTGGAGATGTCATCGCTAGAAATGACATGTGATGTGTTGCAACACACGAGGTGAGCTACTGGGATTAAATGCTTAATCCCCAAGTCAGGTGAAGGGTGTTATCCCTTCATCAAAATCCTGAGAAGCACAAAAAAGTTCACTTGGATAAGGAGTGTGAAGCCTCCTTTCAACAACTCAAATTGCTCCTCTTCTTCATGTTTTTGTTATAAAGTTTGAGACCATGAGAAGACATACTGTTGTACCTAAGTTTTGGCGATAACTCCATCAACTCTGAGTTTACGAAGGGGTAAAGCTTGGGTCAGTTTATTATGTGAGTAATACTCTTTATGGTGCTGAGTAGAGATATCCAATCATGAAAATCTCGCATCAGCGCTAGGATCCTTTACTTGCCAACTAAGACCCTACTTGTAAGCCCTTCCTATCCAGTCCATAACTAACATCACGTCAAGGCAATGATCATGAAACCATATTACTCTAGCACTTATTGTTGCGGATCTATGGTTTATGATTTTGATGATAGCAAACATTCATTATTTCTCTACGATTGCCTTATGTGCTAACATTTCAGGTCCACTCGATCAGACTACAATCTGGAACCAGCTCAAGATTGGGTAGACTAGATCTATGTCAGTTTGTAATCTTTTTCCATTCTTGAGTCTGTTGTATTTGGTGGGGCTATAACTTGGTAGAAATTCTCTTGCTCCCTATATGATTTCTGTTTTTGGTAACATCGTCCGGGACGATATTAATATCGGTCTGGACGATCTGTCCAAAATTAGAAACCTAATTAGGGCATCCTCATTAAGGCAGCCGTCAACAGATCGGCCTGGACGATAATCTCAATTCAGAAAGAATCAGCCGCCATAATCAGTTTAGGAATTCTTTATTTTAGAAAATCGGCCAGGACGATATTATTGTCGTCCAGGACGATCTAACTCAATCATGCCTAAATTGATCTGGTATCTTTGGATTGCATTAATGGTTGATTGATACGATCACATCGTTCGGGACGATCGAATGATCGGCCAGGACGATGGCCTGGGCGATTTACATCGGACAGCTTGTATTCAGGGCGATGATCAGGACGATTGAAATCGATTTTAAACTAATCGGCCAGGACGATCGTGAGATCGGCCTGAACGATGTAACCAATTTTCTTCTGATCGTCTCAAATCGTCCCGGGCTAATGAGCTTAATTTGTACTGATCGGCCAGGACGATATGCCTATCGTCCTGGACGATAATGTCGGCAACTTGCATTAATGAGCTTATTTTGAGAGCTTCTATTTAAGATTTGCCATGGCACTTTGTAAGTGTCTTTGGCAGCCATTGTAGCTTCATTCTTGTGGGGGAAACTTGAAGAGAGAGCTTGAAAGGGAGAGAGGAAAGGGTGGAGTTGAGAGAGGGAGAAGATCCTGTGAGGGGGGACTCAAGGGAGTGTGGAGGGGGTTCCACACGGTTGCTCCGATGAACTCGCACCTTACGAATTCAAGGCTTGTCTTGAGGTAAGTTCACCAAAGAAGAAGTCTCTTTGGTGTCAAAGGACCCGGCAACTCCGCCGCACCGGGAGAGGTGGAAGTGATTTTGTAAAGGCTTCTCCGCCTAGCTGTGGGGGTTAAAGGAGAGACACTTGTGTTAGTGAAATACTTGGAGGGTGCCTCCAAGGAGTGGACGTAGGTAAAGGTTTGATCGAACCACTATAAATTTGGTGTGTTCTTTCTTTATTTATTCCACTTTTTTTTAATTTTTGCATCGTTGGTTTTCTATGTGGTGATATTGGTTTTAGTTTTATCTTTAGTTTTAAAGTTTTCCAATTCACCTCTCTTTTAAATTAGCTTTGGGCCAGTTCTATAGGGCATAACATCCCTAACGTACTTTCAAGTGGTCTCAAAGCACTTTCTAGTGTCATCTGAGCACTTTTAAGTGGTATCAGAGCGGGATTCGAATTTTTAAGTTTGAAAACTTTTTGAGTTTCGATCCATGGCTAATCATACTTTTGCGGAAGGATATTCAATCACTAGACCACCATTGTTTGAAAATATTACATTTGATTTTGGAAAATTCGCATGTCTACTTTTTTGCAATCGATTGATTTTTGTATGTGGCATATGATTTTAACTGGTTATTTATCACCATCACGTATTGTTAATGGAATTAAAACTGATATTCCTTTTAATCAATAGAATAGGGATGAACGAATGGATGCTCAATTAAATGCTAAGTCTTTAAATTATTTTTTCTGTGCTTTAAATTCTGATGATTTTATGTTAATATCCACGTGCACTACCGGTAAGGAAGTTTGGGATAAATTGCACACCATATACGAAGGCACTAGTGAAATCAAGCAATCCAAGTTGAATTTTTTAATGCATGATTTTGAAATATTTTCTATGAAACCTTTTGAAACGATTTTAGACATGTATACAAGGTTTATTCAAATTACTACATCATTGCATGCCTTAAGAAAAGATTTTTCAAATTTTGAAAAAGTTAACAAAATTCTTCGATGTCTACGGGATAAATTTGATTCTAAAGTTGTTGCTATTTGTGAGTCTAAAGATTTGAATATATATTCTATTGATAATTTGATTGGCTCACTCATTGCCTACGAGCAAGGTTTGGGTCAAAGACTTTTGGATGCAAGCGAAACGATTGTTCTAAAAGCTGAAGATATGTAAAGAGGAAGCTTAGTTGGTGACGATAGAAAGGGCTTGTCAAGCAAATCACAAAGCTCACCAAAGCATAAGCAAAAGTGGAAAAAAGATAAAATTGTTAAGGATGTTAATATTTCCTCTGACTTTATTTGTTTTAGATGCAGGAAACCTGGACATATGAAGAATACGTGCCCTAATGTAAGAATTCTTCCTACGAAAGAAAAGGGCAAGGCGAAGCAAAATTTAAACTGGGGAAATAATGAAAGGCAAAAAATCTCATGGGAAGATCTGGTCTCTAAAGCATCGGACCATGAGAGAGATAATGGTTAAGAGCCTTTCGTATTTTTGTGTTGTGTTTTAGTGTTTTTTCTTTTTTTTGTGTTTTTTGTTTTTATGTTTTTCGTTTTGTTTTTTTTTTCATTCCTTTTTGTCTCTGTGAAATTTTTTCTCTCATCAACACACACACTCACTTTTCTAAAAATGAAAAATATACTTCCTGATTTCTCTTGAAATCTTTGGTAAGTTGTGATTGACTTATCTAAAAACAATCAAAGGAAGGAAACTCATGTTTTTGACTTTCAATCTCTGTTTCCTAAAAGAGATTTTTCTACTTTTGATTTAAAATCTTTTTCATCTTTTAAATTAGTTTTTGAAACTAAATTTTTTATCTCCCTATATTTTATTTATCGCATAGAAATCTTTTGCATGTTGTTGAATTTAATTCAAAATTTTCTTAATCAAGAAATTCGCTTTATCAATAGTATGGGTTTACTTTTAGTATTTAAGATTTCAGAAAGGTAGCATAATCAAAAAAATTGGCCAATGATGCTAAAAATAAAAGATGCGCAAAGCGCCAAAATTGAAAAAATATAGAATACACAAAGTGTATCAAAAGATGCGCAATGCGCCAACCAATTATCAAGAGGCATAAATGAGCCCACAAAATTTTAATGCTTACCATTCTTATACTTCTTAAAGCTTAAGAAAACCCTTGATTTTTTGATGCTTGAGTTTGAAAATCTTGATTCATGATTTAACAAATCGTGCATTAATCTTCTATTAGATATATTTTATGAAAGGAGTTTTGAAAAATTATTGTTTCTTTCTCTAATTTATTCCATGATTTAGATATTGAATTAAAAAGTTTTTGAGCCTTTTTAAAGAACTTGAGTTTGGATTATCAATTCTTGATTTTCTAACCTTTTTCTGGATTATGCGTTGTCAATCCAATTCTACTAAATTTTTTATTAAAACCAAGAGGTAACTTTCTCATTTTAAGAATATTTGTTTTTCACTAGATCAGGGAATGTTTTTTGTCTTTTGGTCATTTTGTTTTTTGTGCCTCCTCTCTTTTTGATAATGTCAAAGGGGGAGAACGTATTGTTGAATTTTTGTACTGTTGTCATATTTGTATCTTGTTTTCAAAAAATTAAAAACAACAAAAATATTTTCATCTCCCCTATTTTTTAAAAGTGTTATTCTAGTAAGGGGGAGATTAGGAGAAATTGATTTCTTTTGAAAATTCAAATTGAAATGTTTTATCATCATCAAAAAGGGGGAGATTGTTATGGATCTATGGTTTATGATTTTGATGATAGCAAACATTCATTATTTCTCTACGAATGCCTTATGTGCTAACATTTCAGGTCCACTCGATCAGACTACAATCTGGAACCAGCTCAAGATTGGGTAGACTAGATCTATGTCAGTTTGTAATCTTTTTCCTTTCTTGAGTCTGTTGTATTTGGTGGGGCTATAACTTGGTAGAAATTCTCTTGCTCCCTATATGATTTCTATTTTTGGTAACATCGTCCGGGACGATATTAATATCGGTCTGGACGATCTGTCCAAAATTAGAAACCTAATTAGGGCATCCTCATTAAGGCAGCCGTCAACAGATCGGCCTGGACGATACTTGTATCGGCCAGGACGATAATCTCAATTCAGAAGGAATCAACCGCCATAATCAGTTTAGGAATTCTTTATTTTAGGAAATCGGCCAGGACGATATTATTGTCGTCCAGGATGATCTAACTCAATCAGGCCTAAATTGATCTGGTATCTTTGGAATGCATTAATAGTTGATTGATACGATCACATCGTTCGGGACGATCGAATGATCGGCCAGGACGATGGCCTGGACGATTTACATCGGACAGCTTATATTCAGGGCGATGATCAGGACGATTGAAATCGATTTTAAACTAATCGGCCAGGACGATCATGAGATCGGCCTGAACGATGTAACCAATTTTCTTCTGATCGTCTCAAATCGTCCCGGGCTAATGAGCTTAATTTGTACTGATCGGCCAGAACGATATGTCTATCGTCCTGGACGATAATGTCGGCAACTTGCATTAATGAGCTTATTTTGAGAGCTTCTATTTAAGATTTGCCATGGCACTTTGTAAGTGTCTTTGGCAGCCATTGTAGCTTCATTCTTGTGGGGGAAACTTGAAGAGAGAGCTTGAAAGGGAGAGAGGAAAGGGTGGAGTTGAGAGAGGGAGAAGATCCTGTGAGGGGGGACTCAAGGGAGTGTGGAGGGGGTTCCACACGGTTGCTCCGGTGAACTCGCACCTTACGAATTCAAGGCTTGTCTTGAGGTAAGTTCACCAAAGAAGAAGTCTCTTTGGTGTCAAAGGACTCGGCAACTCCGCCGCACCGGGAGAGGTGGAAGTGATTTTGTAAAGGCTTCTCCGCCTAGCTGTGGGGGTTAAAGGAGAGACACTTGTGTTAGTGCAATACTTGGAGGGTGCCTCCAAGGAGTGGACGTAGGTCAAGGTTTGATCGAACCACTATAAATTTGGTGTGTTCTTTCTTTATTTATTCCACACTTTTTTAATTTTTGCATCGTTGGTTTTCTATGTGGTGATATTGGTTTTAGTTTTATCTTTAGTTTTAAAGTTTTCCAATTCACCTCTCTCTTTTAAATTAGCTTTGGGCCAGTTCTATAGGGCCTAACATCCCTAATGTACTTTCAAGTGGTCTCAAAGCACTTTCTAGTATCATCTGAGCACTTTTAAGTGGTATCAGAGCGGGATTCGAATTTTTAAGTTTGAAAACTTTTTGAGTTTCGATCCATGGCTAATCATACTTTTGCGGAAGGATATTCAATCACTAGACCACCATTGTTTGAAAATATTACATTTGATTTTGGAAAATTTGCATGTCTACTTTTTTGCAATCGATTGATTTTTGTATGTGGCATATGATTTTAACTGGTTATTCATCACCATCACGTATTGTTAATGGAATTAAAACTGATATTCCTTTTAATCAATAGAATAGGGATGAACGAATGGATGCTCAATTAAATGCTAAGTCTTTAAATTATTTTTTCTGTGCTTTAAATTCTGATGATTTTATGTTAATATCCACGTGCACTACCGGTAAGGAAGTTTGGGATAAATTGCACACCATATACGAAGGCACTAGTGAAATCAAGCAATCCAAGTTGAATTTTTTAATGCATGATTTTGAAATATTTTCTATGAAACCTTTTGAAACAATTTTAGACATGTATACAAGGTTTATTCAAATTACTACATCATTGCATGCCTTAAGAAAAGATTTTTCAAATTTTGAAAAAGTTAACAAAATTCTTCGATGTCTACGGGATAAATTTGATTCTAAAGTTGTTGCTATTTGTGAGTCTAAAGATTTGAATATATATTCTATTGATAATTTGATTGGCTCACTCATTGCCTACGAGCAAGGTTTGGGTCAAAGACTTTTGGATGCAGGCGAAACGATTGTTCTAAAAGCTGAAGATATGTAAAGAGGAAGCTTAGTTGGTGACGATAGAAAGGGCTTGTCAAGCAAATCACAAAGCTCACCAAAGCATAAGCAAAAGTGGAAAAAAGATAAAATTGTTAAGGATGTTAATATTTCCTCTGACTTTATTTGTTTTAGATGCAGAAAACCTGGACATATGAAGAATACGTGCCCTAATGTAAGAATTCTTCCTACGAAAGAAAAGGGCAAGGCGAAGCAAAATTTAAACTGGGGAAATAATGAAAGGCAAAAAATCTCATGGGAAGATCTGGTCTCTAAAGCATCGGACCAGGAGAGAGATAATGGTTAAGAGCCTTTCGTATTTTTGTGTTGTGTTTTAGTGTTTTTTCTTTTTTTTGTGTTTTTTGTTTTTATGTTTTTCGTTTTGTTTTTTTTTTCATTCCTTTTTGTCTCTGTGAAATTTTTTCTCTCATCAACACACACACTCACTTTTCTAAAAATGAAAAATATACTTCCTGATTTCTCTTGAAATCTTTGGTAAGTTGTGATTGACTTATCTAAAAACAATCAAAGGAAGGAAACTCATGTTTTTGACTTTCAATCTCTGTTTCCTAAAAGAGATTTTTCTACTTTTGATTTAAAATCTTTTTCATCTTTTAAATTGGTTTTTGAAACTAAATTTTGTATCTCCCTATATTTTATTTATCGCATAGAAATCTTTTGCATGTTGTTGAATTTAATTCAAAATTTTCTTAATCAAGAAATTCGCTTTATCAATAGTATGGGTTTACTTTTAGTATTTAAGATCTCAGAAAGGTAGCATAATAAAAAAAATTGGCCAATGATGCCAAAAATAAAAGATGCGCAAAGCGCCAAAATTGAAAAAAATATAGAATACACAAAGTGTATCAAAAGATGCGCAGTGCGCCAACCAATTATCAAGAGGCATAAATGAGCCCACAAAATTTTAATGCTTACCATTCTTATACTTCTTAAAGCTTAAGAAAACCCTTGATTTTTTGATGCTTGAGTTTGAAAATCTTTATTCATGATTTAACAAATCGTGCATTAATCTTCTATTAGATATATTTTATGAAAGGAGTTTTGAAAAATTATTTTTTCTTTCTCTAATTTATTTCTTGATTTAGATATTGAATTAAAAAGTTTTTGAGCCTTTTTAAAGAACTTGAGTTTGGATTATCAATTCTTGATTTTCTAACCTTTTTCTGGATTATGCGTTGTCAATCCAATTCTACTAAATTTTTTATTAAAACCAAGAGGTAACTTTCTCATTTTAAGAATATTTGTTTTTCACTAGATCAGGGAATGTTTTTTGTCTTTTGGTCATTTTGTTTTTTGTGCCTCCTCTCTTTTTGATAATGTCAAAGGGGGAGAACGTATTGTTGAATTTTTGTACTGTTGTCGTATTTGTATCTTGTTTTCAAAAAATTAAAAACAACAAAAATATTTTCATCTCCCCTATTTTTTAAAAGTGTTATTCTAGTAAGGGGGAGATTAGGAGAAATTGATTTCTTTTGAAAATTCAAATTGAAATGTTTTATCATCATCAAAAAGGGGGAGATTGTTATGGATTTATGGTTTATGATTTTGATGATAGCAAACATTCATTATTTCTCTACGAATGCCTTATGTGCTAACATTTCAGGTCCACTCGATCAGACTACAATCTGGAACCAGCTCAAGATTGGGTAGACTAGATCTATGTCAGTTTGTAATCTTTTTCCTTTCTTGAGTCTGTTGTATTTTGTGTGGCTATAACATGGTAGAAATTCTCTTGCTCCCTATATGATTTCTGTTTTTGGCGTCCGGGACGATATTAATATCGGCATGGACGATCTGTCCAAAATTAGAAACCCTAATTAGGGCATCCTCATTAAGGCAGCCGTCAACAGATCGGCCTGGATGATACTTATATCGGCCAGGACGATAATCTCAATTCAGAAAGAATCAGTCGCCATAATCAGTTTAAGAATTCTTTGTTTTAGGAAATCGACCAGGTCGATATTATTGTCATCCAGGACGATCTAACTCAATCATGTCTAAATTGATCTGGTATCTTTGGAAAGCATTAATGGTTGATTGATACGATCACATCGTTCGGGACGATCGAATGATCGGCCAGGACGATGGCCTGGACGATTTACATCGGACATCTTGTATTCAGGGCGATGATCAGGACGATTGAAATCGGTTTTAAACTAATCGGACAGGATGATCGTGAGATCGGCCTGGATGATGTAACCAATTTTCTTCTGATCGCCTCAAATCGTCCCGGGCTAATGAGCTTAATTTGTACTGATCGACCAGGACGATATGCCTATCGTCCTGGACGATAATGTCGACAACTTGCATTAATGAGCTCGTTTTGAAAGCTTCTATTTAAGATTTGGCATGACACTTTGTAAGTGTCTTTGGCAGCCATTGTAGCTTCGTTCTTGTGGGGGAGACTTGAAGAGAGAGCTTGAAAGGGAGAGAGGAAAGGGTGGAGTTTGAGAGAGGGAGAAGATCCTGTGAAGGGGGACTCAAGGGAGTGTGGAGGGGATTCCACAGAGTTGCTCCGACGAACTCGCACCTTAGTACTATCGGATTCAAGGCTTGTCTCGAGGTAAGTTCACCAAAGAAGAAGTCTCTTTAGTGTCAAAGGATCCGGCAACTCCGCCGCACCGGGAGAGGTGGAAGTGATTTTGTAAAGGCTTCTCCGCCTAACTATGGGGGCTAAAGGAGATACACTTGTGTTAGTGCAATACTTGGAGGGTGCCTCCAAGGAGTGGACGTAGGTCAAGGTTTGACCGAACCACTATAAATCCGGTGTGTTCTTTCTTTATTTATTCCGCACTTTTTAATTTTCGCATCGTTGGTTTTCTGTGTGCTGATATTGGTTTTAGTTTTATCTTTGGTTTTAAAGTTTTCCAATTCACCTCTCTCTTTTAAATTAGATTTGGGCCAGTTCTATAGGGCCTAACATCCCTAACAAACTTTCAAGTGGTCTCAGAGCACTTTCTAGTGTCATCTGAGCACTTTCACTTATTAACTTTCTATTAAACATCAATCACCCTAACACTAACAAGGAGACTGTGAGTAACAAAAGCTAGTTCTTGACACTATATGTAGATGGGTTATTAGGTGAATATGGGGTTGGAGTATGCATTTTTCTAAGAAGCTTAATTGGAATAATTATCGCTTAGGTTGCCCATATAAATTTCTAAGTCACTAATAATCAACTTGAGTATGAGGCTCTACTCATAGGATTATGATTTGCCACTATGTTGGCCGCCACACAACACCAACTTGAACTCTTTATTAGTTGTGTATGATGTGCAAGACGAGACATTACAAAAATAATTCTTCAAAGAAAAGTACAAATTATGTGTAAAACCTGCTAATTAGGATGAAGTTGCATCATTTGTAACTAGATAGAAAAGAGGAGACTCAACAAATTTTTGTATTTAGTCTCATCCACATGTGTCTGGGAATATTTTATATGCCTATAAAGATCTTCATGTATTTTGAAGTTCCCTAAGGGTATTTATGCATGTTTGTGAAATATTGAAATTCCCCCAAAGGCTATGCAGCATTAAGGTAAGTAATGCCACGATGTTGAGCTCTCTAAAATTTTGGCAATTAACTCATAATGTGGTGTTGGGGTTGGCGTTGTGACCCGGGTGATTGGGTGTTGCGATGTTTGGCCAAAATTAAATGATCCAATATCAATTTTCCACTAAAATTCATTCATTTCCTCAAACCAAGGTTGTTATATATATATATATATATATATATATATATATATATATATATATATATATATATATATATATATATATATATATATATATATATATATATATATATATATATATATATATATATATATATATATATATATATATATATATGGAAATTGTAATTTGCATTAGAAAAAAAGTAATACAAGCAACAAAAGATAGTAATCACATTCCTTCTTCAACAAATAAAATAAAGAAGAAAGAATGCAATTATCAAAAAAGCAATCAAAAGTAAAATTACTATCTAAAGTTAAAGTAGCACAACATTCTACTACTTTATTACAATTTCTAGAAATCAAATGAATGATGACATTATTAAAATCGTTAAGGAAAATAATGTCTTTATTCCAATCTTAAAATTGTTGACATTTCATCTTCTTCAAGGAATCATGAAGCCACTTGATCACATTTTGGTCATTTCCTTCAATAATAACTCCCTTGTATTTCAATATCCACCATTGCAAGTGTTCTCTAAGTAAATAAATAGCATGTAGTTCAGGAGACGCAATATCCCAATGTTTCAATTGCTTACTAAAAGCACAAAGGAAACGCCCCTTATGATCTCCAATTAAAACTCAAAGGTTTGCATTATATGAATCCTTTAGTGTAGCATCCACATTGATTTTTATTCAATCTAGGGGAGGAGGACGCCAAATATCAATAAACTCCAATCGAAGATCAACATCCCAAATTCCTAGAATTAGATTAGTTGACATATGTATAATGGAACTTAATATGTTTGAGGCCAAAAAATCAATAGATGAAGTATCCATTCTAAGCTTTATTTGATTTCCTTTTTTTCCATGAGAAGTAAACAACTATACAATAAAGTTTAACTATGTTCAAGTTAACTATAGACAATCTTTTCAACTCCTCTAAACACTTAGAGTAGGAATCAATGTTGGAACTTGAAATCCCCATTTAGGTAGCTTCTTCATAATTTGATGCATTTGATTGCAGAAAATAGTCACCTATGTTGCAAATCTAGATTTATGTATTATAATTTTGATGATAGCAAATATTTTGAACACTTTTATTTTTTTTACTATTGCCCTACTTGCTAACGTCTTAGGTTCACAAGGTTAATTACAAATCAAGTCAGCTCAAGATTGGGTATATTAGGATTGAGTCAGTCTATAATTGTACTTCAAGTATTTTTACCTTTTCTTGAGCCAAATGTAATAAAATGGATCATGATGCTAAGAAACCTTATATACACACACTCAGAGGGGAAAATTCTATCTTTTTTAGAGTTTTCTATTTTTGATCATATCATCTGAGATGATCCAAAATCATCCTAGACAAACAGTTAAAAATGAAAACCCTAATTAGGGCATCCTTATTAAGATAGCCGAATTAGGAAAATCATCCTGGACAATTTTCACATCGTCCTGGGATGATATGCCCAAATCAGAAATAATCAGCCGCCAACTCTTTTAGGTATGTTATTATTTTTTGACATCATACCGGACATTATCACGGGAGAGCTTGGGAGAGAGAGAGAGAGAGAGAGAGACAGAGAGAGAGAGAGAGAGAGAGAGAGAGAGAGAGAGAGAGAGAGAGAGAGAGAGAGAGAGAGAGAGAGAGAGGATCTTGTGAGAAGGAGTTTGTGAGAATTTTATAAAGGTTACTCCAAGCAAGGATTCGAGTCGACTTCTCTAGTCATCGTTCCTAGTTCCTTGGAGGTTCTAGAGAGGTTTACTTCCGCGATTGATCAAGGTTCTTTGTCTACTTAAAGAAGAAGTGAAAGGAATTGGGTTCTCTATCTGCTTTAGGAGGAAGCGAAAGGAGTTGAGTTCTTTGCCTTACTATGGTTGATGGAAAGGAGTTGTGTAAAAGCTACTCCGCCTTACTGTGGTAGCAAAAGGAGAGTCACTGATTTTAGTGCAATACCCGAAGGAGAGACTTTGGGGAGTGGATGTAGGTCAAGTTGACTGAATCACTATAATATTTGGTGTGTTCTTTATTATTGCATTTCCATATTTAATTTCCATACTTTATTTTATATGGGTGATTGTTTAGTTTAGATTGTGATTTCTATTTGAGAATTTTTAAAATACAAAATTCACCCTCATTTTGGTTAGCCTCGGGCTAGTTCATAAGGGTTTAACATCCCTAATAAACTTTCAAGTGGTATCAGAGCGGGATTCATAAAATCTAATTTTTGAAAACTTTTAAATTTTTATTTATGGCCAACTTTGGTAATCAAAATACTGTGGAAGGGTATTCTATTATGCGATCATCATTATTTGATAATATACTTATTGATTTCTGGAAAGCTTATATTTTCATGTTTTTATAATCTATTGACTATCGCATGTAGATGTTTGTTAAAGAAAGTTATTCTCCACCATCACGTAAAATCAATGGCATAAAAACTAAACTTCCACTAACTAAATGGACTTTTGATGATAGGAATTTAGCACAACTTAATGCAAAATGCTTAAAATATTTTTTCTGTGATTTGAAATCAGAATATTACATGCATGCCTCAACTTATATCACTGGTAAGAAAATTTGGGATAGATAATGTATCACTTATGAAGGCACAAGCGATGTTAAACAGTCTAGGTTAAATATTTTGCTTCATGACTACGAACTATTTTACTTCATGACTATGAACTATTTTGCATGAAACCTAGCGAAATGATATCTAGAATATATACTAGGTTTACACAAATTGTCACATCCCTACATGCCTTAGAAAGAGAAATCACTAACTATAAAAAAGTTAATAAGATTTTAAGATGTTTGCCTTCTTCCTATTATGCTCAGATAACTGCAATCATTGAATCCAAGGATTTAAATACTTATTCTATTTATAACTTACTTAGGTCACTCATTACTTACGAATAAGGAGTGAAGCAAAGATAACTTGATGAAGGTAAGAAAAAGAAGGATAAATCTGTGACGCTAAAGGCCAACGATATAGATATTAATTCTTTCGGGTCTAAAATTGATGATGTTGCCTTAATCAATAGGAAATTCAAAAGCTTTCTAAGGAAGAAATAAAAACACCATCAGAAGTGGATAAAGATAAGAGTAGCAAGAATTTTAAAAGTTATACTGATATGATTTATTTTGAATGCAGGAAGCCGGAACATGTTAAAGCTGATTTTCCTGTATTTAAGGCTCATCTAAGCAAGGAGAAGAGTGAGGAGAAACCCAAGTTCAGGAAGGATAAGAAGCAATTTCAAAAGGCATTCTGGGTGGATTCTGCATCTGACTCCTCTGAGACTAAAGCTGAAGAGGAGACAACAAACCTATCTTGGTCAATCTGACTAAGTAGAGGTATATGAATTAACCTACGACCAATTACTTAAAGTTTATGAGAAAATTCAAACATCATATATAAAACTTAAGAAATTGCATGCTAGCCTAAAATTAGAATTTTTAAATTAGCAAAAAGAGCATGACGTTTTACTTAAAGATCACACTACACTTGATAGCAATGACATATTATTACTTAATGAGTTTGATGAGTTAAATAAAAAGCATTCTGAGTTAGTCATTAAACGTGATTCATTGAAAGCATCCCACACTTCATTAAAAAAATGATTTTAAAATATATATTATTGAATCTGAGAGTAAGGAGCATTATTTGAAAGTTGATAATACTATTTTGGAAAGTGCTAACACTTTTTTTTAAAGCGGATTGAAGGCACTTGAGGAAAATAGTATTCCACCCACACCTGAATAGTTTTTCAATCTTGATCCAAAGTAAAAATTTTGAAACCTAAGAAGAGGCACTATAACTTGAATAGATTGATAAGCCCTTTTCCTGGTGTTAGATATTTTTCATGTGATATGCTAGGACACATCTCCCACACTTGCACTATTCATCATATTACACATTGGGTATGGAGACCCAAATTACATAATTCACACCATAACACATATACAATGCATTCTTATTTCCATAAGAAGGGACCCAAACTTGTTTGGGTTCCTAAATTTGATGTTTGATGATTTTATATGTGTGCTCTCACCAAAGACCTCGTGGGAGCATGTGGTACCTAGACATCGGATGCTCATGACACATCCTGCATCTTAAGGACCAGATTGGGTTTGATTAACATAAATGCATGAACTTGATGATTAATGAATTCTGAATTTTATATTTTATGATATGTTATTTATTGTTTTTTTTTCTTTATTTTGCTTCTAACTTTTCTTTTATTTTTAGTTTTAATTATTAATTTTTACTTGCTATTATTTTTTGTGTTTTCATTTCTATTGTTTTAGTTTTTTTTTCTTTTGGTCACTACTGAAATGATATTTTATGCTTTATTTTTGTTTTTAAAAATTTGAAGTCAATATTTGACATCCCTAAATTAGTTAAAGGGAGAAATACCATTAATTATTTCCCTTGCTCTGACTTCTTTTAGTAGTATAATTTTCTTTTCTAAACAAAATGTATCTCAAATTAATTATTGAACTTTGTGATTGAGATCTTTTTTATCTTGTTATAGTAATCTATCTTATATAAATAATAATCAAAGTCATTAAACAATTTTTAAGCTTTTATAATCTTATCATTACATTTATCATATGAATTTTATTATTCTTTATGGTTTACTCTTTCTTATATTAGAAAGTAAGTTTTTCTTCTCTAATATTTGGAAGATATTCTCACAATGAGAGTATTTAAAAATTTTTGAAAGGGAGTTAGCTTGAAAAAATGACAAGAGGCATAAAATGTGCCGAAAATAAAGAAAAACTGAAAAGATGCTCAATAATCGCCAAAAAAAATTGAAATATATATAAAGTGTATCAAAAGTCAAAAGATGCATAAAGTGAGCTAACCAATTGACAAGATGCATAAAATAAGCCCACAAAAAAGCAAGCTTCCATCTTGTTCAAACCTTTAAATCATAGAAGAATTCATGTGTCACTAGATATTTTCAAAGACTTGAGTTCAAAATTCATGATTGTGACTAATTACTTTGGTATTTTATTCTATAAGATATTTTTTTAGAACCAAGTTTTGAACAGATCACTTTTTCTTATCCAATTACTTTTTCTGAGTAATTTTTTTTTTTTAAAAGATGGTTTCCCCAGTAAGAAGTTCGAGCTAGGGTTAACAGGATCAATTGTTCTACCATTTTTTAGATTTTGATGATGTTAACTCATTATCTTATAAATTTTTAATCCAATCACAAGAAAAATTTATGATATTCTTACTTTGATAAAAAAAATCTTTATTTTTCTTTATTTTTATCATTTTTATCATCTTTTTCATATTTAATATTTTGTTTTTACAGTTTTTTTTATTTTGGGGCACCTTCTAATCACCTATCTCCATCATCACACATCATTTTAGATGATACTTCTATCATCCTGGATGATATCATCAATCCACCCTTCATTTTTCATCTAATGGCTGATCTAACTTAATCATTTGAGATCATCCTGGATAATCCCCATCATCTCGGTCGATATGATAAAATTTTGCTTCAATTATTTTTGATCATTCTGGATAATTCACATGTTTGTTCTAAATAATCCATGTGGCCAAAGATGTTACACATTTTAAATTCAGCCGGTACGATCCATTATTATCGATCATCCTAGACGATCCTCCTAATCATCCTGAATGATCTACTTTTTCAACGATCATCCTGCATGACTCATCGTATGATCGCCTGTAGATAATCATCATGGATGTTGTCTGATCATCTTGGATGATATAATTGCCTTTTTTGATGAATCGTCCCAGACATCATAAATTTGTCTGATCATCCTAGATGATCCTATAATCATCCTAGATGATATGTCCAATTCTTTATTAATAGCTAGCCTCAAATAGTTTTCTCAACCCAAATATTTTATTCTTATTTTTTCTCACTCATCCTCTAATATTCTTATCAATGGTGGGTGGAAAACAATTTAGAATGGCAACCGGCAGTTCTTCAAAGGCCTCTATCAAATCTCATTTCATTGAGGTGACTCACCAAACGCTTATCTTTGCTACAAGATAATCAGGATCACACTATTTAAGATCATTAACCCTCGTATGCTCACTTACCCAGTCTTAAATCTTTTTGTTCACACCTCCCTTACCATCATTCTTACACTTGCCTTCCCTTTCAATTTTGAACTCCTTTATAAATTTTTTGTATGCCTTAAGATTAACTCCACTTACACTGCCCTTCAATCCTATGTAAACTAATAGCCTGTAGAAATTACCAATCAGGACTACCACGAACTCCTCCAACTATCCACTACTGGAGATAAGATTCACCTCTTATCTCAAGATCCTGAGTACGACTGCACTTTTGCCAATTATCTTCTAAGAAACACTCATGTCTCTTATCATGATGGGGCGTCTAGATCCTTAGTCAAAGATATTAGGACAATCTAACAAGTACTTCGTACCTCAGTAATCCCTAAGGCAAGTGATCATGTCAACATCACTCCTCTCCTTCTATATAATGGCCCATAGAGAGTTTAATGTTACTAATATTCTTTTTTGATACATTGAGCATCTGACTAGTATTAGGGATCCACGGCACAGAAGAAAGCCTAACTATGCCTTAGGACACATCATATTTTGTATTTTTTGTTTTGTATTTCTTTTCTATTTTCCTCCTCCTTTTTGTGATATCAAAAGGGGGAGTAGTAGTAGTGTTAAAGTGTTTGTGTTGTTTTGTTATTTCATTATTATACTTTAGTGTTTGTACCATATGCTTAATTTTAGTAAAATTTATATTGCTTGGTTCACATTATTTTCCTTTACGTTATTTTACAATTAATTGCTTAAGTTGAATTTCCTATCAAATATTTTGCATCATCAAAAAGGGGGAGATTGTTGCAAATTTGGATTTAGGGATTTTAATTTTAATAATAGTAAATATTTCTGACACTTCTATTTTTTATACTATTGCCCTACCTATTAGCATTTCAGGTCCACAAGGTTAATTATAAAACAAGCTAGCTCAAGATTGGGTAGATTAGGATTGAGTCAGTCTGTAAATGTACTTCAAGTGTTTTTATATTTTCTTAAGTCAAATGTAACAAAGTGGATCTTGATGCTAAGTAACCTTGCATACACATACTCAGGAGAGAAAATTTTGTCTGTTTTAGAGTTTTTTATTTTTAATCATGTCGTCCTGATCCAAAATCATCCTGGATGACCAATTAAAAATACAAACCCTAATTATGGCATCCTTGTTAAGACAACCAAATTAGGAAAATCGTCTTGGATGATATTCACATCGTCCTATATGATATGCTTAAATTAGAAAGAATCAGCCGCCAAATCTTTTATTACTGTCCTGACCTGAAAGAGCTAAATTATAACTAATTGACAACAATCGCTCTTCTAATTTAAGCATATCATCTAAATCTTAGCTCTCTCAGGGCAAATTTGAAACCCTTCTATATAAGATCTCTTATTTACTCAAGATTGGATCTTTTTCTATTGTCCTAACCTGAGAGAGCTAAGAGGAGAGGGAGAGCTTGGGAGAGAGAGAGAGAGGGTATTGTGAGGGTTTCACATCCAAGCAAGAATCTGAGTTATCTTCTCCAATCGTCATCCCTAAATCCTTGGAGGTTTTAGAGAGGTCTACTTCAGCGATTGATTGAGGTTTTCTGCTTATTTTAGGAGGAAGTGAAATGAGTCGAGTTCTCTGCCTGGTTCAAGAGGAAGCAAAAGGAGTTGGGTTTTTACCATACCGGGGTCGGTGGAAAGGGGTGTTGTTTAATAAGTTCAATGCTATCTTCATTCAGATATGGAGATACTTTTATTAATTTGATAACTAATATACTCTCTTCTTTAAAATAACTCTGCATTTGCAAACAATTCCAGTTGCCATCTTCAAAAATAAATTTATAGACCTATTCATTATGAAGCTCATGTGAATTAACATAAGTAGGACATTTATTAAGAGGTTTATCAAAGATCCAAGTATTATTCATGATACTCACTTTGATGCCTTTCACCAACTTCAATCTAACAACATTTTTTAAATACTTTGCTACATCCACCAAAATTTTCCAAGTTATAGCATCTCCTCTGAAAGTTCGATGGGGATGTTAAGCCCTATGAACTTAGTCCCAAACTAACCAAGAGGGGGGGTGAATTGGTATTTTAAAAACTTCTTTTTAAAATAAGGAGTTAAAATCATATAAACCAAATCACACCACGAAAATAATGCGGAATTTAAACGTGCGGAAGCAAGAAAAAGAACACAGAAATTTATAGTGGTTCGGTCGACTCGACCTACGTCCACTCCTTGGAGGCACCCTCCAAGTATTGCACTACACAAAAAGTGACTCTCCTTTAGCCCCCACGGCTAGGTGGAGAAACCCTTACAAGAACCTCCTTTTTGCCACCCCGGCAAGGCAGAGAACCTGTCTCCTTTTGCTTCCTCCTGAAGCTGGCAGAGAACCAGAACCAAAAGCAACACTCCTTACCTCTACCGACCCTTCCACGGATGAGAAACTCTAGACGAAGATGACGCAGAGAGATCCTTGAAGCAACCCTTGTGACACCCCTCACAAGCTCCCCCTCACAAGATCCTCTCTCTCTCTTCTATCTCTCTTTCTCTCCTCAAGGCCTTCTTAGGTCAAGGCAGCAGCCAAAGGTCATTTAAAAACGTTGAACAAGAGCTCTTTAAATAGAAGAGCTTCAAAAGAGCTCATTAATTGCAAGTTGCCGACTTTATCGTCCAGGCCGATCTGGACATCGGCCTGGCCGATCAGTACAAAACAATGAAGATCGGCCAGAGCATAGCCTTGGATGTAAAGCTGGACGATTGAAAATTGGCTTGATCGTCCAGGCCGATCTCACGATCGTCCTGGCCGATCAGTTCAAATCAGAGGAAAATCGTCCTGACAATAGCCCTGAATACGGGCTGGCCGATATTGATCGTCCTGAAGTAACTTAAGGTTTTTGACTAGATCGGCCTGGCCGATCCTGCGATCATCCAGGACGATATGATCGTATCAATCATCCTTAATTACTTCCTTGATTTCCTGAACAATTATGGCATAATTTGTGCATATCGTCCAGGCCGATCCGAGGATCGTCCTGGCCGATAATTTAAAGATATGGTATACCATACTTGTCTATGGCGGCTACTTCTTTCTGTTTTGAGCTTATCGTCCTGGCCGATACACGTATCGTCCAGGACGATCTGTTAACGTAGGCTGCCTTAATTAAGAAACCTTAATTAGACTTTCTGTTTTAAGCCGATCGGCCAGGCCGATCAAAGAAATCGTCCTGGCCGATATGAGTAAAACCAGAATTTCTAAGTCTCTCAAGTGTGTGTGTGAAGGGTTACAAAGCATCAGTCTTTTTGACTATTACAAGAGGACTCAAAAGGTAAAAAACAAAAGTACAGACTGACTCAACCCTAAACCTACACATTTCTGAACTTGGCTCCTTTTTGATTATTCAATCGTCGATTCCTGAAAAGTTAGAAGCAACAAGCTGTCCAAGAAAAGCAGTGTTTGTCAATCATCAAAACATAAGACATGAAAAATAGATTTGCAACATCCTCTTCTAACCATACCGCTACACACAACACTACCATATTTAGAAATGATAGCACGATTACACAATGAATTAATATTTTGAATAAATCTCTAAGTAAGTCTTGACCTCAAAGGTATAACTTTAGTAACTGAAGAGTGAAGGCCCAATCCACCAAGCGACTTTGGTATACAAAGATCTTCCCAAGATACATAGTGTAAGCCTTTCTTATCTTTATCCTTATGCCATAAGAAATCTCTACACATTCTGTTCAACTCATACAAAATTCCTTTAGGAACCAAAGAATGTGTAGATAAAAATATTGGGAGTGAAAGAAAAGAACTTTTGATTAGTAGAACTCTTCCTACCAAAGAAAGATATATACTTCCCCATGCATTCAGCCTTTCCAATGCATGGTCTAAGATAATTCTAAAATCAAAATTCACAAGCCTTCTTAATGCCATCTTCACTCCCAAGTACTGCATCTCTTTCACGATCTTGAACCCCAACTTCTTAGCAATTCTTTTCTTACACCTTTTTTCACTGAGTTTCCAAATAAAATTTGAGATTTAATGTTATTTACTTTTTGACCGGTCCACCCACAAAAATCCTTCAAGATTTTCTTAAAACAAAAGGCTGATCTCATGGAAGCATTAGAGAATACCAAAATGTCATCATCATATAGTAAATGTGTAATTTTATCAGATTAAGGGGACACTTTAATACCCAAATAAACATCCCTTTGATAAATAACATTATAAAGCAATTGGGTGCATAGAATATACAAATACGGGGATAACGGGCAACCTTGCCTAAATCCACTTTTAGCTTATATCCAATTCATTCTCCTACCATTAATGAGTATAGAAAATATCACCTTTTGAACATATTCCATTATAAGCATAATGAATCTTGGAGGAAAACCAAACTATTTCAAAGAATTTTGAACAGTTGGCTAACACATGCTATCAAATGCTTGCTCTATATCTACTTTAAGCGCCAAAAGTCCCTTCTTGAAATTAGAAAATATGAACTTGTTGAAGATTTCTTGAGCCAATAAGCATTGATCTGACATAGATCTTCCAGGAACAAAAACCAACTTAATCTTATGTAACTAATTTGGGCAAACAATATTTCACATGATTCATAATCATTATAGCAACCACCTTCTTTAGTAATTGACATAAGCTTATTGGTCTGAATTACAAGGGATTCAATGGGTTCTTCACCTTTGGGATTAACACAATCAATGTGTCTTTCCATTCAGGATGCATTTCTCCACATGTGAAAAATTCATTCACGGCTCTCCACAAGTCTTCTTTAATAATACTCCAATAGAACTTGATAAATTAGCCTGTTATACCATCCAAACCAGGCAATTTGTTATTCCCGGGCTTTTTACAGCTTCTAGCATTTCATCTTGTGAAAATTTGCATTAAGCATATTCCATTCAACATTATGAATTATTTGTTCAGTCCCTAATTAAGGCCAACTCGAAATGCAGCATTCCCTCTACTTCCATTTTTGATTGAAGAATTTAAAAAATGTTGCTTCAACTGTCTCTATCAACCACGAGATCTTCAAGATCATCATTTATTTGATTAATTTACTTTCTATTCCTCCTAGCCAAAGCATAGTCAAGAAAAAATTGAGAATTGGTGTCACTTTCTTGTATCCATTGAGTCCTAGCTCTCTGATTCCACCAAGTAGATAATCAAGCTAATGTGACATTAAGTTCTCTCACTTTACTTCTTAATAATAGCAAATCCTGCTGATTAAGATTGTCTTCAGAGCTTTCCTTAATTTGAAACTCCATAATCTCCTTCATCAAAGAATCCTTCAACGTTGATAGCTCCTTTTCTTTGCTTTTGTTCCAATAATACAAGGCTTTAAGAGATCTTTTCAGCTTCCTGTTCAGGATTTTAGAATTATTATCAAAATCATTCCTTCTCCATGCTTTGAGTACAACATTCCACACATCAGGGTAAGATCTCCACCATCCTTAAATCAAGTGTGTTTATGAACTGGCCTCAATGTGAAATTAATTTTTTTAAAAAAAGGAGAATGATCAGAAGCCACTCTTGCCAAATGTCTCACATAAGCATTAGGGACTTGCTGAAGAGCTACAAAATTCAACAAGAATTGATCCAACCTTTAACAAATCCTCAAGTTGCCATCCTTATTATTACACCAAGTAAATCTTGGTCCAATAATACCTACATCATGAAAATCATTATTAGCAAAAAAAGATTTCATCTCTTGTGGGCCTTGGGAGAAAATAAACCACTTTCCCCATCTTTTGCCCTCCTTGGACAAGATGCAATTAAAGTCCCCTCTTACTATAAAAGGAACATTACCAACCAAAACCTTATCAAGACTATCCCACAAACATCTTCTAGCCCAAACATCCTTACTCCCATAAACCGTTGCAACATTCCAACATCCTTTATAAGAAAAATGGAAGTACCCAAACACAACCTGAGAAGAATAAAAAATAACCTCTAAACTACCCGTCGGCCTCTTCCACCACACAAGAATAGCCCTAGAAGTACCACTAACAGGATGATGAAAAAAATCCACTCCTCACCAATTATCTTACTCAAATCATTCTATCCAAACAAGACAACATAATCTCCACCAACCCAATGAAAAAGACCTCATTATCCCTAACCAACTCCCTAAGATAAAAAGAAGCCTCTTTTTTTTCTAGCTCCTCTACAATTCCAAAAGAAGAAACAAGATATTATAGAACAAATGGGGAATGGCCCCTAGCACCAAGAGTACAGCCACAATCTCCTCTTCTTCTTCTCAGAATATCACCAACAGGCCCTAGAGATTTAACTTCTTTAGAAAGCTTAACTTTATGTTTGTTAGAGGTTGCATCCATAACACCACTTGAAGGAGACACATGTATATCTGATTGCATATCAAACTTATCCTTATCATGACAATCTTCTAAATTCTGCTCAGTAATTCCTTGAGAAGTAGTAGAAGTATCATCCACTAGCAATCTTTCCATCACCTATTGAGCGGACTGATTTTTTAGAGATATAAAACTTGCTTTTAGACTTTTATAACAGCACATTCCACTCCTTTTTCTGATTATTGATATTTTGCTTCACATACTCATTGCCCTCTTCTTTATCATCCATATTTTCCATAAGAAAACTAAATTTGTTTGCATTTACCAAACCGTAAACCAACTTGTCATGCTCACCATCTTCTTCAATTTGACTTGCATTCGTCATACCATTGCCTTCAACATCAACTTGAGAAGTTACAACTTGCTTGTCTTTCATGTTGAATTCTTTGCTTCTAACAAATTTCCTTTTCCTATTATGAAACTTCACATGAATCCACGGCCTATACTTAGATTTATCAGAATGTATATTGTTTAAACCGATCTTATTAACTTCCTTAGAAGATGAAGTTGTTGTATTTTTATTAAGATGCTCAATCTTATCTACCTCAACATCTCTTACCAAACACAAGCTTATTTTATATCCAATTTTTCCACAGTTAAAGCGAAAGGAGAAGATTTTCTCATATTCTATTCTTTGATAAAATCTACCACCAAAACCATCAACCCAAATTCCTCTTGACAATTTTTCATATAGATTAATTCGTACACAAGATCTTGCAAATTCTCTCCTTCCCCATTTGAACATGCTACCATCAAGGAATAAAGAGTCATTAATCTTAGAAGCAATCTTAGTAATATTAATCTCATCCCATAAATGCAGCGGGAGATGAGGCATTCTTATCCAAATAGGAGAAGATAATCTCTTTAAGGAAAGAGGGGAGAAACTAGGTGTCCATCTACCAATCCCCACAATGTAACCACCCATATACCATGGTCCTCCACTCAACACTCCTTCCAACGCTTCAGATGACTGAAAGGAACATATAATTGAATCTAATCCCAAAGAAGCTAAGAGGAAACCACCAAACATTCTCCATTGCTTTCTCAATTCCATACAACAAAAAGGAAAAGGAACATTGTCACCTAAGACTTTCACCACTAATGAATTCTTCAACACTTGGGCATTGGCAATCTCCTGATCTGAATTAAGCTTGACTGCAACTCATCATTAAACATTTCAGCAAAAATAAAATTAGGATTTACTTTCAAATGTGGATTAGTATTCCATGAGTTTGGCCAATTCTAAGCTTTCGCCATATTATCCACCACATTCATCACTTCAGCCAGATTATTCAAATCATTTTCCTTTCCATTCATCATAGGTTTGGATGGCACCAATGAAATAAAGTCTTGATTAAAATCATTTCTGATTGTAGAATCAGAAGAATCAATGGCATTAGGAGTAATAAATCTTTTAACCTTCAAATGCAAACAAGAAGAAGATACTTCAACATCATTCTTCCCATAAATCAAACTTAACAAAATCAGATTTGGAGATTTAGGTCTTACCTTATTATCTACAATCAACTTCCCTTTACCTTCAATAATTATTGATCGTTGCACTGGTGGAAGAAATCCTTCTCGAATTCGCAAAGCCGAATTCCTAGGTTGAGCATTTTTATCTTCCTTATAGCAACAGTGTATGATATTTATATCGTTCAAATCTTCCTATGAATTCTTGTGGATTGGATAGAGCTTGATGGAGTGAATAAGGAATGTCAGTCGGCAATCACTGATGGTCCTCCTCCACCATTTGAGCCTACCCATGAAAAAATAAGAAAATCAAATTTTGATATCCCTTTCTCTCACTAGAAAACCAAGGTTTTTATCCAAAGAGAGATAGATAGAGGATGATTGTTAGAGAGAGAAAACTAGTTTTAGTTGACTCTAGCCTATCTTTAGTTATTTTCCTAGTTCCGAAATTTGATCGCCTCGAAATAGGTTGCATTTTGACTTTCTTAATTAAAAAAATTTATGAAAAATATTTTGATTAAATTTTTAAATTTGTTAGCAAAAAAATGAGCATAACTTTATATCTACAAAAGTTTTTTAGCGTAAAGTTTTTTATATTATAGAAACAATAGTTCTGTAGATAGGTATTTTTTAGGAATGTTCACTTTGTAAATTTGAAAATGTGGGGTTTTAATCAAATTCTAAAATAATTATGAATCTCAACAATAATAATGTAATATAATTACAATTCTAAATAAGTCTATAAGTAATCTAATAATTTAGTTATGTTATAAAATAGTGCATTTCTTCTTAAAATTATATTGTGATGCATACTATTAAATACTATGTTCAATTCTAAATAGAGATTATTTATATTTTATCTACTATAATGTAATGAATTATATATTTATTTGATTTAAATGTGTGATTCTGAGGAGATCTTGTGTGGGTGAAGGAAGCTCTATTCGGTTGTGAAACACACATTATGTTGTTACATGCACAATCTTTTCCAGTGCTATATGCATGTTTGTTCTGGTGCCATCTTGGGAGTTATATGGGAAGATTTTGTTATATGCTAGCATGGGAGTCATATGGGTCATAATTCTATGAAGTTTATTCTAATAGGTGGTATAAGAGCCTCAAGAAAATATGTCATTTTTTACTCTAATCTATGAAGTACATATTTATTTAATTTTCTACATTATTATTTACACTTTTGATAGTTACAAGCACTATTTTATTCAGTGTTGTGATTATTTTGAAATATGTTAAAATTCATTATAATAATTAAAAAAATATTATTTTGAAATTTAGTTTGGAAAGTGAGACCTGATAAGCTATGTTAGTAGATAGTTTACCTACAAATATATTTTAGGGTGTTAAAAAGGGAATGAGCCATTTAAGTGGTGAAGTCAGGATCTAATATGTTTGAGTTCATATAGGGTTTTCCCTTTTGGATTTTGGGCATAATCATGGCTAGTTATTTGAATTTCTTTCTTTTATATCTCTGTTTATACCCATGCATTGTGGTATAATTAATATATATATACATTTTCATTAAAAATGAAAAGAAGTTTTATAGTTGAGCTATTTGCTATATATTGGAAGAGATTAGTAGATTTATGGTTTGTTATTTATTCTAATTGTGTTTGACATTTCTTTTATTTTAAAGTTTGAAGAAGATAAAAAAAGAAAACCAAAATGTTTACTAAAACTCAAAATTTGGGATGGCCTATCACAAGCCAACATAGTAAAACTTATTTTGTCTATGGATCTTATCAGCTTAAGTTATTATAGTTTCTTTTTGATATCATAGTATTATATTTTAGGAAACTAATTATAAAATAAAGTTGTAAAAATTGATTTGTAAGTTATGTGTAGTCGTTTTGGGTAAGTCTAGGCATTCACAAAATTTGGGCTCTTTAATATGAAAATGCATTTAAATAGCATAATGTAATGATGTACGAAAGTAATGTATAAATAAAATTTATTCTTTTATAATTTAGGATTTATTTTAAAAAACATTTTTTAAGTGCTGAATTATTTATTTTAAGTTTTAAAAACAATAATGTTCAATAACCCCTAAGTGCTAGGCTCTATTGATCAGCAAGTCCTAGGCTCATATTTGTAATGAATTTGATACCCCCATAACGAATCAATTCAAATTAAATTTTTGTGGCATAAGGATAAATGGAGAATGGAAATTTATTACATATCTTTGGAAGACTTATGTCTTCCTATTGAGAGTGGCGAGATAGGTCTTTACTCAGTTGTGTCTAGGCAAGGGCCTTTAAGGACCTAGATGGCATGGAATTTTAGTCATAAATAGGACTCTTTGTTCAACAAGAGTATCATAACTAAATGTGGTAGTGATGTTCGGAATGGGGAGGTGAGTAAATTTCCATGGGGATATGATGATTATATACATGAATATGATAATCATAAACTTGGAAAATTTTATTGGAAGGATTTAGTTTCTTGAATATGATGATCATATAGAAAATTTCCAGTAGAGAAATGGTGAGGATAATAGAAGATACATGGATTCTTGATAGGAATCTAGGAAACTAGTAGCCAATAGTTTGTTATTTCAATAGAATACAAGGCATCAAAGTGGTCATATTATGAATGAACTAGTATGATAGATGTCTTTACGATTCAGAACTTATTTGGTCTTAATCTTGCACAAATTATTCTTTGATTTCCAATGTATGATATTTTAAGAGAGGATCAACTAGAACTCATCCAGGGGATATATAGAAGATTAGTAGTAGTAATGGATTTTAAGAAATCAATTAATGTTGGAGTGGGGGCTTCTATAAATATGAAATAGATGAAGTGTTTAAAGTTGAGACCAAGGATAATACTTTTTTGGTGGAGGGTTATGAGAAACACTATTCCTACCAATGAGTGGTTAGAATATAGAAGGCTACAAACTTGTCTCTTATGCTCAAGATGATGTTAGTAAGTTGAAAGCATTGAACATATTGTAGTTCATTGCAGAATTTTGTGTGAGCCATTACACAACTAGGTGAGTGGGGATTGAGTTTGCCAATATTTAATTCTCTGTTAGAATGTCTTAAAGATTTGAAGTAGAATTCTTAGAAGAATAACTACCATTGTAAGAATTTATTGCAGCTTGGGATTTCAAACTTAGAAAACCAAAAATGATGTGAAGCATGGAAATCTTGTTAAATCTCTAGTAAGGATTGTTGAATGCTCTAGCTTCATCAAGGAAATCTCACCTGAATCATATTTGGGGAAACTAGGTTGCTAACTAGAATAGGAAACTATTTTATTCATGGCATTCTTCCTCTCAAATGGATTAAAATCAATGTTGATGTTGCTCTTCACAAATCCAATAAGGGAATTGTTATCAGAGATCATAAAGTAAGAATCATAAGGGCTTTTGGAAAGAAATTAATGCATTGGAACATTACTCAAGTCTAGCTAATGGCTATTTGGGCTATAAGGGATGTTATCCAAAATCGGATGTATGAAATGAAAGGAGTTATAATTGAAGGAGATAATGTGAATGTTATCAAAAAGTTGTAATTAATCATGAAGAATCTCAAGCTACAACAACCAATGTTATTGAAGGTGGACATTTCTTGCTTAACTGATTTCAATCTTATTTTATTTTTTTATGTTCCTAGAGATTGTAAAAAGGTGGAAAACTTTCTTGCAATGTATGCCATCTTTGGCAATTTCCTTAGCATGATGTAATTGATAGCTCCCATTCTATAAGCCTTTTCGAGTTGTTGAGGAAAGATTATGATAGATTAATAATTACCTAGGATTTTGTAGCCTTTCTTTTAGTTTTATCAATGCTATTTGTATTTCCTTAAAAAAAAAGGCGCGGGGGGGGGGGGGGGGGGGGGGGGGGGGGGGGGGATGGTGGAGGGGAGGGGGATCAAATGTAAAGCATACAGTCCTTCATTTTATTTAGATGTTTTACATATTTTATTTTTAAAGAATCTTATTAATTGATAACTTCAAAAAGTTGAAGCTCTTATTGAAAATATCATAGGCTCATAATTGTATTGCATTTCCCCTAAGGGATCAAATCAAGTGCATAGAGTCCTTTGGTTTATTTATCTATTTATTTAAGATAATACATTTTATTTTTTTAATTAATTTAAATTATATTTTAAGTTTATGAATTATTTAATCAACTTTATTTTACTGTTTGTTCTTAAATCTTCATTTCTTTAGTTGGTTTATTTCTAATTTTTTTGGATTTAATTAAATTACTATTATTATTTAATTTTCTTTGTTAATTGAGTTGATTGAACTTTGACTTTTATTTTTACTTGGTATTCTAATGGTTTATAATTTTAAATAAATTTTATATTTTAGTTGGAGTTTAAAAATATTTACTTTATTTTTTTATATATATTTATGACTTCTATAAAAGTAGTCTAATTAATTGAATTACAATTTAAGTAATTAGCCTTTTTTATTTTTGAATCACATCATTTCCAAACAACATGAAATTAGCACTAGAGGCTAGAAAGGATCTCAAGAGCTGATTACAAGAGTTTCAAATCATTTGGATAATTTTTTAAAATTTTTATTATCCTATTTAATTAATTAGTAATTTTTATTAAATTTTGAATTAATATTTATTTTAAAGTTTATGATAGACATTTTATTATTCCCTTAAAGTTCGCTTGATTTGTGTTGAATACAATTTATTTCAAATTTTATATTTTAATTTGAAATTTTAATATTTAATTTAAAATCCAATTTCATGTATGTAAGGTGAGTCACGATTCACTTACAAACTAACTAACCGAACTCCAAACCTCCTAAAATTTAAACCATGGGTCAAGTAAGACCTATAAATAACCCAAGAAATTTCAAGTCATCAATGTACTCCTAGTGTTAAATATTAATTTCTAAAGTAAAATCATCTTTTATTTTATTTTTTTAGGTGAACTAGATCATGGATGGGGTTAAAATTGGTGGCAAACTAACTCTTATATACTTAGATAGCATACCACAAAAAACCATGAACCAGTGCTCTATGGAGTGTGATTTATAAAGTTTCGAAGGTCTAGGTTAAGAAATGACCTATACCCTTGTAAATTAAACTCAAGCAAATTTACTCATCAAACAAACTTTACAAAATTATGGTAGGTAAATGACATGCCCTAATATTACATAGCCATATTTGAGATCAATTGGATAAGTGTACATTGAACATTAGCCTAAAATTTGTAAATATTAAATTAAAAATTACTCATTATATACTCATCAAATAGATTTCATTTTATTTTTAATATTTAAGCTCTACTTATGCTAGTTCCATAGAGCCCTTACATAGAATCTTTTGCAAAGTATGTGATTTATTGTTGAATTTCTGAAGTTTCAACCAATTTATACATTAAATAGATAATTTAAATCAAAAATTTCAACAACCACTACTACGTCTGTTGAAACTTGTTCACTATGAATTAGGTTGTTAAACCTAAGCTTATGTCCCAGCGGCTAACCAAGAAAGGGGGGGGGGGGTGAATTGGTATTTATAACATTTTACCCTCTTTTGAAATTTAAAATCGAGAATTTAACTTTAGTGAATTTTATAGAAAAAAGTTAGAAACAATAAAACAAAAATAAAAGCAGCGGAAAAATAAAAGACACGAGATTTATAGTGGTCCAGTCAAACACAACCCACATCCACTCCTCGGAGGAACCCTCCGAGTATTGCACTAATACCACTAGTGACTCTCCTTTTGCACCCACAGCAAGGCGGAGAAGCCTTTACAAAACTCTCTTCCACCACTACCCGGTGTGGCAGAGAACCGTCATCCTTTTACACTCTTTCCAGTATTGGCAGAGAACCGTTCATCCTTTTACACTCTCTCGGTGTAGGCAAAGAATCCTTTCTCTTTTAACACTCTCCTAGTGTGGGCAGAGAACCCTTCAGCTGTTCACACTGTCCTAGTGTTGGCAGAGAACCCTTCGGTTCTCTAAGTGTTGGCAAAGAACCAGATCTCCTTGACAGATCTTCTTTACAAGAAATCTAGAAGGAAGAGAGAAAAGAGTGAAGTAATCAAAAATCAAAAGTAGACTCTTACCTTTGAGTACCTAGTGAAACCTTCACGCTCCAGTAGTAAGAATTCTCCTTCAAACACTCTCTCACACTCTCTCCTTGACTCTCCTTTCAATTGGCATGAAGATCAGTAGGTAAAAAGATTAAGTGGCAGTTTATATTGGACTTTATATAGGAAAGACACAAAAAATCGTCCAAAACTGCTGAAATTCAAGTCTATCAGCAGTGGATCATCCCATGCGATCGTGGATCATCCCAGACGATCTTACTTAATTCAGTTGGAAATGAACCCAATGTATATTGGTACGAACTAACTTCGTATACATTAATCATCCCGTATGAACCAGGTTCGTCAGGTACGAATGGTTATACCATAGGTCAGTTCTAAAAACTGCAGGAAGTTGCCATTTTTTTTAGAGTCGGTTCGCTTCATCTTGGGAGGAATATGAGTTCTTCCGGACGAAATTTTTACATAGGACATTTCGTCCTGGCACGAATATGGATTTCTTTTGAACAAAAATCTTTCAGAGGATATTTTGTCCTTGGACAAATTGGAGTTTGTCTGGACAAAATTTTTCTAGAGAGCATTTCGACCTGGCACGAATATAAATTTTGTCTAAACAAAAATTTTCCAAAGGACATTTCGTCCTGGGACGAATTGGAGTTCGTTTGGATGAAATTTTTCTAGAGAACATTTTGTCCTGGCACAAATATAAATTTTATATGAATGAAAATTTTCCAAAAGAGATTTTGTCCTATGACGAATAAAAAATCATCTTTGACGATCAGGACTTAGAAAAAATTTCATCGCTTCCTGTTTGTTCCATTGCTCTTTTGAGGAGATAACTGACTTGATCGTCCCTTATGAACTATGTTCATCCCGTACGACCCGTATAAATTTTTAAAGATCTCCTCAAGTGTGTGTGTATGTGTTTATTAACACAATTACAATCACTCCCTCTCAAACTTAATTCAAAGAAAAGTATAAGCTTCAATTTACAAAATATCTCATTCTGAATTTGATTTAAAGTCTTCAGTAGTCTGGAGTTTGATTTTCCTAAAAGTGTTTATTCACACAAGAGCAAAAATAGATCTTCCAAAAAGTGTTTGGAGATTTTAACACATAAAATAATAATATTTAAAATCATCAAAACTAAACAAGTTGCAAGAAAGTAAAGCATGCAAATAGAAACTCCATTAACAATCTCCCCCTTTTTAATGATGGCAAAACAATTATTATTTATATAATTTCAAATTCTAAGAATCTCCTAAACTCCCCCTGAATTGATGAACATATAAAAAATAAGGAGGCTTTGCACAACAATTTTAATTTTTTCCCCTTTTTTATTTTATATTTAAAAAAAATAAAATATAAAAAAAATACAAAGCAACAAAGATACAAACATACGAAAGGATACGAACAATATTTTCTCTCCCTTTTTTAACAATAGCAAAAAGAGAAGAAGAAAAATATCAAAAATGTAAGTAATCATTTGATAATCTTTTAATAATTGATCCTTGAAAGTGATTGAAATAAATCTTGCAAATAAAATCTAAACATTAGGCAAATCATAGTAATTTATAGAATTTAAGAAGAGATATAACATTGATAATAAAAAGTATATATAAAAAACATGAGTCAATTTAGACACTAAGATAGAGAATATTATTGCAAAAAGGATGAATAGAAAAATTATATATTTTAAATTTCAATATGGAATATAAATATACAGAAGATCAATTTGAATTAGAAGATTAAAAGATTATAAAATAAATTAACTACCACATGTAGCTCTTTGCGCATCTTTTTTAAATTTGTGGCACATTTTTGTGCATCTTTTCAATTGTGGGCTTATTTTGTACCTCATTTTCAAATTGCGAACCTTTGTGCATTCCTTTTGATTTTTGTACATTTGTACATTTTTCAAGAGTAATTTTTATCTGTCCAAAATCAATAATATAAATTTTAAATTTTTCTAAGTACATAAATATTTATTGATAAGTGAAATATAAAATAAGAAAACAACATAATTGTAATAATAATATTATACATTAATGTAGTCTAAATAAGAGATATGAAATTGACAATCTTAATTACATCAAGTTATAAGCAAAACTTAAATTTAGAAAAATTTGATTTTCTAATGAATTTAATTTTAACTTGCATTTCAAAGTATAGCACTCTTAAGATCAAAAATTATAACGATTGTTATATGAGCTAAAACTTATTTCTAAAACAAGATTAAATCCAAAATAGGATAACTTATATTGATATCAAAATAAATGATATTATAATCTCAGCAAATGATATCAATACGACATAAGATTCAAAAAAACAAAATCTAATGAAAAGAAAATGCATCACTTCCTAAATCACAAAACTAACACATCAACTAAAGAAAACAACAAAAACAAGTACATGTGTCACTCAGATGGACCCTGATCTGGAGGAGGAGGAGGAGGTGCATCACCGAAGAAGTTGAAATTGCTACTCATAATAAGCATATTGGAATTTATATCATTTATCTATTCTCGCATAAATCCCATATCTTGAGTGTATTGTATATCCTGCTGCTGCATATGAGCTTCAATTTGATCAAACCTTTGATCAAAGTGAGTCTCTAAACGGTCAAATCTTTGAACCAAATCATGATATTTGGTTCATTAGCAGGTGCAGGTGCAGCTTCATGTTCTTCTTCAGTATCACTAATGACATGTGTTTTACTTGGTTCTTCTTTATTGAAGATTGCTCTAAATGATCCGTCGTTGTAGTAGAGCAGTTCTTCAAAATCTTGATCAGAATGAACCAAATTGTATTTCTTATCGAGAATGTAGGCAACCAAATGTCCTAAGGCAATATTCTTCTTTCTTTTATGTTTGACATGACCAATTTCAGAGAGTCCATAAAGATAGTCAAGTATTAGTTGGGCTTCATCTATAGATTTTTTAGTCATGATTAAGAAGGTTACTATAGAAAGAAGAGGCGTAATATTGATTATATCACCATTTTTAGGAATTATAGAAGTTCTAAGAACATACTAGATGATACGAGCATTATGAACGAGGCTGGATACATTAGGTATATGCTCGTTAAAAATGATTCCTCTAATCACTGTATTAATTTCAGACCATTCATATTCAAAAGTGGTGGTCAAGGTATGTGCTCTAGCTCCCTCAGTCCTTAAGTTCAAAAAGATTCCTAGGTCAGCTTTGGTGATTTCAACTTTTTTCTTAAAGACATAGGAACAAATAATAGAATGGTCGGAGTTGAAAGGCATGTTTGCTAGAAAATAGTGAAAGGTTTCTTTGTTGTAGAGATAAATTTTTGTGAGGATGAAACCAAAATGAGTTAAAGCAAATAAGTTCATTACCTGAAAGGTCAGTTGATCCTGGATAAGAATTCTAGAGGGTGTGATCTTAGCGGACATGAATCTGGGGAAAGACTCTTTATTGGCTTTGGAAAGAAAGTTATCGGAAGAGTTTTTAGGTGGTCCTTCGGCTAGAATCTTTTGATGCTTGCTTGAACTTGCCATTGGAAAGGATGTAAAGGATGAAAGGTTTTGAAAGTGATTTGGGAGTGTGACTATTGAGTTCAAAAGCCCGCCAATTTATTAAAAAATGACTATTCGTACAGACAAAATTACGTTCATCCCATACAAAATTTGATTCGTCCTGTATGAAAAAAAAATTATATGGACAAATGAATGAGTCTAAAATAAATTGGCTTTTCTTAATCACATAACTTACGAAGCATCCTTTCGTACAAACTTTTGACCAAAATGATCGTACTGACGAACACGTGTTCGTCTGGATAAACCAAAGGTTCATACGTATGAAATATAGTATTAAAAACTACCTTAACCGTTTAACTTACATTCAATCATCCCGTCATTTGAATAAGTTCATCATGGATGATCGTGACGATTGTACAGACAAAATGGTAATTAAAAACTAAAAAACTGCATGCAAACGGTTCAAAATCCGACAGTTTGACACACGACACAATTCACCCCGTATGAAAAATTTTTGTCTCGGAGGATTGTAACTCAAAATTTTCAAAACAAGCACTCAATCAAAACTAAAACATAAGCACACTAAAAACACAATGAAAACGAAAACAAAAACTCAAAATATAGAAAAAAAAAATCATAAAACACAATGATATACATAAAATTACTAACTAAAAGCACACATCAATGTTGTAGAAAAAACATTTTTATTAAGCATTCAAATCGATTACTCCAAGCATTGTTCTTAATACACTAAAAGTATCAAAGGATAAAGGTTTTGTAAAAATGTCTGCAAGTTGGTTTTCAGTAGAAACATGAGTGAGTTCAATTTCTCCATTGGATATATGATCCCTTTTGAAATGATGTCTATATATTTGGTTCTTGAATGTTGAATAGAATTTATAGAAATACAAATAGCACTGATATTCTCACAATAAATTGGAATAGTGCATATAGTTAATCCTAAATCAATTAATTGTTATTTCAATCAAAGTACTTGTGGCACACAACTTCCTAATGCAATGTATTCAGCTTCTGCAGTAGATAGGGCTACTGAATTTTGTTTTCTACTGGACCAAGAGACTAAAGAATTTCTAATAAACTGACATGTTCCAGAAGCGCTATTTCTATCCACCCTACAACCTGTAAAATCAGAATCTGAATAACCAATTATTTTAAATGAAGAACTAAACTTAGGATACCAAATTCCTAAGTTCTGAGTTCCTAATAGATATCTTAGAATCCTTTTTACTACTGTCAAATGTGATTCTTTTGGATCTGATTGAAATCTAGCACACAAATAAACATTAAATATGATATCGGGTCAGCTAGCAGTAGAGTAAAGCAAAGATTTAATAATCCCTCTAAATTTCTTTTGATCAATAGATTTTCCCTTAGGGTCCTTATTCAGCTGAACTGAGGAACTCATAAGTGTACTAACAGGTTTAGCATTATCCATTTCATACTTTTTGAGGATGTCCTTAACATATTTTGATTGACTAAGAAATATACCCTCCTCAATTTATTTAATGCTAAATTCTAGAAAGTAAATTAAATATCTCATTAGACTCATCTCAAATTCACTACTCATTATTTTAGAAAATTCATCAAAAAGATTTTTATTTGAAAATTCAAAGATGATGTCGTCTACATAAATTTGTATAATGAGTATATCCTTTCCAAATCTCTTTAAAAAGAGTGTTTTATCCACACTTCCTTTTTCAAATGATTTTTCAAGTAGGAAGGTGCTTAATCTCTCATACCAAGCCCTAGATGCATATTTCAATCCATATAATACCTTTTTCAACTTGAAAATATGATTTGGGTATTTAGAATTTTCAAAACCTGGAGTTTGTTCTACAAAAACATCCTCTTGAATTACCCAATTTAAAAAGGCACTTTTTACATCAATTTGGTACAGTTTAAATCTTTTAAAATAGGCAAAGGCTAACAAAACCCTAATTGTTTGAAGTCTAGCTACAGGGGAAAAAGACTTCTCAAAATCAATCCCTTCAATCTGATTATACCCCTTAGCAACTAATCTAGCCTTATTTCTAATAACTACTCCTGAGTCATTCATTTTATTTTTGAATACCCACTTAGTTCCAACTACACTTTGATCCTTTGGCCTTGTAGTTAATTCCCAAACTTTATTTCTTACAAATTTATTTAACTCTTCTTGTATGGCCAAAATCCAAAATTCATCTAAAAGTGCTCGATCAATATTAGTGGGTTCTATTGTTGAAATGAAGGCTGAATGATTGACTTCTTTATTTAATCCACGCCTAGTCCTTACACCCTCACTAAGTTCACCAACTATCAACTCCTTTGGGTGGTTTTTAGAAAATCTCAAATCTCTAAGCAAAGGATTTTCTATCTCCAAATTTTCTTTCACATTTTCTTCCAAATTTATTTTATCAATCTTTTGGGAGTTATCCTCAATCTCATATTCTATAACATTTGGCTCTTCCAAATTTTCAGATTCATCAATTACAATATGTGTGATCTCCTCAATTATCAAAGTTCTTCTATTGAATACTCTATAAAATTTTCCAACATTTGAGTATCCAACAAAAATTCCTTCATCTGATTTTGGATCAAATTTTCCTAAGACAGATTTTGCATTATTATGTATAAACATCTTGCAACCAAAAATATGCAAATGAGACAAATTAGGTGTTCTTCCTTTTAGCAACTCATAGGGTGTTTTTATTTAATTTAGATATCACATTCACCCTATTCAGAACATAACATGCAGTGCTAACCGCCTTATTCCAAAAGTATTTAGGAAGTGAGTATTTTGCCAATATTACTCGGGCGGCTTCTATTAATATTCTATTTTTTTCTTTCGACTACCCCATTCTGGTGAGGGGTTCTAGGTGCAAAAAAGTTGTGATCAATTCCTTTCTCCTTATAAAAATCTTCAAATCTTTCATTTTCAAATTCTCCTCCATGATCACTTTGTATAGTCATAATTTCACACCTAAATTTTCTTTGAATTCAAGTCAAAAAATTTCTAAATTTCTCAAATGATTCACTCTTATGAAATAGAAATTTAATCCTTGTGAATCTTGAGTAATCATCCACAATCACAAAATTGTATACCTTCACTCCTAGACTTACAGTTCCAACTAGTCCAAAAATATGCATATGCAAAATCTCCAATGGTTTACTAGTTCTAAGATCCTTATTGGATTGAAAAGAGGACTTCACTTGCTTTCCTGATTGACATGAACACAAAGGTGATCCTTAGTAAAGTCTAATTTTGGTATACCTCTCACTAAGTTTTTTTGGGTAATCCTCCATAGATTTTTTATGCTAGAATGACAAAATCTCCTATGCCAAAGCCATGACTCATCAGAAATAGTTTTTAAACAAAAAGTAGTAGGAGTTTGAATGCAATTCAAGTCTAGCATATAAACATTGTTTACCCTTTTCTCATTCAAAACATCATTTCCATTTAGGCTTAAAATGCAGCTAGTAGGAAAAAATTTACACAATATCCTTTATCACAAAGTTGGCTTATACTTAACAAATTATGTTTTTAGCCTTCTACCAATAACACATTTTTAATATAAAAATTCTTTAGATTTCTAATCATACCTATCACAATCACCTTCCTTGTGGTGTTATCTCCAAGTGTAACCTTGCCTCCTCTCATGACTTCCAGTGATATGAATTATGTAGTATCTCCAGTCATATGCTTTGAACATCCGCTTTCCAGGTACCTTATGCTCTCACGAGGTATTGTGTGAGAGTGACCCTACAAAATTATCAAACGTTAGACCTGGGAACCCAAACAAGTTTAGGTTCTCCTTTTGGAAATTTATAAAGAGATGCATGTATGATATGTCTAGATTTATGCATCTTAGGTTTCCACACCAAATAAGTTTTCTTCTTCAAAGTACAGGTGTGAGCTATGTGTCCAATCAATCCATAATTGTTACATTTGACTTTTGGAAAAGTATTCCTAAGTTTACTACAATTTATTTATCTATTTAGGGATTATATAAATTTAGGATATATAATAGGATTGTGAAATCTTCAAGTTTAGGGGGTATCCTATTATCCTCGAGAGCTTTTATTGTTAATTTGTAAAATGAATTCATATCTTCCAAAATTCGATTTGTATAATTTGATCTATAAATCTTGCTCTCTGATTCATCCTTAAAATTTTTAAAATCTTTTTCAAGTTCTACATAGGATGATTTTAAATTTTTCATAATTTTTATTCAAGTTATCAAACTGATCAAGTAATTTCATGTGGTTGTCATCAATTAAAGCATGATCTTTTCTAAGCATTTTATGATTCTTTTGTAGTTCTTCAAATTCTAAACTTAGACTAGCATGTATTTTCTTCATTTTTCTCTATGCATCATGCAAGTGTTCAGAAACTTCAAAAGGTTCATCATAACTTAAGTCACATACCTCTTCTTGATTTGACTGATCAAGACTATCGGCCATTAAGCACATATTAGTGACTTCCTCTTCCTTTTCTATCTCTGAAGAGTTCAAAGCTGAGTCCGCCCAAAAAGCTCTTTGGAATTTCTTCTTTCCCTTGTTCACAAAAGGTTTCTCCTATACATTCTCCTTGCTAGGAGTGGCTTTGAGTTTTGGGTAATCTATCTTTATATGTCCAGGTTTCCTACACTCATAGCAAATAACATCATTCGAAACCTTTGCATTTCTATTAAATTTACCTCTATTCCATTGCTGGTGTCTCTTCTGCTTTCTCTTCAGAAAGCTTCTGAATTGTCTAGACATTAATGCGATGTCATCTTCATCCTCAGGTTGTGAGTGTTCACTCTCAGACTCCTCCACTTTCAGTTCTATATTCTTCTCCCTTCGTGGTTCATCTGCATCAATCTTTCTTTGGCTAACTTCTTTCTCGTAAGTAATTAGCAAACCAAAAAGATTATCAATAGATTAAATGTTTAGATCTTTAGACTCTATAATTGTAGTAATTTTAGCATCATAAGCAATAGGAAAACAATGAAGAATCTTATTAACCATTTCAGCATTCGTTAGTTTCCTACCTAATGCATGTAAAGAGGTGACTATTTGTGTGAATCTTGTGTATATATTGAAAATGGATTCATTAGGTTTCATATGAAACAGTTCATAATCATGCAATAAGATATTAAGTCTAGATTGCTTAACCTCATTAGTCTCCTCATATGTTATACAAATTCTATCCCATATGTCGTTTCCACTCTTGCAAGAAGAAACCCGCATGTAATCTTCTGATTTAAGTTCACAGAAGAAATTGTTCAAGCATTTGGCATTTAGTTGTGCTAAGTCATGTTCTTCTACTGTCCTGTCCACAAAAGGTGTTTCAACTCTAACTCCGTCAACTAGTCTAGTTGGTTTTGCATACCCTTCATAAACTAAGATCCACATACAATAATCAAGTGACTGTAAAAATATAGACATGCGTGTTTTCCAAAAATCAAAAGGAATATTATCGAATAATGGAGGTCTAGTTACAGAGTAACCCTCAGGTGTATTTCGATTTCCAAATGTAGCCATCTACATTAATAAAAAAGTAGTATAAACTTATGATTTTGAAACAAAGCTCTAATACCACTTGTTGAAACTTGTTCGTTATGAATTAGGTTGTTAAACCTAAGCTTATGTCCCAGCGGCTAACCAAGAGGGGGGTGAATTGGAATTTAAAAAGTTTTACCCTCTTTTAAAATTTAAAAACGAGAATTTAACTTTACTGAATTTTATAGAAAAGGTTTTTCATCCACAAGTTAGAAACAGTAAAACAAAAATAAAAGCAGCGAAAAATAAAAGACACGAGTTTTATAGTGGTTTAGTCAAACAAAACCTACATCCACTCCCCGGAGGCACCCTCTGAGTATTTAACTAATACCACTAGTGACTCACCTTTTGCACCCACAGCAAGGTGGAGAAGCCTTTACAAAACTCTCTTACACCACTATCTAGTACGACAAAGAACTATCATCCTTTTACACTCTTCCCAGTGTTGGCAGAGAATCGTTCGTCCTTTCACACTCTCTAGGTGTAGGCAGAGAACCCTTTCTCATTTCACACTCTCCTAGTGTGGGCAGAGAACCCTTCGGCTGTTCACACTCTCCTAGTGTGGGCAGAGAACCCTTCGGCTGTTCACACTCTCCTGGTGTGGGCAGAGAACCCTTCGGCTGTTCACACTCTCCAAGTGTCCGCAGAGAATAGGATCTCCTTGACAGATCTTCTTCATAAGAAATCTAGAAGGAAGAGAGAAAAGAGTGAAGTAATCAAAAACCAAAAGTAGAGACTCTTACCTTTGAGTACCAAGTAAAACCTTCACACTACAGTTGTAAGAATTCTCCTTCAAACACTCTCTCATACTCTCTCCTTAACTCTCCTTTTAATTGGCATGAAAATCAGTAGGCAAAAAGATTAAGTGGCAGTTTATATTGGACTTTATATAGGAAAGACATAAAAAATTGTCCAAACATTGTTAAAATTCAAGTCTGTCAGCAGTGGATTATCCCATATGATCGTGGATCATCTCGGACGATGTTACTTAATTCAGTTGGAAATGAACCCAATGTATATTGGTACGAACTGACTTCATACACATTAATCATTCCGTACAAACTAGGTTCGTCCGGTACGAACGGTTATACCATAGGTCAATTCTGAAAACTGCAGGAAGTTACCATTTTTTTTTAGAGTCGGTTCACTTCGTCCTGGGATGAATATGCGTTCGTTTGGACGAAATTTTTATAGAGGACATTTCGTCCTGGCATGAATATGGATTTTGTCTGAACGAAAATTTTCCAGAGGACATTTCGTCCTCGGATGAATTGGAGTTCTTCTGAACGAAATGTTTTCTGAGAGCATTTTGTCCTGGCACGAATATAAATTTCATCTAAATAAAAATTTTCCAGAGGACATTTCATCCTGGGATGAATTGGAGTTCGTCTGGACAAAATTTTTCTAGAGAGCATTTCGTCCTGGCACGAATATAAATTTTGTATGAACGAAAATTTTCCAGAGGAGATTTCATCCTGGGGTGAATAAAAATTCATCCTGGACGATCAGGACGTAGGAAAATTTTTATCGCTTCCTGTTCATTCCATTGCTCTTCTGAGGAGATAACTGACTTGATCATCCCGTACGATCCGTATAAATTTTTAAAGATCTCCTCAAGTGTGTGTGTGTGTGTGTGTTTATTAACTCAATTACAATCACTCCCTCTCAAACTTAATTCAAAGAAAAGTACAGGCTTAAATTTACAAAATATCTCATGCTGAATTTTATTTGAAGTCTTCAGTAGTCTGGAGTTTGATTTTCCTGAAAGTGTTAGTTCACACAAGAGAAAAAACACATCTTCCAAAAATTCTTAGGAGATATCAACAAATAAAACAATAATATTTGAAATCATCAAAATTATATAAGTTGTAAGAATGTAAAACATGCAAATAGCAACTCTCTTAACAACGTCAACCTCAAACATTTTGTTTTTCATCGTATGGTTAGCCATCACTGAATGGCACTAATTAAGCCTTAAACATGTAAGCATGAAATCCATGTAGCCTAATCACACACAACTTGCTTGACCATGTTAGATGGATGCACGATCATTCCCACAATTTGATTTAGTTGGATGGATTACACCATTCGCTAGATCTGGGCCATCTAATTAAATATATGAATGATCGGATGGCTCCGAAATTGGCCTAATCATTTTGTTCAAATTTGAACTAAATGGAAGAGCACTTTAAACTTTTTATTTACTAGAAAAAAATTGAATAAAATTTTAGTTGGCAAATCTAGGCTATTTAATATGCAATTCCATGAAGTTTGGAGGCCCCATGACATAGGATTATATAGTTATTTAAAATATAGATCAAGAGCTAGTGTTTGAAATTTACCTCTAACTAGTGGATGGATTTACATGATTCAAGTATTGTTGTACAACTTGGAACCTTATCTTGATCTTCCTAGAAGACCTTAATATTGGAGGAGTTATGTAGGAAGGAGAGTTCAATGGCTTTAATGGTTTACAACCCATGGTCACCTTTAGAACTTAATACCCAATGGATTCTAGAGCTTTGGAAGGCATAGGGAGATTATGGGGACCTACAAAGGGTCAACCAAATTTGTTTACCTAGGTCAACCCATGGCATGGGCTATCTAGGTTTTCTATAAAGGGTCAAGGGACATGTAATGCAAGTGATTATGCAACTTAATTTTATAAAGTTTGGGGATTATATCAAGAAAAACTCTTTAAGTTCACTTGGGTCAAGCATATGGCTAGCCAAAGTGGGGTCAAGGGATATTTTTTTTTGCTAGCCCTTGGTGACTAATGAACATTTCTCTTAGGTTTGGGCACGATAGTTTGTTTAAAAGCTTGAATTTAATTTTTAGAGGCTTTATTGCAAGCTTGATGAACCAGGTTAAACCAGGGGTTTGGGTTAGGTCCAACTCATTCTAAATGATATTTATATCTTATTAGAGGAGGTTTTATTCCATGGTGAGGTATTGATTCTTGAAATGTTAATTTTAGGGTTTATGGGGTTCTTAGGTTATCTTAAGTTAATTTGCTTAACCAGGATAGACCTAGGTGTGGGTTTAGGTCCAATACACTCCAAATGAGATTTATAGTTTTTTGGATGTGGTTTTGGGTCATGGCATAGTTGGTCTATAAAGGGTTTTTAGATAGCCATAGTCCACCATGGGTTTAATTGGATTAAGTCAAATATAGTTTAAGTTTTGGAAATATTTGAAGGCTTTTGTAGGGTTTGCGTATGCTTCTATGTATAATTTTGGGTGTAGGATTAATCAGGTATGTTGACATATTTTTTAGATGTGGTTAATGATATAAATTAAAATTTGATCTTCAAGCATCAGTCATTGAACCATACTTAAAAATGAAACTATGTACTATCATTTTCATAGTGTCTTGATCTTTGACAGACATAAATCATCACTTGACAATTACCCCTAACTATCAGGTGATCATTTGATCTGTCTCCTGACAATCACCAAATGATTATATGCAATGATTATTATAAAATTAAAATTCCCTCAATCATTAATCTTTATAAATAAATTCAAAGCCATAATCTAAATCAAACATGAATTCCACAAATTGATACTCCCCTATAATAAATAGATGACCATTAGTTAAATCACTAATGGTTGTTAATGATTTGAGGTTTATAAACCATAAATCATTTTAAATCATATTTAAATCAAGTCTAAATCAAACTCATTGATTAAATACATTACAAACACAAAAATGTAAAATTTAGTGTCAGAACCAAACCATAAACATCATTTAAAATGCATTGAAATACGTTTCAATCCTTGGTCAATTCTTGTTGACAAAATAAGCCCTCAAGCCTTTAAAAAAACTTTTTTGTATTAAATGACCTCACTAATGTATGGGACCATCACCAATAAGTCTAACTTATGATATCGAGTTGGATCCACGTTCGACCCCAGAGCAAACCTAGTTGACCATGTCAACTCTTGTTGACCAAAATCATCACATATACTTAAAATTTCCATTTCTTATAATTTTGACAAAATTATTGAACCAAACTCATAGTGATTATTCATGAGGTCAAGATGAGTCTTCTAAAAAATTTCCAAGCCTTAGGCCCACAAGGTTTGACCAGTAAGGTAAAACTTGAAAGTTCAAGGAGGTTGTTAGACCTCATAGAACCAGTCAGAGGCTAACCAAGAAAAGGGATGAATTGATTATTTTAATAACTTAAAAAAAGTAAATATTTTAGAGCATTTTTAATATATGAAAACAAACACCTTAATTTCCAATGTAGAAGCAAATTAATTTCACAAATAACAAAAAATTATAGTTTTCTAACCACATAGTAAATCACAAAAAGTAGAACAGTGAAAAAATAATAAGAAAAAGTATACCACATTTATAGTGGTTTGGTCCAACCAAACCTACGTCCTCTCTCGATAAACATCCTTTTCTAAGTATTGCACTAAAACTAGTGTCTCTCCTTTTGGCCCCACAGAAGGGTGAAGAAGCCCTTATAAAATCTCTTCCAGCAACCCTTTGTGGTAGAGGACCTTACTCTTTTTCACCCACTTGGTGAAGGCAGAGAACATAGAATCCTTTTTCACACTCTTGAAGATGGTAAAGAATCATGAATCCTTTTTCTCCCTCTTAGAGATGGTAGAGAACTAAGAACTAGAGCTAAAGAATGTCTTTCCGGAGCCAAACAAAAGTAAAGGTAGAAGCTTGAAGAAGATAAAGAAGAACCTTTTCTTGGAGTAACCTTGATAATCTCTCACAATGCTCCCACACAAATAACTCTCCTTCTTTTCTCTCCCAAAGCACTCCTTAACTCCCTCTCTATGCTCTCTCCAATGACACTTGGCAGCAAAAGTCTCTCTAAATAAGACTATATGAGATTTTAAAAAGTGAACCTCTAAAAAGCCTTAAATTTTAATATGTAATCTCTGATGTTATCACACGATCAAAGATCGTATTGTATGATTTGTTCAAAATAACACTTTCAGAGAGTATAAACCATAACTTATTGTACGATTAGTTCAAGTGTTTATATTGATTTTCTAATATGATTAAGAACCTCTTCCAGTATGATTAGAACAAATACATAGCTAATCATATAATATGATAGGAAACAATTAATTATTGTACCAGGCAGGAATCAGGTTGTATTGTATAATCATCTTTGATTGTCCTGTACAATCAGATTGAACATTTAACCATAATTAAACTCCTAATCACAGGATCAATTTAGGCATGATTATCATAAATGATATAGTATGATGCATATTATATAATATAATTTGAACAAAACTTGAATATGAAAATATTACCTAAATTGTGATTGACAGTAATTTTGATGATTATAATGGATAACCCTGTACGATATAAATTAATCAATATAATTAGTTTAATCCATATTGATTAACAGAGGTTCCTTAATTAGGGTTTTCTTATTAACTAATCATCCAATATGATATAAATTATACTATATGATTAATTAAAAAATATTTTTTTTTTCAACTCACCGGCTCACTCCCTTGAGTGTATGTGTGCAAAATTGCTTAGCTTTAGGATCCACCACAATATATATTTGACTTAAGAAAGGTAAAAAGCATAAAAATACTAAAAAATATAGACTTTACTCCTAATCTACCAAGTCTTGAGCAGATCAAGGTTGCAAGTGAGCTACAATCTAGAAATATTAGTGAGCAGGGCAAAACAAATTTGTAATAGTTTCAAATAGCATAGTGAAAAACCCAATATTATTTGTTATCATCAAAATCATAAAGCTTGCATTTAGATTTATAATAATATCCCCCTTTTTGGAAATGGCAAACATTATTGGCTTATGATTCAAGAGTGCTTTGTTATCATCAAAATCATAAAGCTTGCATTTAGATTTGTAATAATCTCCCCCTTTTTGGAAATGTCAAACATTATTGGCTTATGATTCAAGAGTGCTTTGTTATTCCCTAAGCTCACCCTAACTAAGTTAATTTTTTCAAAGAGGAGGTGTTAAAATAAATTTAATTTTTTTAGAATAAAAATAACACATAATAGGAGAACATTGAAAATTAAACTCCTTGAATGATTTATCCCTTGCAGCATATAGTAAGATTCAAAATTTTAATTTTCAAATTTTTCCACCAAGGTTATTGTGAATGGTCAAAATTTCACCCCCTAGCTTCCTCTGAATCCAAGTGGAGAATGTCTTAAACTCCTTGAATGATTTACTTTTAAGAGATAAAAATCTAACCCAAGTAATCCTTGAGCAATCATCAACAATCACATACCAAAAAACATTCCCTCATAGGCTAATAGTGCTAACTGGTCAAAAAAGATCCAAGTGAAAGTATTCTAAAGGTTTGATAGTTTTAATGTCCTTGATAAAGTAAAAGGAATATTTGACTTATTTTTTTAATTGACAGGCATCACATAGGTGGTCTTTAGGAAAATTTAGTTTGGGTTTGCCTCTTAGTAAGACATTTTGGATAATTATTTTAAAGATTTTTAATACTCGTATGACACAATCTCTTATGCCCTAACCAGGATTCATCAACAATAGTTTTAAGGAAAAGAGAAGTAGCAGATTTTATGCAATTGAGATAAAGAATATAAACATTTTTAATTTTTTCCTTTGTAAAATATTTTTTTCATTTAAGATTATCATGCAGCTTGTGGATAAAAATTTTATGGTGAAGCTTTTATCATAGAGCTGTCTAATGCTGAGTAAATTATGGTTTAAGCTATCTACCAGTAAAACATTATCAATGATAAATTTTTTTTAGTTGCCAATTATATATATTCCAACCACCTTCCTAGTGGTGTTATCTCTAAGTTTTAACTTGACCCTTGCCCTGACCTCCAACGTGTTGAATTGCTTTACATCTCTAATTATATGCTTTGAACATTTATTTTATAGGTACCACAAGTTCTCACTAGGCCTTTTATGAGAGCAGTCCTATAAAGCCATCAATAATTATATTTAGGAACCTAATCAAGTTTGGGTTCCACCTTATGGACTGAAGGATGAAGTGTTTGCATATTATGTTGATATTTATGCAATTTTGTCCCCCACACTAAATGTGTTATATAGTGGATAGTCCATGTGTGGGGGATATGTCCTAGCATGCCACAAGAAAAGATCCTAAATCATGGGAATGGATTCACTAATCTATGTGGGTTATGGTGCCTCTTCGTAGGTTTAAATGATGCATGTTGTGATAATGATTTGTCAAATTTAGTAAGGGTAGGTGATGATTTGTTTTCTTTAAAAGTAATTACTTCCACTTGAAAAAAATTGTTTGCTATTTTAAGAATTGAATTGTTAGTTTTTAATGTATGCTCCCTATCATCAGATTTATCTAAACATGCTTTTAATTCTTTAATTGAATTTCCTAAATCAACATGAGATGTTTTGAAGGAATCATGTTCAACAATTAAATTAAGATGCTTCTTATTTAATATATCAAATTCATTAAGTAAGATCGTATGATTATTTTCTAAAGTAGAGTGATCTTTCTTAAGGCTTCCATGCTCATTTTGCAAATGTGAAAAATCAGAATTAAAGCTTGCATACAATTTCTTAAGCTTTCTATATGCATTATGGATTTCTTCAGAAACATAAAATAATTCAACTTAAGAAAGTTCACATACCTCCTCTTGATCAAAATGATCAAGATGGCTATTTACCATTAAGCACAGGTTAACTACATCCTATTCAACTTCTATCTTTGACGAGTCTGAAGTGGAGTCTAACCAAAAGCCTAATGATTCCATTGCTTATTCTTCTTCAATTTGTCTTTTTCTTAACAGTTCTCCTTGATTGGGTTAGCTTAAGATTTAAGTAATTAGTCCTTATGTGCCCTGACTTACTGTATTCGAAGCAGATAACATCAGAAGAAGCCTTATAATTTTTATTAGCTTTACCTTTATTCCATTACTGATGATGCTTTTACTTTTTCTTTAAAAAGCTTTTAAATTTTTATGTCATCAGTGCAATGTGTCATCATCATCTTCTTGAACAAAATTTTCACTATCAGAATCATCAGTCTTTAAGGCTACAGTTTTCTCCTTTCTTTTCTCACCTACATCAATTTATCTTTGACTCACTCATTGCTCGTAAGCAGTGAGCGATCCAAGTAAGTTTCAGTTGAATAAACATTCAGATCATTGGATTTAGTAGTAGTAGTTATTTTGGCATAATAAGAACTAGCTAGATAACATAGAATCTTATTAACTTTTTAGAATTTGTGAGTTCTCTACCTAATGCATAAAGGGAAGTAACAATTTGAATGAACCTAGTATACATTTCAAAAATAGATTCACTAGGTTTCATGTGAAATAGTTCATAATCATGGAGCACAAAATTCAGCCTATGTTATTTCACTTAATTTGTTCCTTCATATATTATATAGCGTTTATCTCAAATTTCTTTTCCTATGTGCAAGTAAATACATGCATGTAATCTTTAGATTTCAATGCACAGAAAAAATAGTTTAAATATTTTGCATTTAGTTGGGCTAAATATCTATCCTCTATACCCTATTCCAAAAAAATAGTTCAATTTTAATGCCCTTACAAAACAATATGGTGCAGAGTATCCTTCCTGAATTAACATCCATATGTGATAATTTATATATTTTAAGAAAGTAAACAAGCAATTTTACAAAAAAATAAAAAATAATATTATTAAATAAAGGTGGTCATGTGATTGAATACCCTTCCATAATATTAATATTTCCAAAATTAGCCATGGATCATTTTTCAAAAGTTTTCAAAAACCTATTTTTTTAATCCCTCTATACTACCACATGAAAGTTTGAGGAGATTATGAGACCTTAAAAAATCAGCCCAAGGCTAACCAAGAGGGGGGGGGGGGGGTGAATTGGTTATTTATTTATTTTTAATAAAAAGTAAGTTTTTATAGAACATTTTTAACATTTAAAAACAAACACCTTATTCCCCAATGCAGAATTAAATTAATTTTAGAAAAAATAAAAAATTAGAGTATTTTAACAACATCGTATATCATAGAAAAATAAAAGTAGAAAAAAATATTAAAAATAAACACACTAGAATTTATAGTGGTTCGGTCCAACCTGACCTACATCCACTCCCCAGAAACCCCCTATTTTAGGTATTGTACCAAAACTAGTGTCTTTCCTTTTGCCCCCACAGCAAGGCGGAGAAGCCTTTACAAAATATCTTCCACCAACCCAGTATAGTAGAAACTTTTACTCTTTTTCACCCTCCTAGTGAAGGTAGAGAACCCATAATCCTTTTTCTCTCTCCTAGAGATGGAAAAAAATCATGAATCCTTTTTCTCCCTCTTAGATATTGTATAAGATAAAGAACTAGTGTTGGAGAATGTCTCCATGGAGCCACATAAGGATCAAGGCAGAAGCCTGAAGTAGATAGGGAAGAATCTTTACTTAGAGTAACCTTGTGAATCTCTTATAACTCTCCCTCTTTTCTGTCCCAAACCACTCTTTAACTCCTTCCCTATTCTCTCTCCCAAGACACTTGGCAGCAAAATTCTATCTAAATAAGCATGTATGAGATTTTAAATAGAGAGCATATAAAAAAGCCCTAAATTTCAATATGGCCTCTCAGATTGTCTAGTACGATCAAAGATCATATTGTACGATTAGTTCAAAATAGCACTTTTAGATAGTAAGATTTGTAACCCACTGTACAATCAATTCAAAGTGTTTATATTGATTGTCTAGTATGATTGAGAACCTCATCCAGTATGATTAGAAGAATTTAATTATTATACCATATAGGAATTGGACTGTACGATATAATTATCTCTTACTATCCTAAACAATCTAATTGAAGAATTTAACCATAATTAAAATCCTAATCACAGGATCAATTTTGGGATGATTGTCATTTATCATATAGTACGATGCATTTCATACGATACAATTTGAACAAAATTTGAATTTTAAAATAATACTTAAATTATGGTTGTTGGCTATTTTGATGATTATAACATATCATCTTGTATGATATGAATCTTACTGTAAGATTAATTTAATTAAGCTTGATTAATAGAGGTGCATTAATTAGGATTCTCTAATTAGTTGATCATCTAGAATGATATAAATCATATTGTATTATTAATTCAAAAAAATAAATAAATAACTCACCAACTAAGTCCCTTTAGTGTATGTGTGTGCAAGGTTACTAAGATTTAGGATTCACCACATTATTTTTTGACTCAAGAAAGGTAAAAAGTATAAAAAGATAGAAAAATACAGACTTTATTCCTAGATTACCCTGTCTTGAGCTAATCGAGGTTGCAAGTGAGCTATGATTCTAAAGTGTTAGTGAGTAGGGTTAAACATATATGTAATCTATTTAAATAGTATAGTAAAAAATCTAATAATATTTGTTATCATCAAAATCACAATATTTGGGTCCAAATTTGCAACATAACTAAGTGTTAAAATTGGATTTTCTTTCTTTAAATCATCACACTTATTAAAATAAATTTTGAAAATTATTATACGAGGTGTGTATTAACCATATACGTACCCCAATAGTTTAAACCCATGATTTGACTTGATTTAAAAATATGGCTTGAATTAAGGCTCCTAAGACCTATTAAATTGAGTCCCAGCCCAACTTGAACCCAACTAAAGGTTTGGATGCCCTCTAGAACTTTCCTATAGTAGCCAAAATCAAAAAGTTCATGAAGGTTGTTAGACCTTATAGAACTAGTTACGAGGCTAACCAAGAGGGTGGGGGTTAATTGGTAATTTTAAAACTTCTTTAAATATAAAGAAAAATCTCATTTTAAAAGCTTTTACAACATATGAAAATAGATAATTTTATCCCTTGATGCTGAAGTAAAGTAATTTCATAATAATAGAAAATCTAAGATTTTCACCATGTAGTTATCACAAAAATAAATATGGAAAATAAAGTGCAGAAAATTAAAACCAAGAACAACCACACTAGAGTAGCCCAACTTAAACCCAACCAAAGGTTTGGATGCCCTCTAGAACATTCCTATAGTAGCCAAAATCTAAAATTTCATGAAGGTTGTTAGATCTTATATAACTAGTCCCAAGGCTAACCAAGAAGGTGGGGGTTAATTGGTAATTTTAAAACTTCTTTTAATATAAAGGTAAATCTCCTTTTAAAAGATTTTATAACATATGAAAATAGATAATTTTATCCCTTGATGCGGCAGTAAAGCAATTTCACTATAATATAAAATTTGAGATTTTCAAGCATGTAGTTATCACAAAAATAAATATGGAAAATAAAGTGCAGAAAATTAAAATCAAGAACAACCACACTAGAGATTTATAGTGGTTCAATCAACCTGACCTACGTCCATTCCCTGGAGTCAACAACTTCAGGTATTACATTAAATCTTTAGTGACTCTCTTTTTTTCCCCCACATCTAGGCAAAAAAGCCCTTACAAACTCTCTTCCACCAACCCAATATGGCAGAGGACCGTACTCATTTCATAGGTAAAGAACCTTGACTCCTTTTCACCCTTTTGGTGAGGCAGAGAAACTTGAATCACTTTCACCTTCCCTAATATGATTGAGTATTTGGGTCCTTTAACACTGAAGGGATCTTCTTCTTCTTCCAAAAACATCCCACAAGACAAACCTTTAATACGATGGTGTTAAGATGAAAGCATATTGGAGCAATCGTGTGAAACCCCCTCCACTCTCCCTTGAAACCCACAAGGATCTTCTCCCTCTCAAACACTACCCTTTCATCTCTCCCTTTTAAAGCTCTCTCTTCAAGTTTTCTCCATAAGAACAAAAACTCAATGCAAGCCAAAGATACTTATAATGTCTTTGGAGAAAGCTTAAATAGAGGGATTCAAAAACCCTAAAACATCAACTCTGTTATCATAGATCATCCAGTATGATCCTAAGATCATCTTGTATGATTAGTATAAAATAGCCCTTCCATCCAATACAATAGCATTGTCCTATATGATCATTTTAAGTATTTATACATATTATACAATACAATTTTATGATCATCTTGAACATATAATTCAAGATACTGTATTGATTGTCTAGTATGATATGAGATGTATGGAAGTAATTTACATATCCTCCCACATATCCCTAAGGACGTCCAGTATGATTGCATGTATAATTAAAAGAAAATTATGGTTTTGTCTTATACGATGGGGGATTGTCCAATGAAATATCAAAGATCATCCAGTGTGATCGTCGTAGATTATCCTATAGGATTTGATCAAGAAATATAATAATAATTAGTCACCTAATCACAAGATCAATTTAGGAATGCTTGTTATAGATCATCTAGTATGATGTAGATCATCTTGTACTATTAGAATAAAATTTGAATCTTAGAATCTTGCCAAAATTATGATTTGTGGTTGTTTTCAATAGATCATCATGTATGATAGAAATTGTCTAGTATGATTTGTTAGATGAGTTAATCATACAACATGATATAAATCATACATCACATTAGTTAAAATTTTGAGCTTCTAGTTTTGACTCAATCTCACTCCCCCTAAGTGTTTGTGTGCATGGTCACCAAGCTAGCATACACCCTTATAGGACTTGAATCAAGAAATAAAAAATATATTAATAAACATTGTAAAAATATTTACAGCATAACCTATTTTACCCAATCTTGAGCCTTGAATCTTCATTGGATGGTGCATGGTATTCTTAAAGTGTTAATACATACACAAATAAATATAATTGCAAATATTAGAAGATATAAGGATGTGAGCCAAAATGTTTGTTATCATCAAAAACATAAACTTGTGAGTTCAAGTGTTGAGAATGTTGTAACTTAGTTTTTTGATTGTTGAGATTCTTACAACATGTATGTTTTGGATGATTTTAAATATTATTATTTTAATTACAGTTTCTCCTAACATATTTTGGATGTATTGCTTTTGTTATTTGAGTGTTCTAACGTTTTAGGAAAATCATACTCCAGATTATTGAAGACTTAAAATCAGATTAGATTAAAATTTTATTATAATTGGAGTATGTACTTTTCTTTTTATCGAGGCTGAGAGAGTGTGATAATAATTGAGTAATTAAGCACACACACCTTGGGAGAGTGTTTAAAATTTAAACTTTTATTTGAAAACTAATTTTACTGTAAGAATTAATTTTGTATGGTACGATTTGTTTAGTTATACTCTCTTACAAGCAGTTAAATGAATGAGAGGAGAATTTTTTTCTAAGTTTGGTTCGTACTATACAAAGTGGTCTTCATATAGATGATGTTGTGAGTATAAATTAGATGGGACCCTTTTTGTCTCAATAAATTCAAAGCTTTTTTTGAACAGATCATACTATATGATTTGTTGATTTGTATAGACGCCTTCCAGAGTACGAATTAGATGGGTCCCTTTTTCATCCTGACAAATCCCAAAGTTTTCTAAACTAATCATACTAAACGATATCCTATTCATACAGATGAAATCCAGAGTATGAATTTTAAGGATCCCTTTTTGTCTCGATGAATGACAAATTTTTTCTGAATGAATAGTACTATATGATGTCTTATTCGTACATACGACTTCTAGAGTACAAAAATATGGGGTACCCTTTCATCCCAATGAAGTTAAAAAGTTTTCTTAACTGTTTGTATAATATATATAGTGTTTGTACTAGACAATTATAAGTGCAAAATTATTTCATATAGATTCACAAAGGTTCATACACAATTGTATTTGAAATGTTTATATATATGAAAATACGATCATATTGTACGATCTTATGTGCTCAAAATGGAAATTTTCAGTTTTCTGGACAATTTTTCATATCTTTCATATAAAAGGTCCTTAGAAACTGACATGAAATGAGTTTTTCTTTATGATTTTTTAAGAGAAAGTGAAAGAGTGATTAAGTGAGAGTGTTTGAAAGAGATTTCTTGTAAGTGGAGTGTGAAGGGATAACAAGGTTACTCAAAGATAAGAATCTCTTATTTGGTTTTTAGTTGTTAGTCTTCCTTTCTTCTTTTTAGTTGCTTAAGAGATAATCTTTGAAGAAGATATAGTATTCTAACGATACTTGGAGAGTGTTAACAGATGATGGTACTCTATTGGTACTTAGAGGGTGTGAAAGGATGACAGTACTCTACTAACACTTAGAGAATATAAAAAATGACGGTCCTCTACCGACACTAAAAGTGTGTGAAAGGATGATGGTACTTTATCGCACTGGGGATAGGTGGAAGAGAGAAAATTATAAAGGCTTCTCCGCCTTGCTATGGGAGCAAAAGGAGAGTCACATTTTATAATAGTGCAATACCTGAAGAGGGAGTCTTCAAGGAGTGGATGTAAGTCTTGTTGAACCTAACCACTATAAATAATTGTATTCATTTTATTTTTATATTTTTATTTTTTGCACTATAGTATCTGTTGTTGAAAAATTATTTTTTTTTCAAAAATATAAAAATCTATTTTTAATTCAAAAATCCAATAAAATTTTAAATTACCAATTTATGCCCCTCTCTTGGTTAGCTTTGGGACAATTACATAGGTCTAACGACCTATCTAGACTTTATAAGTGGTGTCAATGCGTTATTTTAAAAAATTAAGTTTAGATTACTTTTTTTTAATATGATAATGGCTACTTTTGGAAATAAAAAACACACCTGAAGGGTATTTGATCATTAGACCTCTGTTATTTGACAATATCCCTTTCAATTTTTGGAAAACACGTATGTATACTTTTCTTCAATCGCTTGACTATCGCATGTGGATTTTAGTTCAGGAAGGGTATACTAGGCCAACTAGACTTATAGATGACATTAGAGTTAAAACAACTTTTGCTGACTGGACTGTAGAAGAACGTGACAAAGCACAATTAAAAATAAAATGTTTAAATAATTCCTTTTGTGCACTTAAGTTTTAATATGATAATGGCTACTTTTGGAAATTAAAAACACACCTGAAGGGTATTTGATCATTAGACCTCTTTTATTTAACAATATCACTTTCAATTTTTGGAAAACACGTATGTATACTTTTCTTCAATCGCTTGACTATCGCATGTGGATTTTAGTTCAGGAAGGGTATACTAGGCCAACTAGACTTATGGATGACATTAGAGTTAAAACAACTTTTGCTGACTGGACTGTAGAAGAACGTGACATAGCACAATTAAACATAAAATGTTTAAATAATTTCTTTTGTGCACTTAAGTCTTAAGATTACATCTGGGTTTCTACTTGTAAGAGTGGAAATGATAATTGGGATAGGCTTTGTATTACATATGAAGGGACTAATTAAGTGAAGCAATATGTATTAAATATCCTATCACATGATTATGATTTATTTTGCATTAAAACTAATGAATTAATTTCTAAAATGTACACAAGATTCACTCAAATAGTCACTTATTTGTGTGCATTAGGTAGGGAACTAAAGAATGCTAAAATATTTAATAAAATTCTTTGTTATTTGCCTACTTATAATCCTAAAATAACTTCTATTTCAGTGTCTAAGGACTTAAATATTTATTCTATTGATAATCTTCTTGGATTACTAATTACTTATGAGCAAGGAGTGACTCAAAGGAAGATAAATGTAGGAGAATAGTGAAAGGTGCATTTGAAATATGATATTAATGTATTAGAAGAAGTAAACATATTTCTTAAAGTGAAAGTGAAAAATCTTAAGGAAAGTAGGACACCCCCTATACTTGAAGAATTTATTGATCGTATTTTAAAGGGAAAAAATCTTAAAATCTAGGAAGAGAAAGATTTATTATCGGTGATTGAAAAACACTTTTTCTTGAGTTAAGTGTTTTATATGTGGGATGATTGGACATTTTTCACACAATTGTACCTTACATAGAAAACTCAATTAGTGTGGAGACCTAAGATGCATAAAATAAGTTATATCATACATTCATCCAGTTTAATTTTGCTAAGAGGAGAACCCAAACTTGTTTGGATTCCTAAGACTAATGTTTAATTATTTTATAGGTATTCTCTCATACAAGACCTTGTGAGAGCATATGATACCTAGTGATTGCTGAAGCATATGACTAGAGACACTACACAATTCATATCATTGGAAGCCAGGAATGGAGGCAAGGTTACCCTAGGAGATAATACCACTAGGAAAGTGGTAGGCATAGGTACGATCAATAATTTAAACAATTTTTTCATTGAAAATGTGTTGTTTGTAAAAGGCTTAAAGAATAATTTATTAAGTATTAGCTAGCTTTTTGATAAGGGTTATAGCATTAAATTTTTTCCCACTAGCTGCATATTAAGCCAAAATGGAAATGTTGTATTGCATGGAACCAGGGTAAACAATGTGTATATGCTAGACTTAAATAGTATTGCATCTCCTAATGCTTTTTGGTTAAATAAAATTTCTGATGAATCATGATTATGGCATAGGAAACTTTATCATACTAGCATGAAAAATCTTAGAAAAATTACCTAAAAAAACTTGTTAGAGATATACCAAAACTAGATTTTACTAAGGATCACCATTGTGATGTATGTCAACTAGGAAAGTAGGTGAAGTCCTAATTTCATTGCACTATGGATCATAGAACTTGTAAACCTTTAGAGATTATTCATATGGATCTTTTTGGACCGGTTAGCACTGTAAGTTTAGGAGGAAATGTATACGGATTTAAGATTGTTGATGATTTCTTTAGATTCACATGGGTTAAATTTTTATTTCATAAGAGTGAATCATTTGAGGAATTTAGAGATTTTTTAACTTGGATTCAGAGGAAACTAGGATGTGAAATTTTAACTATTTAAAATGATCATAGAGGTGAATTTGAAAATGAAAAATTTGAGGTTTTTTGTAGAGAAGTTGGAATTGGTCATAATTTTTTTGCACCTAAGATCCCTCAGCAGAATAGGGTTGTCGAAAGAAAGAATATAACATTAATTTAAGCTGCAAGAGCTATGTTGACAGAATATTCACTTTCAAAATATTTTTGGGCTGAAGTGGTTAGTACTACATATTATATTCTGAATAGGATAAACATTAGATCAAAATTGAATAAAATACTCTATGAGCTTCTTAAGGAGAGAACACCTAACTTGTCATATTTGTAAGTTTTTGGATGTATGGTGTTCATACATAATAATGAAAAATCTCATATAGGAAAATTTTGTCCAAAATCAAATGAATGAATTTTTCTTAAATACTATAGTGTTGAAAAATTATCTAGAATATTTAACAAAAGAACTTTGGTAGTTGAGGAGACCACACATGTTGTATTTGATGAATTTGGGATTTTGGAAGAGCCAAATTTGGATGAGGATCATTTAAAAAATAACTCCCAAGGGATTGAGAAGGTAAATTTGGAAGAAAATTTAGAGAAAGAAAGTCCTTTTGCCTAAAGAATTGAAATTTTCTAAAAATCAACAAAAGGAATTTATTCTTGGTGAATCGAGTGAGGGTGTTAGGACTATGCATGGACTTAGCAAAGAGGTTAACCATTCAGTCTTTATTTTAATGGTTAAATCCACAAATGTTAATCAAGCACTTTTAAATGAATTTTGAATTTTGGCTATATAAGAAGAGCTGAATCAGTTTGTTAGAAATGATGTTTGAGAATTGTTTGAAAGGCCAAAAGATCAAAATGTAGTTGGAACTAAGTTGGTATTTAAAAATAAAATGAATGACTCAGGAGTTCTTATTAGAAATAAGGCTAGATTGGTGGCTAAGGGGTATAATGAAATTGAAGGAATTGATTTTGAGGAGTTTTTTTCCCCTGTAGTAAGACTTAAAGTAATTAGGGTTTTATTAGCCTTTACCTATTTTAGAGGATTTAAATTATTTCAAATGGATGTTAAAAGTGTTTTTTTGAATGGGGTGATATAAGAGAATGTTTATGTTGAACAACCTCCAAGTTTTTAAAGTTCTCAATTCCCTAATCAAGTGTATAAATTGAAAAAGGCATTATATGGATTGAAACAGACACCTAGGGCTTGATATGAGAGGTTAAGCACTTTTCTATTAGAGATATCTTTTCTAAAAGGAAGTGTGGACACCAATCTCTTTTAAAAAAAATTAGGAAATAATATACTTATTATTTAGAAATATATTGATGATATTATTTTTGTATCTACAAATAAAATTCTTTCTAATGATTTTCCTAAAATAATGAATAGTGAATTTGAGATGAGCTTACTGGGTGATCTATGTTATTTTCTTAGTTTTAGCATTAAAAAAATTAAGGAGAGAACATTTCTTTGTCAGTCAAAGTATGTTAAGGACATTCTCAAGAAGTATGAAATAGATAATGCTAAACTAGTAAGTACACCAATACGTTTCTTAGTTCAGTTGGATAAGGACCCAAAGTGAAAATTTGTTAATCAAAAGAAATTTAAAGGTATAATTAGATCATTGCTTTTTTTGACTAATAGCAGACCGGATATAATGTTTAGTATTTATTTGTGTGCTAGATTTCAATTTAATCCAAAATAATCACATTTGATAGTAGTTAAAATAAATTTAAGATATCTTTTGGGAACTCAAAACTTAGGAATTTAATATGCTTAGTATAGCTCATCATTTGAAATTATTGGATATTCTGATTCAAACTTTGCAGGTTATAGGGTTGATAGAAAGAGTACATCTGGAACTTATCAATTTATTGGAATTTTTTTAGTTTCTTGGTCCAATAGAAAATAGAATTTCATAGCCCTATCTACTGCTAAAGCTGAATACATTATCTTAGGAAATTATGTTGCACAAGTTCTTTGGTTAAAATAACAGTTGATAGATTTAGGATTTACAATAGGCGTAATTTCAATTTATTATGATAAGACTAGTGCCATTTCCAATTCAAAGAATCATGTTCAACAGTCTAGAACCAAACATATAGACATAAGACGTCATTTCTTTAGGAATCATGTAACCAAAGGAGAAATTGAATTGAATCATATTTCTTTTGAAAATCAACTTGCATATAATTTTACAAAAAACACTAGCCTTTGATACCTTTAACACATTAAGAATAAGGTTAGGTGTGATAGATCTTAATGCATATATAGAATCATCTACAAACTTGATATGATTGTATGTGTGTTTTGATTTAATTTTACTTTTTTTGTTAATATTTTTATTTGCGTGTTTTTTTTTTGTGTTTTGTTTGATTTGGACATGTATCACTTATCAAAAGCTTTTTCTAGTTTTCATGCTTTATTTTCTAAGTGTTTTATTCATATTATAAGAAATTATTTTCATTTTATATAAATTCTATCGCATGTCTATGGTTATTTTGGAGTTAAATGCGTAAAATTTGGATTTTTTTACATAAATCATATTGTATAATAATGTCGTTGTCCCGTACAATCTGTATACATTCATCTGTATGTATGTAGATGATTATATGAGTAGAATCAGTTATAATAATAGATCATACATACGAAATCAAAATTTATTTGAATGATCCACATGTCATTTGCTATGGGGGATGGACCTAATCATCATTAAAACAATCTTAAATAACTGATCATCTAAGATGAACACCTGTTCGTCTATACGATCGAATGGTCAAAAAGTCTATACAAAAGGATGCCTCATAAATTATGTGTTTATGAAAGCCATTTTATTTTGGACGTTATCATTTGTCCATACAAAAATTTTTTGGTCCCATACAATGTGAAGATCGTACATATGAAACCATTTTTGTATTGTATGATGGGGCATTTTTCTTTAAATAAGAGGGATATTTAAATCACTTACATTCACTTCTAAATCCTTCTTGAATCCTTTTAGAGGCTCCAACTTAAGAATACCAAGTTCTAGCAAGCGCTCTCGAGTTACTAAGGAATTGTCATCTATGGGTGGGGCTGATAACTTCTTATTTAGAGATAATGAGAATTCTTTCTATAGGTATATAGCTGCTAAAATCACTCCTTCAAGACTCCTCATTCAAGATTAAATATATTTTTCTATCATTCCTCTCTTTGCTTCAACCAGTTCTCTTTCATTTTAACTTTGATCTACACTTACCACAGAAAGACTTTTCCTTATTTCCAAGCAAATATGAGGTTCAGTGAGGAAGAAACTAGGATAACCTCGTTTGTCAAAACATAGCTTGTAGAAATTACTAAGGAAAATCTAAGAACTTTTCTTCACTTGAGAACTTGTGGGACTAGAGAACACACCTTGATTTCTAAATTTGATTATGACTGGTCTGAGATTAATAAAACTCGTAGAGGTGTAACTCAAGTATGCCACTTAACTAGAGTCTAGTATTTGAACCAAAATGTCTTAAGAAGTTCAATTATTCCTAAGGCTGGTGATCACATAAATATGACTCATATTTAATCCACCATTACCTATTTGATCCTGATTGGACAACCTATTGATGAGGCCCAACTCATTTTGGATTAAATTCATAACCTTTTTGAAATTATTCTTCGTCATCATAAGAGGAGAAAAATATTACTCTAGGATACTTAGTGACCTATATTTTGGAAAAGAAGTACAACATAATTCATCCTGATCCTCCCACTAAAATGCCAATCTTTTTCATCGATGCCTCTTTTCATTCTCTATTTGGGAGAAATGAGAGTTCTAGTGAGGATACTGAGGGAGAATGGGGAGCACCTGCACCTGCTCAGGGACCTTATCAAAATTACTTTCAAGAGATGGTCCAGCAATTTGATCAGATGAAGACTCATTTTGATCAAATTCAAACTCATCTAAACATGCATGATGCACAGTACCAAGAATATATGGCGTGGATCTGAGGTCAGTTTGACTTAGTGAACACAAATGTTATTATGATGAATAGTTATTTTTTAGTATTCAATCAGCCACCTCCTCCAGACTAGGGCCCCTCTGAGTTTTAATTGTACTAACCTGATGTTATTTTTATCAGACTGCTACCTATAATGTGATCATTTGATTATGTCTTTATTTCTTTCTTTCAGTAGTACTTATTTTTGTTTAGACTTGTGTTGATTTTATGATATTTAGGTTCGGATGTTTAGATGTTATGCTAATTGGTATTAATGACTTTGATGTATCTGATCTTTTTGATATCAATAAAAAAGTCATGTTTTGGGATTTTGTTTTTGTTTTTTGTTTAAAATATGAGTTTGCCTATATGAAACATTTTTTTGTAATTGATCTACAAATGTGTTATAATTTAACTTGCATTATAAAATTAATTTTATTATTGAATCTAATTTTTCAAAAATTTAAATTAACTTATAACTCAATTAAGTTAAGCATATCAATCTCATGTTTTTTTAGGCAAACATATTTTGAATATTATTATTGCAATTTTGATATCTTATTATTTTTTATTTCTTTTTTCAATATAATGATTTTTTTGTTATTAGAGAAATTTGATTTTTAAATTATTGATTTTAGAAAGTCTAAATAAAAAAAGAAGTATATCAAAAAGAAATGTATAGTATGTACAAAAATCGAAAGAATGTGCAATGGTTTGTAAAATGATAAGAGGCAGATAATTAGCCCAAATAGAAAAAAGGTGTACAAAGTGTGCCACAAATATTTGAAAAAGATGCGCAATGTCGCCAATTAAAATTTTCATGTTCTTTCCTACATCATTTAATCTTTAATTCAAATCAACCTACTTTTTATTATATCTTATAGTCAAAATTGAAATTAACTAATCTTTATTTCATCACTTTTGTAATAATCCTCCTTATCTAATTGTCTAGAATGCATCATGACCTTGTATAATTTTTCTTATTTAAGTTATTCTTTAATTTAAAATTTTTGAATCTTTCTTTTTCATCTTATGTAATTAACTTTGTTATTGCAACTATATTCCAATCACTTTTAAGATCAATTATTTTGATTTCTCATTTATCATCTTTAATTTCAATTTCTTCTTCACTTATTATTATTGTCAAAAGGGGCAGTAAAATTGTGTGTTTTTGTTTTTGTGTGTTTATGTTTTTGGATTTGTTTTTATATGTTTTTGTTTTAAAAAAGGGGGAGTAATATTGTGTGTGTTTTTGGATTTGTTTTTATATGTTTATGTTTTAAAAATTTTTAAAAGAAATTTGTGAGCACTTTATGGAATCTCCCTATATTCACATGTTTATACATTTAGGGGGAGCTAATGAGAAATTTAGGGTATACATGTTAACTCAAATAATAATTTATTTTGCCATCATAAAAAAGGGAGCGATTGTTGAGATTGTTGTAACATATTTTTTTTATTATTGAGATTCTTGCAACATGTATGTTTTCAATGATACCAAATATTATTATTTTAATTACAATTTCTCCTAACATATTTTAGATGTATTTCTTTTATTGTTTGTGTGTTCTAACATTTTAGAGAAATCATACTCTATATTATTGAAGATTTCAAATCAGATTAGATTAAAGTTTTATTATAATTGGAGTCTATACTTTTTCTTTTTATTGAGTCTGAGAGAGTGTGATTGTAATTAATTAATTTAGCACACACACATTAGGGGGAGTGTTTAAAATTTGATTTTTTTTTAAAAACAAATTATACTGTATGAATTAATTTTGTATGGGATTATCTATTCCGTTATACTCTCTTACGAGCTGTAAAACAAATGAGAGGAGAAAATGTTTCTAAGTATGGTTCATACTGTACAAAGTGGTCTTCATACAAACGACGTCCAGAGTATGAACTTGACAAGTCCCTTTTCATCCCGATGAATTCAAAGCTTTTTCTAAATGTATTGTACTGTATAATTTGTTGATTCGTAGATATGACGTCCAAAGTGTAAATCCCAAAGTTTTTTGAACTAATTGTATTGTACGATATTTTGTTCGTACAAACAATGTCTAGAGTATGAATTTGAAAGGTCCCTTTTCATCCTAATGAATGCCAAATTTTTTTGAATGGATCATATTATATGATGTCTTGTTCATACAGATGACGTCCAGAGTACAAAAATATGAGATACCTTTTCATCCCAATAAAGTTGAAAAGTTTTTTTAACTGTTCCTATAGTACGAACAGTGTTCATATTCGATAATTATCATGTATGAAAATATTTTGTACATATTCACAAAGGTTTATGCACAATAGTTTTTGAACTGTTCGTATGCATGAAAATACGATCATACTATATGATCGTATGCACTAAAAATGGAAAATTTCAATTTTATGGATGATTTTTCATTTCTTTCATATAAAAGGTCCATATAAAATCACGTGAGAAGGGTTGTTCTTTATGATTTTTCAAGAGCAAGTGAAAGAGTGATTGTGGGAGAGTGTTTGAAAGAGAGTTCTTGCAAGTGGAGTGTGAAAGGATTATATGGTTACTCAAAGGTAAGAATTTCTTCTTTGGTTTTTGGTTTTTACTCTTCCTTTCTTCTTTTTAGTTACTTGAGAGAAGATCTTTGAAGAAGATCTGGTACTCTGCTGACACATGGAGAGTGTGAACAGAAGATGGTACTCTATCGTCACTTAGAGGGTGTGAAAGGATGATGGTCCTCTGCCAACACTTGGAGAGTGTGAACACACTATGATACTCTGCCGACACTTGCAGGGTGTGAAAGGACAATGGTACTCTACCGCACTAGGAATAGGTGGAAGAGAGTAAATTATAAAGGCTTCTCTGACTTGTTATGGAAGCAAAAGGAGAGTCACTTTTAATAATAGTGCAAACATAAAGGGGGAGTCTTCAGGGAGTGGATGTAGGTTTTGTTGGACCGAACCACTATAAATCCTTGTGTTCATTTTATTTCTATATTTTTATTTTCTGTACTTAAGTATTTGCGGTTAAAAAATTAACTTTTTGCAAAAATACAAAAATTAGTTTTCTATTAAAAAATCCAATAAAATTTTAACAAATTCACCCCCCATCTTTGTTTTCCTTGGAACAATTACACAGGTCTAACAACCTATCTGAACTTTACATCAAGTTATAATAAAATCTAGCCCTTGCCACCTAAGCAACTGAGTGGAAAGATTTCACAAAATAACATCTCACCCATGATTAGTTCAAGCCTACCTCCCTCAATAACCAACCATGTGCTTTCAAATTCTATAGAATCTTCCCTTGAATCCCATTAGTCAGACCCCAATTAAAATCATTAATGGTTATGGCTTAGGTGGCAATATCTCAACCCTTCATTTAAATTTTCTCTCTCCTAAAATTAATTCAAGTATAACCTCATTGTCACTTGGACCGATGGGCTAAAAATTTATAGAATGATCCATTAGCTCCTATTGGTTAGTCCTAAGGTGCCTTAGATTAATGGCATGGCATGCATATGGCCTATTAAATAGGTAGGCTCATTTTATCTATCCAATAAATAGACCCCATTCTAAAGGCTCAAAAGTTGATCAATTGATTTCCCTAGTCCCATAGCATCATCCCTAGCCTCTTCACAATGTTTACCAACTAACTCCAGTTCAAAAAAATCCCAAACCATTGAGAGAGAGAGAGAGAGAGAGAGAGAGAGAGAGAGAGAAAGAGAGAGAGAGAGAGAGAGAGAGAGAGAGAGAGAGAGAGAGAGAGAGAGAGAGAGAGAGAGAGAGAGAGAATAAATAATTATAACCCATCTTTTATTCTAACTATAATAAACTCTTTGAGTCTTCTAAAGAGTTGATGAGGATCTTAAAACCATTCAAACAAGCCTAAGTACAAAAAATCTCCCAGTAGGCTATTAAGTTATATTGATTTAAAATTTTTTGATCAAATACCATTTTAACATAAATTATAATATAATGGAGTCTTGAAACTCCATGGATTGCAAGATTAAGATGCCATGATCTTATGTTTCAAATTTCATTAAATTTGGATGGTTGGATCAAAAGTTATGGGTATTTAAATATATAGTTAACTTTTGAACTAAAAATTGCGTTTAGATCAAAATAATCAAATAAAAATAGATGCATGATTAGATGGTACATAGAGTGTCAGATGGCATCACACATATGACAAATCATAGAATCACATATGATTTCAAATAGGAAACAATGTGGCCCCATCCAGGCTATCTGGTCCTGTGTAATTGATCCAATAGCATTGGAACAAATCTGACATGGTTAAGTGGCCCACCTAGTGTGTGATGTATGTCCTGAGATATGGGGCAAGACGTCACATCTCCAATCATTGCTAATTATAGGATAAAAAAGCACTAGTAGTTAAATTGATTTAAAAAATTAATAAAATGCTATATAACTTCCCTAAACTCAAAGAAAATTCATTTGTCATCAAAATTGAGTGTTCTTTGGCTTGTTGGAAAGATCTTGAGTTCTACCATTTTTTAAAAGTAATTTAGAAATTGTTTTAAAAAATAGAGATAAATGGTTTTATTTTCTTAATTTTTTCAAAACCCAATGATCAAGTTGACCTTAATTTTTAATGGTATATATTATGGAGCATCCATGAGCTACCCTAATTCTCTTGGATCTTGATTTGATTAAATTTTTTGTGATTTAAATTTTTATGTTTATAGGTTAATTTTAACCCCCTTAACTTTCAAATTTTATAATTTCTTCATGCACTTAGAATTTGATTTTCATTTTTCTGCACTGTGTTTATATTTGTGCAAGGGTTAGTTAGCTACTAATTTTACCAAATTCCAGTGAGTCGAGCACCTAAAATAAATCACCAAATTTGTAAATGCACATTGATTTAGTTATTTATATCTCAACTTAGCGGGACTTTGTTGAGCCAAAATTTAATGTATTTGAAACACATGTTTTGTTTACGTATGTTTCAAATTTCATTGCATTTTGAAGTCTTATAGTCTATTATTTAGTGAATGCAAGATTCATGTACATAATTGACCTAGGATTTTTAAAATTCAAAATAAATTCACTTTAAATTTAAAAATATACAAAGAATATATTAAATTATTTAGAAATAAAAATACAATAGAATAAAAACAAAAATCTCATTAGATTCATCCAAATTTAAAATTAATTTTAAAAATTAAAAAAATTAATAATTAATTAAAATAAATATTTTAAAAAATATATAAAATACCAAAATAATTTTAACACTTGAAATCATTCCTAGAGGTCATATCTTACATTTGGGAAAGATTTCAAGAGGTTTAAAATTGGTTTGGTATAAAAATAAGAAAAACACCCTAATTAATCAATTAAATAATTTCATTAAATCACCTAATATGTAAAGATCATAACTAAATAGAAATAGATCCAAATTAACCAAACTTAAAGGCATTAGACTTATCTCTATATCTAGTATTTATGAAAAATATAAAAAACTTCAGAATTCACTCTAAATAAGAAGTAAAAAATTTGCACGAAACTTATAAAATTTATAACTAACTCTACAAAAATTAAAATTAAAAAAAATTAAAGGAATTGGACTCATCGATGGGTCTAATATTGAGAAATAAAAATAAAAAAAATTAGTAACTAATGTAAATTAAAAAGTCAAGGAAATTGACCATATGTTTAATACATTAAAATATTCTTTAATATATGGAAAATTTATAAATCATCAAAACTTTAGTAAATCATAAATTTAATGAAATTAAATAAGTAAACAACTTTAAATAAATAAAAAATAATATAATCATTGAAGTTTTTAGGTTGGATTACCTCAAGCTGCTTGGTTAAGTGTCCTAAGGAAGCCCTGGGAATACATGCTCGTTGTGACTACACCATGAATGAATTTGAAAAATATAAATTTTAAAATATTATTTTAAATAAGTTTAAATCATTTAAAAAATCATTAATAAAATATGCATATATTGTAGCTTTTCATACCCTTCTACTTGATTCCTTCTAGGAGGGCAAATGTGTATTTGATTAAGTTAGCTTTAAGGATTAAAATATCTAATTAAAATGGACTCTATGCTATCCATCTACAATATTTTTGGAGGATTGGTTGCATTGCAAATATGTGCCTTGAACTTGCTGATTAATAGCTTCTAGCAATTAGAAGTTGTTGAATGGTATGTTCTTTAAATTCTAAAGATGCATAACTTCAACAATAAAAATTCTTTAAAAGAAATTTAAAATATCTGAATCCTTAAAATCTAAACTCAAACCACCCTATAAATACCTTGAACAAATAAAATTTTATCAATAATTTTAAGCTAATAAAGCCTAAGAACTATCCAAGCTACATAGCCTTTTTACACACACTTAGATGGTTTTGCTAGGACAACCAACTTTAGCCTAGGCTAGGACAACGGTTTGATATCCTTGTCAGGTGCTTTTCTTAAAAATTACCTTTTCTATGCTTATTTATTTTTAGTAATTTGGATCACATACATTTTAATTTATTGTTGGTACACTTAACCAATTTATTGTTAGTTATATGTTCTTGATTTTGTAGGAACATGTATACTAGTTCTAAGATGATTCAATATTGGGTACCATATAACTAGCCCATTTAACCAATAATGCATACATACATACCTTTTTAATTTTTAAAATGAACATTAAGCTAGACTTTTATGCCCATCGTGGTCAAGGTAGCAGGGAAACATATAACTAACCCTTTTAGATAGGGTTCCTATATTGTAAAAATTACTAAGAAATTTTTGGTATTAAAAATTTTAGTTTTTTTTTTTAAGAAAGCATAAAAGCTTTATTAATAACTAGAAAAAAAATTAAATCCTAATGGCATTTTATTCCCCCTTTAACAAATTGATAAAGGAAGGAGGAATTTTATTCATGACTAAATCACCCCAAATGAAAGAACTTAAAATAGCATAGTTAGCACAAAGATCCGCTAACTTATTACAATCACTTCTAACATAATTAAAGAATACAATTTTGAAACTTTTTATAAAAGAAAGATCTACCATCTCATTATTGTCTTTTCTCACAATGTCTTTAATGAAATTGATTACATTTTTGTTGTCACCTTCAATGATTAAGCCTTTGTAATCCTACATCCATTCTTTAACCACCTCCTTGATTGATAAAATAGCATGATGCTCCAATGAAGCATTGTCCCAATGGGTCCGCATTTTACCAAAATCCATCTAGAATCTTCCCTTATGATCACAAAACACACCACAAATCCCAGCCTCATATGAAGGAATAAGGGAAGCATCTTTATTTACTTTAATCCAATCGGGTGGAGGAGGGTGCCAACAAATATTCAACAACCTTTCTGGTTGATTGGCATCCCAAATACCTGAGCTAAAATAAAATAAAGGCTTAAAAATAGCAAAAAAACTTGCAGCGTTAGTGGCAATCGCCAACGAGCTGGTTATAGATACATTGTGAACAAATTCATTCCTAGCTTTCAAACATAAGTAAATCATGTTTCAAAAAAGATTAATAAGCCACTGATTTTGCCTCTTTAACCATAAAAAACATGAATTAATGGAGCTGAAACTAGTAATAGCAAAGCTGGCTAAGCACTTTCCTACTAGAAAGATCATTTGTTAAAGGAAATGTGGACAATAATCTCTTCTTAAAAAAGAGTAGGAGATGATATACTTATTGTTCAAATATATGGTGAAGATATCTTATTTTGATCCACCAATAAAAATCTTTGTGATGATTTTTCAAAAATAATGAGTTGTGAATTTGAAATGAGTTTGATGGGAGACTTAAGTTACTTTCATTGTTTAAGCCTAAGGGAGAAAGAGGATGAAACATTTCTTAGCCAGTCATGGTATATTAAGAATATCCTCAAGAAATATAAAATGGATAATACTAAACCAATTAGTAAATTAATGAGTTCCTCAGTGTAGTTAGATAAGGACTTTAAGGGAAAATTTGTTGATCAAAAGAAATTTAAAGGAATAATTAGATTATTACTTAACTTAAATGCTAGTAGACCGGATATTATATTTAGTGTTCATTTGTGTGCTAGATTTAAAGCTGATCCAAAGGAATCACATTTAACTACTTCTAAAATAATTCTAAGATATATTTTGGAAATTCAAAACTTAGGTATTTGGTATCCTAAGTACATTCTTACTTTTTAAATCATTAGATATTCTGATTTAGATTTTGCAGGATGTGGGGTTGATCAAAAAAGTACTTATGAAACTTATCAATTCATAAGAAACTCTTTTGTTTCTTGGTCTAGCAAAAGACAAAATTTTGTAGCCCTTTCTATTGTTGAAGTAGGATATATTACCTTATGTAGCTGTGCTACATATGTTCTTTGGTTAAAATAACAACTTATTGATTTAGGATTTTTTTATTAGCAATATTCCAATTTTCTATGTATTATAAATGTCATATTCATTTCAAAGAATCCTATTTAACAATCTAAAACCAAGCATATAAATATAAGGCATCATTTTACTAGAGATCATGTGGCTAAATAAGAAATTGAATTACATCATAGTGCTACTGAGAATCAACTTGCAGATATTTTCATAAAACCATTGGCTTTTGAAATATTTAGCACCTTAAGAACCAGATCATATGTGATTGTTATTAATGCTTAAAATTATAATTATGGAAATTGGATTTGTAATGTATTTCATGTATGTTGATGTGTTTTATTTATTTATTTGTTTGTTTGTTTTTTGTTTTGTTTTCCTCTAGTTTGTGTTTGTTTTTTCATTAATATTATTTTTTTATTATTGCATGTCATGTATTTTGAGTGATTTATTTTTTAAAAAAAGTTTTGTTTATCATGACTTGAGTTAATTTTTCATTCATACTAAAGGAACCACTTTCACTTTGTATGAATTATATAGTCTGTACATGATATTTTTTCTTGAGTTGAGCATATGAGAATGTACTATTATTTTTGTGTATATGTTTTAGTTTATTTTTTTACCTAGTTATTTATTTTATTTTAAAAAATTAAAATTAAAAAGAAAGAAAATTTATTTTCCCATTTTTTATATTTTTTATCTTAGTGAGGGGGAGATTAGGAGATAATACTTTTAGTTTGCAAATTCACCAATAATGTTTGCCATCATAAAAAAGGGTGAGATTATTGCAACTCGAGCTTATAAGTTATCATTTTTTATGATAATAAATATTATGGCTCACATGTTCATGTCTCATAGAATTTTTGTTATATACTTGCTTGTGTATATTAACATTTTCGGAATACCATGCACCATCCAAAGAAGAATCAAAGCTTAAGATTGGGCAGAATAAGGTTATGCTGTAAAGAGTTTGAAATATTTGTTGATGTAATTTGGATTTCTTGAGTCAAGTCATATAAAAGGGTTTGCTAACTTGGTGTCCATGGATATACACGCTCAAGAGAGTGAGATCTTGTTAAAACTAGAAGTTCAAGTTTTGAAATAATTATACTAGATGATTTTGATCATCTAAGATAATCAACTCATTAAATAACTCGTACTGGAAGATTTTTATTATCTAGGACTATCCTTTATGATCTTAGAAAAATAGCCACCAATGATGAGAAAGAAGATCATAGTATTCTGCCATCACCAAGATGGTGAGAAAGGGCATCAGTATTTTGTCACATCAGGTTAGTGGAAGAGAGGTTTTGTAATGGCTTATCCACCTTGCTGTAGGAACAAAAGGAGAGTTACTTTTGATTTAATGCAATACCTGAAGAAAAAGTCTTCAGGGAGTGGATGTAGGTTTAGTTGGACCAAACCACTATAAAATTTAGTGTTATACTATTCTTTTACAATTTATTGTATTTTTTTTTTTTGCACATTAAATTATTATTGTTTTATAAAATATTAGATAATTTTTAAATTACCAATTCACACATTCTCTTGGCTAGCATTGGGACAATTTTATTAGGTCTAATAACCTATTCAAACTTTTATTTCATAATTATATAGTTTGCGGTTGAACCATCTTATCATGTGCTTGAATCAATTTAGCTTTGTATAACTCAAGGATTTGTTGAGCCTACATTTGTTTCTCTTCAATACCTTCAAACTTTTCTAATTTAAATTTAGCATCATATTCAATCATAATTTTATTATTTACTGAAATACATAATCAATACAACGGTACCTCCAAAGGGAGAACATCCTCTACTTCAAAGTCTAAAGCAAATGGTATAATTTAAGTGCGAGTTCTATATGTGGTTCAATATGCCCACAAAGCTTCTCCTAGCTATTCATGCCATTGATGCTTATTATCATCCATGATTTCCTTTTTGAGTTGTAACAAAGTTTATTTAATGCCTCAGCTTATCCATTTTCTCGAGGGTAATAGACTGTTGAGTATCTTCAATCTATTTTATGATGACTAAAAAAACTATTTATTTTTGTTCTTCTATAAGATTGACCATTATCACATATGATTCAACAAGGAATATCAAATAAAGATATAATATGATATTTGAAGAAGTTAATCACATAGTATGCTTTGGCTTCTCTTAAAGGAACTGCTTCTGCTAATTAAACCTACGATCTGTAAAGAATGGGAGAATAATTAGACCAATAATATCTATAATATCAAAGGGCCATGAAATAATTGTTTGATGCTGGATAACTGGTGGTTGATGTAAAACTTAACTATACAACTAGCATGGATTACAATATTGTACAATATTCATGTTATCATTTAGAGATAGTAATATCCCATCCTTTTAATTTTTATATTCATTCTAGAACCAAATTGGTGAGTATCACACATTCTAGCATGAACTTATTCTATTGTATCATCATCTTTAAACTTACTAAGATAATGCAACCACATCTGAATAAATGATCTTCTATAGAGGTTTTAATTAGAGAAGCACCATAGCTCCAAGACTAAATAATAGAGAAGGGGAATCTTGGGAAAAAATATAATTAATTTAGTACAAAATATTAAACCTCTAAAGCTTTGTAGTACCATATGATCTAAACAAGCACAATAGTGCCTAACTTTTGTAGTGTTCTAGAGGAGCAATAAAGGAAAAGAAGCAACACACTGGGTTAGTCAAGTGTCACATCAGATCAACAAATAATTGCACTTGGTTAGCTCAACATCAAAGAAGATAACATTTAACAACACTGAGATAATAATTCATATTATAATGATATGATGTCTCCTTTTTTAGTATCATAGTACCTGAGTCTATTTATGTATGAATTATAAATAGTTTTTTCATATTTTTATGTAAAAGGTTTTTCTATAGATTTTTAAGAAAATTCTAAGAAAGATTAGGGAATAGTAAGATACATCATATAGAGTGGCTAGTAAATAAATTAGTGAGCAAATAATCAATTAGAGAGGAAAAGAGTGTGGAGAGCAAAGTTTTAAGGGGATATTCACTTTGAGAAGGGTCAATCGAATGATATTTTTGGGATTCTTCATTCCAAGAGGTATTTTTTTCATCTTCTCTACTTGTATTTTCTTTCTTGAGAAGTTAATGAAATTTATGACATTCAATTTTAATTCCATGGTTGCCTTAACTCGTTATTTTGGACTAATGACGTGAAAAACATTGTAATTCCTAATTTAAACTCTTGCATTTAAAAGTATGAATGTTTTTTTTTTAATATCTCCCACTATTCATTTAATTTATATAGTGGCCATGTAAGAACTTTAACATCTAATGTGATGCAATATCTCGATGTAGGAATATGATGATAATTAGGAGAATTAAAATGCCTAGATGTATGATGCCTAATATTCTAGGGGCTATAGAGTTAGAATCTTTGCAGAAAGGCCATAAATCTTTTTTTTACATTCTTAAAAGCTAGATAGAGATATAAGGATGCTTATGCTTTGATTCACAACTATCATTGAGGATTCTTCTTTAGAAAAATATAAGATACTCACTATTATTAGTCCAAAATACTTTATTTACTTATATCTTCACTATTTCCTATATTTCTCTTTAAAAATAAAATTTATTCCAGATTTTAATTTGTTGTATAAATACCGTAACTTGGGTAGATTGTATTAGAAATATTTATGTGGAACACATAATTTTCTCATGGAATTGACTCTCTCTCATTAATATTAATACTTAATCTACATGTGCACTTGCATTTTCATTGGGGTTATATCCAAGTAATCAAAAATTAAACATAGCATACCTTGTCTGAACCATCAAGTTTTTGAATATTACACTCTCCTTTAAAATTAAATATTATAATCCTTTAGGAAATATGCATCCTCTGATACAAATTTATTATGTTATAGTACACATTCTTCTTTTTTCATTTTAATTCTTTTGATTTTAACGTATTTCAATTCTTTTCTTTTAATGTTCATGAGTGCTAAAGTAATGATTTTAAATATTCAAAAAAACCCTAAATTGGAATGATATAAGAGTTATACAACTTTACTAATTCTATACTTTAGTTTATAATGAGTTTTTTGTATAAACCTAAGTTCATCCTTTTTAAAACTTAGTTACTTAATCATGTCACATATAGTTAGTGCATAGGATTATAGTATTTATGTTCAAATATGAAGTACTAGCATTGATAATTTTCTTTAGTTGATTGTTATAATTTTTAGAATAGAAATTGTTGTTCTTTATCCCTTCAATTTAACACCCATAGTATTGTATTATTCTTAATTTAAATACTTTTTAATTATTAATTAACTAAGTTATCAATATGTTGCACCAACATTGTATAGCCTGAAATACATTATTTTATAACAATAAACTTTTATTATTGTTCTAAAAGCTATAAACTTTCATCTTCTGAGCCATCTTTATTTGATTATTCACAAATGAATCATCCATAAAGGAGAAAACTTTATGTGATGTAGTAGTATCGACCATGGTTTTTGGCCTAGGATTCAGATAACTCATCTTTAGGCAAGGCTTTAGTCATGCTTTTGAAGTTCATTGAGACATGGATTTGACTGACTATCATTCTTTACTAGAATAAAACTGTTTAAAAAGGATGGATATTTTTTGTTACACTCCAGGATTTATATTAGAAAATTTACATCTACTTTTCATTTTAACCATTTAACAAGAATTTACTAGTAAGCAATGGAAAAAAACATGATTTCATGGTGTTCCATTTAAGAAGTTGCAGGTCAAACAAGAGCAATGGTCTAAATTTCATGGATTTTATGTTTCATCTATTGGTATGACTGGTTTGTGTGCTTATTTTAATCAAAGGAGGCTAATGATGTTGTTCCTTGTTCTAGATTGATTTTATTGGAGGTAATATGATTATGATAGTTGAATGGACACTAATTTTTCCTCCTAATTCTTTAAAAGGTCTTTTTTCATATGTATGAATTCATCTCCCATATCTTCCTCTTCAATTTGGGATAAAAAGTACATAATCAGAATATCTTCTAGGATTGGCCAACCTATGTTTATAGATGCTCAAATGGTAAACTGGGGTAGGAGAGAATGTGCATGGATTTTTGTTTGTTTGAATTTGTCTTTGAAGATTCCTATTGATGTATAGATTGAAGGTATAAATTATAGATTTTTTCAATAAGTGGTTTATGAGGGAGTATCTAACATTATTTTTTCAAACTGTAGTAAGTTAGGAAACAAACAAGTTCATTGTGTGTATGTGAGCTCAAATTTAGTTAGATCTATAATTAACTCTACTAGAATGAAGTCCAAGGCTTATACTAAAGACCTTTATATGAAGCAATCAGATAAGGATCATTCTTTTATCATGCAACTTCAAGCTTCAACTTCTAACCAGGTTCTTTCTAATTTTTTCAAGGATGATGATCTTTATATTCCTAACTCAATTCAAAATTTGATCATAAATCTAATTGATGTAGTAGATCAAAATATAGAAGGTGGTATAGATTCTAAAAGATGGTGGGATGTTGAATCTTATGGCACTTGTGTCTTAGTTACTTGAAAGAAAATTAGAATAAAATGTGCTACTTTGTATGCTCAAAAAAAATATTAGAAATATTCCTAACCTTGTATGAGGAAAGGATGTTGATTTCATTCCTAATTATTCTATTATTTTTCATAATAATTATGATTTATATCATGTTTCTTCTATTTGTAATATTAAAATGTAGCATTCTCATGTTGACTGGAAGAAAGTTGTAAAGATTGAGGAATATCTTAATAATGAAATTTTAAAGCAATTACATACTAAAATTGATAATATTCCTCTTGAGGTTAAAATGAAGAAATAAAGTGGGATGGAAAAAGTGTTATTCCTAATTTAGATTGAATAAGGAGTTTAAATAGTTGGGTCAACTAAATATTTTCCTAGGAAGAGGAAAATGATGTTAGGCGATAAAATGGACGGCAAGGATGTTTCCCTAGGAAAAAGAAATGTGTTTATATTTCCATAATTTAATTACAAACCACAATAGTATTTTTAGTGGGTTAATGGAAACCAAGGTTAAGGATATTGAGCAAGCTAATATTAATAGAATTAATGGAAAGGAATGGGAGTTCTTTCACCCTCCTACTATGGGTAGAGATGGAGAATTACATACTCTTTGGAAAAGAGAGGTTTCGATTTAATGTTAATGCATCATCTTGTGATAGGTAAGTTGAAAACTGCAAATGATTTGATTTTGAATGTTGTTGTGGTTTATGCTTATAAGGAGGTTCATTCAATAAGATATTTGTGGGAGTTTAATGAGTTAGCTTCCATGAGCCATCCCATTATTATTGTAGGTGACTTTAATTGTATCCTTAGTAAACATTTTTTTTAGGAAAAACCCACAAAGGGGCCTACGTGTTAATTAAGAAAAATTGTACACAGTCCTTAAGGGTATCCCAAGGTCGCTACTACTCAAAGAGCTAAAAAAATAAAGAAAAAGAAAATCTAAGAGCTCGAGTTCCCCACTATAGAATAATACAAGAATCCTTAAGTACATTCTACGGTGCTTATGAGAAAGCACCCAAAAAGGACCAGAACAAAAAATAATAAAGTGCTCCTTGAAACCAATCCCCGTGCCATCCTTACAGTTATCAACCTAAAAAAGAACATGCAAAAAAGGCTAACAGGCAAGGTAGATATAGTAGTAATATGACCGAAGAAAAATGTAAGTATAATCCAAAAGATTAATAACAAAACCGTTAGTATTATAGACAAAAAGAGCATTAGTAACCAAGCTAACCACCTATACCTCTCCACAATAATTGAATGATAGAACTGATACTCAAAATCAAAATGACAAAACATATAGAAACCACTAAAGTCCAAGAGAATCAAGGTACCAGAACACTTCTCCATAAAAAGGGTACAACCAAGATAAGGCACCAATGCTCCCAACATATAAAACATACTAGTCAGCCATACCCATTAAAAGAAACTTAGCCCAGGCTGACACCAGTAAATCCAGGTAACATAAGAAAACCCAAACCAAGCCGTTTAACAACCCAGGACTAAACAAAACCATCCTGTACCCCTATAACAGCCCAGACAGAAACAACAAGGAACAAAAAAAATAACTACCCGAGAGGGCATGAGAATCCACCCAACAGGAGACCCACCAACCCAAAAAAAAAGAAGCTCCATATACCACTAGACATAGTGAATAAGCTGAAATAAGCATAAAGACCTAGGGTCACAACATCACCCAAAAAATACAGCCCCAAGTGATAGACAATCCAAGGAAAAAAATAAACATCAAAGTAGTCCAAACCAATATAATCAATGCAAACCCATAGAATCCTAGCAACCACCTTCCAAAAAACCTCCAAGTTAATGCCAAAAGTAGTAGCAGCAAAGGAATAGTTCTTAAAACTCTTGAAAAAAAGTAAGTTAGCAAAGAAAAGGGCCACTACTTTATCCTTAATATTACAAATAAATCTTTGGTGGCTCACACTCACACCATTGAAGCGAGAGTTATTCCTATCCAACCAAAGGAACCAAAGAATGAGAGAGTGAATTACATTTCTAACACGACCTTTAGAATTAATAAACCAACAATCAAGTAAAGAATTAATAGAACCCCTCAAAGAGAAATAGTTGAAATGAAAATTTTCCTCAAAATAAGACCAAATTTTAATAGCAAAGGGGCCTGAAATAAAAACATGATGCATATTATCAACATCATTGACATTTAGAAGGAAAGATAAAACCTCTTATCCTCTAAATCTCATCAATAGGAATAATTTTATGTAAAATAGTCCAAATAAAAATGGAAACTGTGGAAGGAATACTTTTATGCCAAATCATATGAAAAACCTTGGGAGTCTCATATTTAACTCTAATGGAATTCCAAGCATCTTTAACTCTAAAATAACCATCTTTGGTAAAAGCACAAATCAACACATCCATCAAATTAATATTAAGAGGGCTTTTTAAAATAAGCTAAATAATGAACTTAGGAAGAAGACTAGAGAGCTTCTTGAAATCCCAACCATTATTCGAAAAGAAGTAATTAACCTTAATAGAATCGATGGAGAAAGAATTCATTAAAGATTCAATCGACAGACTATTCAACCAACGATCTTGCCAAAAGAAAATGTTACCCTTACCAAGACCCCACAAAATAGAAGGCTTGATATCCCATTTAATAGAGAAAAGACACTGGCAAACTTTAGAGCGGCCCTTACAAAAAACAACACATGGAGGGGTGTCTCCCCCCATAATACTTAGCTACCATAAAGTTAGTCCAAAGACTCACATTGGTCCTAAGATTGTACCAAAGCTTAAAAAAAAAGCATAAGCAAAATCCAACATCTACTTTTAACCTAAACCCCCTTCATTCAAAGCCCCATAGCAGTTATCCCAGGAGTACCAATGAATTTTCAAATTAAGCCCAGTACCTTTCCAAACAAAATTATTAAAAATTTTATCAATTCTATTGCAAACAATTTTAGTAGGGAGAAGAGTTTGAAAACTATAAACTAGAATAGAAGAAATAACACTTTTAATAAGAATAAGGTGACCACCAAAACTTAAAAAATTGGAATCTCAGGAAGAAATTCTGTTTTACACAATAGAAATTAAATCATTAAAGAAGGAGTTCTTTCTACCCTTATAAACAAGAACACCCAGATACTTTAAAGGAAAAAAACCTTAAGTAAAGCCAATAAGAGTCTTGATAGACATAACACGGTCAGAAGGAACATTCTTAGCAGCAATAAAAAAACCATTTTGCTTATTAAAAGATGAACCACTAAATAATTGATATTGGCTAAAGAAACATATAATTCTATTAATCCTATTCATCGAGGCATTTATAAAAATAATAAAATCATTCATAAAACATAAGGGGGAAATTTTAATGCCACCAAAAGTTCTAAAGGAGAGACTATGACACTAATTAAAAAAGATCAGAAAGGCCTCTAGAGAGGTACTCAGTAGCAATGATAATAGAGCTGGGGAAATAGGATCCCCTTATCTAAGCCCATGGGAAGCCATAAAAAACCCATGGCTCTTACAATTCACAATAATGGAAAAATAAGGGCTTCCAATGCAAGTCTTGATGAGATTTATAAAATTAAGAATAAAACCAAATAAGTTTAAAATGTTGTAATTAAAAGTCCAGTTAATATTATCATAGGCTTTGGCAATATCCAGTTTTAGAATCATGTTACCACCTCTCACCTTGACATCCAAATCTTGACAAAATTCTTGAGCTAGAAAGATATTATCAGCAATAGCACGACCTTTGACAAAGCCCATTTGAAAAGGAGAAATCAGCTTAGGTAATAAAACAATAAGGCGATTCATCAAAATTTTAGGTAGTATCTTATAAAAGATAGTACACAGACTAATAGGTCTAAAGTCATGCCACGAATTAACAAAATTATTCTTGGGAATAAGCACAATAAACGTAGAAGAAAAAAAACCTTGGAATATGATTACTAGTAAAGAAATCATAAACAGTAGAAAAAAGATCATTATAGATAATAGGCCATGTTTTATGAGATACCTTAGTCATAAAGCCATCAGAACCAGCAATGGAGTCAACATTCAAACCAAAAATAGTGCTATAAACCTCCTCAAGAGTAGGAGATTTAGACAAGCCACAATTATCCTCAAGCGAAATAAGATGATTCTAAAAAGGATAATGGATGGATTATCAATAGTAGAAGGGACAAAGGTTTTATTGAGATGATTCTAAAAAAAAAAGAACAACCAAATTAGCAATTTCATTTTAATCCTCAGTTATATAGCCATCCTCATTATTTATTTTATGAATACAATTAACAGCATGTTTCTTATTAACCAAACATGAAAATATTTAGTATTATTATCATATTCAACCAAATGTTTAACAGCCGCTTTATGTTTCCAAAAAAAAATTTCTTGACCTTGAAGTTTACAAAGCTCATCCTTAGCTTCTTTCAGAGAACAAAAGTTATAAGCAGAAGGATCCAATTAACAATGATCCTCAAAGAGTTCACCTTCTCTTCCACAATTAAAATGTTAGAAAAAAAGATCTTTAAAGACATTATGATTCCACCAGTTTAACACTTGCTTAAGCCTTTTCAACTTAAGACAAAGTTTATTCATACCAGATATAGAATCATCAGGGAACAGAGGGGCATGCCAATTATGCTTAACAACATCATGAAAGAATCATGAAGCAACCACATATTCTAAAATCTAAAATGAGAAGGGAAACCCCTAGCATGATTAAAATTTTTAATAAGAAGAGGAGAATGATCCGAGAGGGTGTGGCTAAGATGGTCAACGTTAGCGAGCTTAAAAGAATTAAGCCAAATATCATTAAATAAAAACCTATTGAGCCTTTGCCACAAATGGTCATGTGCCAAGTGAATTAATTACCAGAAAAACCAATATCATTAAGGTTACAATCCATTATTATACCATTGAAATCCTCCATCTACTGATAGATACGGAGAGAACCCCCTATATGCTCAGCTGGGTTGGTTATAGTGTTGAAATCTCCACAAACAAACTAAGGAATATTACAAATGCTATGAAATTGAATGATTTGATCTCATAAAATCTTTCTAGTATAACAAGAGAAAGCAGCACAAAAAAATGAAGCGCAACATTGAAAAACTAGAAATTTCAATATTACATTGCAAGACTTGAGTAAAATCACCAATAAAATAAATTATAACAAAACCTTTCTAGAACACCCAAATTTTATTGGCCACATTCAACTTAGCATTTTTAAAACTAAAAAATTTAGCAGTTCCAAGTAATTTGTCAATAGAAATGAGAGGCGCAAGCAAAAGGATAATAGACACATTATGAATACGACATAAATTCTTAACTTTAAATTTAGAGGAAAGGAAACCAATACCCCGAACATTCCAAATAATAGCCTCAAACATAAAAATAGGAATTAATGAGAAGTATGCAAATGTGTGTTTCTAGGGGATTATAAGAAAATATTTTTTGGTTTTCTACCTCTCTTACCATGACCTTTGGAAAAGCTCAAGTCATGATCATCTCTAGCATATAATTTAGCTAACATATCCACCTCCACATTAGTAAAAGCATTAGTAAGATAATTTTCAGATAAAGGAAGCTTACTATCATTTAAATTACTTGAAAGCCCCCTAGAGAGAGGCAACTCATCGTACATATAGAAAACCCATCTTCCAAGGTATAGCCATTATTTCTAACAAATTTCTTAGAACCCTTCCCAATCATGGTTTGGACAGTAGATAGACTTTCCTGTTGTGACAACTCCTCTTCTACCATAATATGCTCCAGTGTAATAACATTAAGTTCATTAACCTCTTGTTGCTCTAAGGGACAATCATTCACTGCCACCAATTTTCCTTTGTGAATTCCCCCAACCACTAAATCCCCTTGAGCTTTCTCCTGAATAGAAATGATATAATAGTTAGTAGTAGTGGTATTAGAAATCATGGATGGATCCAAACCAAACCAGTTTTTATTAGCCACACAAAAATTATTATCAGAAGCAATAATTATGTTAGGATAAGCAATAGTATCCAACAAATGTTCAATAGTGGTTTGCCCCACACTATGCATAAGAACATTATTTGAAACATCATGTTGTGTAGTGGTAGAAATAACAAGATTATTAATAGCCTCACAACCATTAGCAATAGGAGCATCTAACACATGAGAAATATTGTTCACCCCACAATTCTCATCACCGACAATATTACCATTTCCATGTAAGGTTTTAGGAGTGATTTTCTCTTTCTGAAGATGAGGATGTAATTGAAAGCATTCTTTAATCCGATGACCATGCATCCTACAATGGGAGCAAAAACTAGGTAGATTTTTCAATTTCCACCTTTTGAAAGTAACCATTTATATTGAAGGATCTTAATGATGATACTAAAAAAAAAAAAAAAAACAATACAGCTACTAGTATTGATGGAATAACTCTTTCTCTTCTTAACTTCTACTTGGAACTTGAGAAGAAAGAGGTATGGGGTGCTATTAATGAATTTTTTATTACTTGATCAATTCCTTCTCTTGGGAAAACACAATGGTAGTTCTTATTCAAAAGAGAGAGAATGTTGTACACCCATTAAATTTTAGGTCAATTTTATTATATCAATCTATTTTTAAAGTGGCTGCTCATATGCTAATAAGCAAACTTAAACTATCTCTTCCTTTACAGATTATTGAAGAACAAGTGACCATTATTCCCAATCGAACAAATATAGACCATTGATTATTAAAATAGAAATTTTTTAACAAGTTAAAATATTTAGCTTCTGAATGTTATTACATGGCATTAAAAATATAAATGGAGAAAGACTATAACAACATCTATTGTCTTATCCTTTCACAGGTTATGAAGGAAATAGGATTTCCTTTTATGTTCTTTAACAATATTATGCAATGTGTGTTGAATCTAAGATTTTATCTTATTCATAATGATAGGTGGTTTGATTGGATAGAAGACAAATGTGGATTTAGATTTGGTTGTTTATTTTCTCAGTATCTTTTTATCTTATATTCTAAATTGTTATCCAAGGCTATTTATCATAAGGGAGATGAGTTGAGATTTGAATTTCTTATAATGCTGATAGAATTTCACATCTTTTATATGTGGATGACATTTAAATTTTTAAGGCCTTTGGGACTATTGTAAAATAAACTAAGAATAAATAGAAAGACTACATTCTATGGATTGGTCAAAAGATTAACTATATAAAGTATATAGTCCTTTATTTTAAATCTCTAGTTTGTTGGAAGAAAAGACAGATGGTCAAGTTGATTGGCTATAAATTGGTGTCTATAATTGAATTCTTAAGGATTTAAATATCTCTAAGGAAGTGTGAGACTACTGATTTATAGGACTATTGACCTCATTTTTATATGAGGTCATTAGGACTTATCTGAGCTCTTACTTACTTATTTGATGGTTGACTTTTGTCCTCTTACCAATCAGATAGATCAATAGATCCTAGTCAAACTCCAGTCCAGTCCTTAATCAAATTAAATCCAAGATTCAATCCAATTTTCCAATCTTACACTCTAGGTCAACTTTCAATCAAACCCTAATAATGTTCAATAAATCTCAATCATTCATTTGATTGTCATTGGTGTGAAAAGTTCAAGATTTAATCATTCACATCCAAAAATCCATTCAAATTCTGATTCTAGATCAAAATCTTAGGGTTAAGGACCTAAGTCCTAAAATCCTTTCTAGATAATTTTTAAGTCCCATCCTATTCTAATTAAATGACCTCTTATTTATGATATATCTATCAATTGCATTTTAATCAACATGTCCCAAGGGTCAACCCTCCAAATTTGAACTCAATCTAAAACATATAACCCTAGAAACTAAATTGATTTCTAAAGGTTGTAAAACCTTAAAATATTTATAGTCTATACTACTAGACCTACCATTTAGTAGAAATTAACCTTGGGAACTTCCGCAAAACATTTCAATATACTCTTAACCTTTATTATGACATGTTGACAAGTAAACTTCATTTTTTTTGTCTTAGTTTGACTAATGTTTGACTAGGGGTTAAAATGACCAAAAAGAAAGTACTAGATAAGCAGAGAGGGGGGGGGGGGGGGGGGGGGGGGGTGAATTGGAAATTTATGCAATAAAATAACAATCCTAAATAGGAGTTCTATTTTTTTTTTTGGTTTTTATTTTAAACAAGAAAATTAACTTGATGTAGAAGTGAATGATTTAAAGACGATTGCAACAATAGGTGGTAAAATTTTAACTTACAGAACAAAGAATTAGAGCATGATTTTCACTAAGCAGATATAACAAACATAAAATGCAAAACATAAATAAAGTGCAGTAAATAGAAAAATCACACCAGAAGATTTATAGTGGTTTGGTCACATGACTTATGTCAACTCCCCGAAGTCCTCCACTCTAGGAATTTCACTACTTAAAAGTAATTCTCCTTTTACCCCTTAGTAAGGTAGAGAAGCCTTTAAAAATACTCACTTTCTTCTTCCCGGCGCGGCAGAGTACCAAATGCTATATCACCCTCCTGGTGATGAAAGCAAACCTTCTCATTTTTCTCCCTCCTGGAGAAGGCAGAGTACCTTAGAGGATACTGACCTTGAAGGATCTCCCCCTTAGAAAGCTTCCCACATTATCTTCTCGGGCCACAGAAGGAGCAACATGTAGCAAGCTAGGAACCGTGTGATCTCCCTCACACTCCTCCCTCACAAACTCACCTTCTCCTTCCTCTCACAAACCTAAAATCTTCTCATGTAGCTCTCTCTCAAAAAATCCCCTTATTTTCACGTTCCTCTCTAATTACCTCTCTTAAAAGACAAAAGATTAATATTTAAAGCAGGCTCTATGAAACCCTAAATTTTTAATATAGCCATTTCTATTTGTACACTATGATCCAATATTGTACAATACGATCAATTCAAAATAGCCTTCATCCTACTATGAAGGGGTACAAATAGGCAATTTCTCTACAAAACATTGTACAGTATGATACAACATCATCCCATACGATGTGTTATTTTCCTTCTATTCATACAGGATAAATGCTAGGATGATGAAAACTCCTCTCTTTTCATCATATGGTATGATCCAATTCATACAGTATAATATGTTAAAAGCTTCATATTGTCTGGTATGATTTTCATATAGTCTAGTATGATTAGTTCAAAAATCAAGGGATCCTCCTGTATGATGTTCAGGAAGATCAAAAACACCCTCAGTTGATTATACAGTACGAACCATGTTATACAAAATGATAACCAATCAAAAATTAATCCTTGATTTACTAACTAATCACGGGGGTTAATTTAATTATGTATTCAAATTATCATACATTATGATCAATTCAGAATTTATAATTAAAAAACATACTTAAATTAATCTAGCGGATAGGGTTTTTAATTAGAAACACATTATATAGTATGATATGTATCGTACAATATGATTTATTCACAAATAGCCATTGAGCCAAAGAAAGTTATATAATATGATTTAAAATCATACAATACAATATACTGAAAAAAAATTCTTATTTTAAAAACAAACTCTCCCCCTGTGTGTGTGCATGGTTGCTCAGTTTGCACACACTTTGTCTTGAGTAATATGTGATCTCCCTGAAATGTTAGCACTCACAAACAAAAGAAAAATATTTAATGAATAATGAAATAATTCCAGTCGACATTATTTGTCATCATCAAAATCTCAGGCTACGGGTTATGAACTGCAATAATCTCCCCTTCTTGATGATGTCAAATAATGTTGTTAATAAGCGATTAGCATATTATTATTATTTTTTTTTTAAGTAATTATAAAAGCATGACTAGAAAACATGGATAGAGATAAGCAAATATGTATTTCATTGGAATTAATTAAAAAAACATGATAAATAAGACATCTAATAAGAATACTAACTAAAATACATAACAAACTTCTCTCCCTTTTAACATAACCAAAAAGAGGAGTAACAAATAATACTTAGAAAAACATAAGATAGTGACAAGTCAAATAATAGGATCCTGATCAGGTGGTGGTGAAAGTGGATGAAAGTAGTGGTGGATGGATACAAACTATTGATCAATTGAGGAAAATCATTCCCAAAACCACTGTATGTCCTCCTCGTGTTATTGGAGTTATTCTTGGATGTGAGCGTTAAGGTAGCTTTTGAGTTGGTCTAATCATTCGACTAGATCATCGTGAGGATAAGCAGGTGTAGGTCCTTGGTGTGGTGTATGTCATCTTAGTGGAGTAGGTTCTCCTGCTAGAGTAGCCTCTCATTCTTTATCAAAATCAAGCTCATCTTACACTATCCCCGATGAAATAGAATACGAAAGGAAGCATCTGTAGAAAATAAGTATGTTGTCGGGTTCACTAGGATAGGTTAACTAGTATTTATTTTGAACAATGTAACCTATGAGGTGGCCAAGAGCTAAGTTGAGATTTCTATGGGTAGTAGGAAGGCGCACTAGGGTCATGTTTCTGATATAATCAAGGATTAAATCGACTTCATCAAATTTAGTGTTTGACATAATGAGGTAGGTTATAACAGATATGATTGGGGTCATGAGAATCCTATCACCAACTTTGGGTATGATTGATGTGCGAAGATCATGTTTAATGATGCAGGCATTTTGGGTTTGAGACTGGATAAGTTGTAGGTGTTGGTGAAAAGCAGCATTTCTAAGGACTAGTGTGACAGAATTCCAGTCAAATTCATTTGTAAGGAACTAGTGGGCTCTAAGACCTTCAATAGAAAGCCTAATGTATTGGGCTAGGTCTGCCTTAGTAATTTTGATATTTTGCTGGCAGACAATGGTGGTGAGGGTTGGGTTTTCTACATTCATAGTGAGATTGGCAAGGAATTCAAAGAGAAGCTTAGAGTTATAAGGAAAAGCTAGGTTAAGTAGGAATTGCAGAGTAGTGAACACAAATAAGCTCAACACCTCAAAGTTTAAGGCACCTTAATTGAGCATTTAAGACGGGGTAATCTTCTTCGCCTTGAACTTTTGGTAGGCTTCTTTATCTTTGGCGGACAAAAAATGGTCATTTTGATGATGAGAAGAAGAAGAGCTTCCAAGGATGAGTTGGTGACATTTGCTTGAGCTTTCCATTGAATAAGAACATGTGAGAGTGAGTGAGGTGGGTAAGGAATGAATGGAGTGATCTTAGGAGCCCTCTAATTTATAAATTTTAGGGAAGATCATATAATACGATCGAGGATCGTATAGTATGATGTGTAATTATGTCATCTAGATGAACAGTTTGGAAAAGTTGGTTAAATCATACAATACAATCGGTATCATATAGTATGATTTAAAGAAATTGCATTCGTCCCGAGGAGTCATCGGTACAATCATTGACAAAAATGTTTGTAAAGTAAAAATGGGTGTTCATATAGTATAAATCTCAATTATATCATACCAATCGACTTTAATTCATCCCAATCCGTTTACTAATGTGGATCATACAATACGAAGAAGAGATGTTGTATAGTATGAAGTACAATTATATCATACCAAATAATTTGAATGCACAACCACGTGCATCGTACAATATGATGATAATCATATAGTACAATATGCATAGAAGAAATTTAATATGGACTGTTGGTTTTGTAGAGGGCTTTGATTGGTACAGTTTTGATAGATAGTACAATACAAAAATGAATCGTATAGCATGATGGGAAAACTTTTTCTTATTTTAAAAACAAACTCTCCCCCTGTGTGTGTGAATAGTTCCTCAATTTGTATACACTTTGTGGCCAATCTCAAGAAAAGAAAAAAATACCAATTAAATAAAAATTACAGAGTTACAAACTTCACATCCCTAGTCTTGAGTCTTCCTATTGTCTTGAGTAATATGTGATCTCCCTGAAATGTTAATACTCACACACAAGAGCAAAATATTTAATGAATAATGAAATAATTCCAATCGACATTATTTGTCATTATTAAAATCTCATACTAGAGGTCATGGACTGCAACACAAAATACCCATTAAGTGGATCTTTGGTCTTTTCCTTAAAGATCAACATGGATTAGACATATCAAGCCATAAAATATCTCCCAATGTGTCCTAAGAATTATTAGGGGCTCATGAAACTTAAACCTAGCCTTTGATTTGACCTAGTTGACCAAATCAACCCTGGTTAACCAAAATGCCCCTTAAGAGTTTAAACACCCATTTCAATCCAAATAAACTCTTCTTGCCATGGGAACACCACCATTAGTTTCTATTTATCGATTCAAACTTGTTGAGCCTAAACTCAACACCTAGTTTGACCAAGGTGACTGAGTCAACTATAATTGAGGTGGTTAAGAGAAGCGAGTAAGCTAATCTTCTGTTAAAAAATCAAAGCTCTTAAAGCAATGATGTGAATGCCTATGATTAGGTATATTACATCATCACTAGGGAAGCAACTCGAGGTAGCAAGGGAGCACACTTCCCATCGATGATAGTTACTATGAATAGGGCCAATAACCATCAAAAGCTCACAGTGGCAACACCCACCCTAACAGAGTGGGACCCCATGGGAGGTGAAAGTAACACCAATGCATCCATAGAACTACTGTAGCAACTAAGAGCAGGATACAAATGAGAAAGTAGGTTACTAAAAGAAAGCAGAAAGGGGGCTGATCTTTCCCTAGAAAGACCTAAGCCCATAAGGAAGTAATGTTAACACCTAGGACAATATATACCACATCAATAACGAAGATAACTATAATCATAAAGAATTATAATAAAACAAGTGTAGGGACATCCTTGAAGCAATCACCGAGATGCTTTGAAAGAAAAGGAAAAGAGTGGTTTGGGGAATTTAAGATCTTAGAGAGTAAATTCGGGGTTCCACTTGTGATTAGGGTAACCGATTTTGTTCAACTAAGAGTTTTACTTTTTTTTTTATCATCATATTTTTCATATATATATATATATATAATCATATATTTAGCATGGACTATACTATCAAAGACAACACATTATAGATGGAACATTTACCATATACATGAGTTACTGCTAGTATGCAAAAATCCTCTAATGATTGAAACACAAAGAGAGGGAGATATGAATGGCTTTGATAACCCAAGCCATATTTTCCACATAAATAGAATTAGGGAGAGAGAAATTATACAGGTTCAAGTAAAGAAGTGAAACATTAGCTTTGATAATCATGACCACATTAAATTCATGCAAATAAATTGGGGAGCATAATCATAACAAAATTGATATATTAATGAAATTCATATATGGATAGTGGATTAATATTACCATTCATGACTAACATAAGTTGGTATAGACCTAGTATTACATCTCTAAAAGATCTAAGTCACTGGTTTTGATATCCCAGACTACATTCAACTCAAATGAATTAATTGGGGAGCACAACTACATAATAAGATTTATAAAAGAGAGAAATTCACATAGGAATAATGGGTTAACATCACCACACCTGACTAATATAAGTTAGGTATGGACCCAATATCACATTCAACAAAGGAGTTTGAGTGAATGATCTTGATATCCCAGTTCACACTAGGAGGCGACAAGTGAAACTTGGGGTCTAATACTTGCATTACATTCAAAGGTATATAAATCCCATAAGTCTATACGGATCTAGGTAAACCATAGAGCTTGAATGTATATGAATCATATGATTTGCACTAGTGACACATAAGAAATCTAAGAAAATAACACATATTAGTTTTGATAACCTAAACCACACTTGAGGGTGACAAGTAAAATTAGGGAAAATAAATCCTCATAAGGGGAGGATGAATTGAAGGTTTTATGCGCTAGCACAAAAGTGATTGGTATACATAGACATATGCACAAATATTCCTATAGTGTATCAGCATATTAACTTTAAGGATAGCCTTATACATCATGTGCAAGAGGAAAAATCATTGTTGCCACACAGAATACCAAAAAGTAAGAAGGATCCTTTCAGGGGGTACATATATATAGGGATATTTACAGGCGGCAGGGAAGCTCTCCCTATAACATATAAAACTCAAGCATAGTACTTTTTCAAGTATTGCCTGTTAATAATATGTATAGGGTGAACACCATTTATATCACTAAGTAGGTCAGCACCACCTTCATAGACTTTTTTTTATAGCGAAGGGACCTTCCCAAATTGGCTCAAACTTACCAGTTTGATGATGGCATGAACTGATAGGCTTATGCAAGATAAGAACTAAGTCACCAAGCCAAAAAGCATAGGGTTAAATAAGGCGATTATGTGATTGGGCCATATGGGCATGATATAGCTTGAGGTTATGATAAGCTTGTAAATTAAGATCCTATAAACCATCAAGCTCTTCTAACTATAGTCAAGAATTATCTTCATGAGAAAGATTATGACTAATTGCCACTTGAAGCGATGGGAGCTCAATTTGAAGTGAGAGGACTACTTCAACCCTTAAGGCTAAAGCATATGGGTTAGATTGAGTAAGAGTATGATATGTAGTCCTATTGGCCTACAATGCCTCAGGAAACCTATCATGCCACTCTCACTTATTTCCCACAAAGATTTTTCTTATCAATTATATGAGAATTTTATTAAATGCCTCCACTAAACCATTGACTTTAGGGTAGTAAATTAAAGAGTATCACCAATTGATGTTATGGCGGTAGGAAAATCTAGTGATCTTGGTGCTTATAAATGATGAGTCATTATAAAAAATTATATGGCATGGAATACCAAAGTGATAAATAATTTGATAGCAAAAGAAGTAGATCACATCATCTAATTTAACTTCCTTGAGGCGTATAACTTCTTCCCACACAAAGAAGTAATCAGTGGTAGCTAAAATGAGCCTATGACCCTTAGAGGATGGAGGGTTGATAGGAGGCAATACATCCATGCCCCAACTTTCAAATGGTCAGGATGACACAATATGGTGCAACAGATTTAGGGGTTAGTGAATCACAAAACCATAAATCAAGCGCTAGTGGAATTTTCTAGCATGCTCCATATAATCATAAATTGTGGTCATCCAATAATAACAAAGGTGTTTAATTCTACCATTCATTTATGTTCAATAGTGATGAGCACCACAAAGCCCTTTATCTATCTCACCCATGACCTTACGAGCCTCTTCATTATTGAGGCAACTCAACTACATTTGCTCGAAAGAGCATCGATACAGGGTGTTATTTACATAAATAAATGATAACACACTCTTTCTAATTTGAGCAGCAAGAGATCGATCATCTAAAAGCCTCCCACACTTTAAATATTCAATAAAGGTAACTCTCCAATCTAACTCTTCCTCAATAACAAATACTGTGAGGGTTTGATCAAGAGAAGAAAGTCTACGGGGAACACGACATGGTGATACTGGACAACAATAAACACTGGACTTCTAACTATATCAGCTAGTTTTTTTGCTAACTTGGCCAATGTATCTGCTTTAACATTTACAGATTCAAGAATTTTAGCCAAGGTTATTTCAGGAATCAAATATAAGATCTCTATTACCCTATTATGATAGGATAAGATATCAGGCTTAAGCATTTTAAAGACTATAGCTACTTCATTGATAATTAGTTGGGAGTCTCCAAAGATCATCACTCATATAATTTTTATCTAAATAGACAACTCAAGTCTCAAAATTTGAGCTTTGTACTTAGCTTAATTATTAGTGTGAGGTTCTGAAAGATTGTAAGAATAATGAAGGGTTTGGCCTTAAGGGGATACAAATATAAGACCTAAGGCTACCCTAGTTAGAGATTATCCTTTGATAGCCCTCTAAGGGATAAAAGTAATGTAAAACTATAGTAGAATCATAAACTAAAATGCTAAATGACCTGAGAGGGTCAAATGGTTTATCAAATACTATAAGGGTTTGACTCGAGAAATTAAGTTAACCTCATGCAAAAGCATGTAATGTCTAAGCTTCAACACCATGAAGATTAAAGCCAAACACTGGTTTTCCATAGCTGGGTATTTTTACCTCTGTAGGTACCAATCATCTACTAAGGTACTACAAGGTGTTTTCCATACCTTCCTTGTTTTCTTGAGCTAAAAGTGCACCCAGAGATTCATCCAGGGCCATGGTTTAAAAAATTAATGGCTTCTCTGGGATGGATGTAAATAAAATAGGGGGATTCATTAGGTAACACTTTATACTCTCAAAAGCCTCTTGACAACACTCATCCTAATGAAAATGAGCATCATTCTTCACTAGAGAAATTGTTCCAGTCCATGACCCGTAGCCTGATATTTTGATGTTGACAAATAATATTGATTGAATTATCTCATTATTCATTGAATATTTTGAATGTTGCCCTTATCTGTGAGTAATAACATTTTAGGGAAATCATATATTACTTAAAAAAATAGAAGTCTCGAGACTGGGTAGAATATGATGTAAAATATGTAACTTTGTATTTTTTTTCTTTTATTTTTTATTTGTTTTTTCTTGAGTCTAGCCATAAAAAAGGTGTATGTATATTGAGCAACCATACACATACACAAGGGGAGAGTTTTTTTTTATTAAGGGAAAATTTTTTATTCTCTATAGGTCAAACTGTATGATTTTTAATCATACTGTACAAACTACTATGGCTCGATGACTATTCTCTATGAACTAATAATATTGTATAATGGTCATCATACTATATGATGGTCATCATACTGTATGATGGTCATCGTACTGTATGATTTGTTTTTATTTTGAAACCCTAACCACTAGATTAATTTAAGTAAGTTTTTAAAACTTGAATTTTGAACCGGTCATACTATAGGATCAAATCGTACAGTACAAATGTTTGAAAACTTACTTAAATTAACCCACATGATTAGTTAATTAGATCAAGGCTTAATTACTAAAAGATGATCATATTGCACGACCTAATTCATATTATAAAATGAACCAAGATTACTTTTAGTCATTCCAAAGATCTTATCGAATATCCCTTAATTTTTGAACTAATCCTACTAGACGATATATAAATCGTATTGGATAACCTGAAGATTTCAAGAGATTGTACTGTATAAATTAGATCATACCAGGCGATGAATAGAGATGAATTTTGGTCATCCCAGCATTCATCTTATATGAACAGAAAAAATGTATCATATCATACGTGATGATATTTTTATTATACTGTATGATATAGTTAAGAAAAATTATCTGTTCGTACTGATTTGTACCACGATGGAAGCTATTTTGAACTGATCATACTATACGATCTTGGATCATACTGTATAAAAATAAATGACTAAATTGAAAAACTTAGGGTTTCTTGGAGCCTGATATATATGTGATACTTTTGTATATTGCAAAAAAAATATATAGGAATATGACAAGAACATGAATTCTTGAGAGGGAGCTACTTGATGAGATTTTTGGGTCTTTGAGAGGAAGGAGAAGGTGAGTTTGTGAGGGAGGAGTGTGAGGCAATCACACGATTGCTCCAAGCCTACTGCATGCTTGCTCCTCCAATGGCCCAAGAAAATCTTATGGCAGCTCTCTAAGCGGGAGAGACTTCAAGTTTTGTGTCCTCAAAGGTACTCTGCCTTATCCAGGAGAGAGAAAAATGAGAAGGTTTGTTGCCATCACTAGGCAGGAGATATAACAGTTGGTACTTTGCCACACTGGGGAAGGTGAAAGTGAGGTTATGTAAGGGCTTCTCCAACTTCCTATGGGGGCACAAGAAGGATTACTTTTGAGTAGTGAAATTCCTAGAGTGGAGGACTCCCAGGAATGGACGTAGGTTATTTGATCGAACCACTACAAATCTTCTAGTGTGCTTTTATCATTTACTAACCTTTACTTACTTTTTGCATCTTATAATTTCTATAACTGCCTGGTGAAAATTCTATTATAGATCTTTATTGTGTGATTTAAATTATCAACACTTATGTTACAATCATGTTTTAATCACTAGCTTCCATTTCAAGTTAAGTTTTTTTTTTTTTTAAGATTAAAAATAATTTTAGAACTCTTATTTAGGATTGATTCTTTATTTCAAAATTTCCAATTCAACCCCCTCTTAGTGCGTCTCACACTTTCATAAATAATAGGATATGAATGATATATAGCATGAACGTTAGCATGAGCAGAATGATTCTTCCCCATATAACCCACACCTTCAAGGGTTTGAAGCAGATCAGTTTGCCAAACACGAGCTTACTGTAGAGCTCATTCATCGGACCAAGTTGAAGGAATGACATCCCGCTCAACAGTGCCTTCCACAATAAGGGAAAAGTAATAAGGGACATTTGTAACCTTCTTATCCATATTGGTCTCTACAGGACCCTAACTATTAGGACCTAGTGGGGAACCTATACTATGGGATAAAGAGGAACTAAAAGTTTGTTAGGGATGTTTGGCCCTATGAACTAGTCCCAAGGCTAACTAAGATGGGGGTGAATTGGTATTTTAAAAAATTCTTTAAAACCAAGAATAAATATCACAAACCAAAGTCACCACAGAAAAACAAGTACAGAAAATTAAAGTGCAGAAGCAATAAGAAGGAACACAAGGGTTTATAGTGGTTCGGTCAACTTTACCTACGTCCACTCCCTGGAGGAGCCCTCCTAGTATTGCACTACCAACGCGACTCTCCTTTATCCCCCACAGCTAGGCGGAGAAGCCCTTACAAAACACCTCCTTTTTGCCACCCCCGGCAAGGCAGAGAACCCCACTCCTTTTGCTTCCTCCTGAAGCAGGCAGAGAACCTCGATCGATCGCTGAAGCTTACCTCTCCAAACCCTTCCAAGGAAAAGAGACTCTAGGGAAGATGAAGTGCAATAATGCTTGGAGCAACCCTTGTGAACTCCCTCACAAGCTCCCCCTCACAAGATCCTCTCTTTATCCCAATCTCTCTTTCTCCTTTAGATTTTCTCACGTCAAGACAGCAGCCAAAGATGCTCAAAAAAGTTAAACAATAGCTCTTAAATAGAAGAGCTTCAAAGGAGCTCAATAAAAGCAAGTTTTCGACTTTATCATCCAGGATGATAAAAATATTGTCCTGTACAATCAGTTCAAATCACAGAAGATCGGCCAGAACATCTCCTTGAAGATGATCTGGACGATTTAAAATTGCCTTGATCATCAAGGATGATCTCAGGATCATCCCGGCCGATCAGTTCTAATCAGAGAAAAATCGACCAGAGTATCGCCCTAAATTCGAACTTTTTAATCCTAATCTGCCAGAACATCGCCCTGAATTTATGCTGGTCGATATTTATCATCCAGAAGCAACTAAGGATTTTTTGAATAGATTATCCTGGCCGATCCTGAGATCATTCAGGACGATGTGATCGTATCAGTCATCCTTAATTACTTCCTTCATTCCTAGATCAATTTAGGCATAATTGTGTAATATCATCCAGGCCGATCTTGCGATCGTCCTGGCCGATTTCCAAAAATATAGAATACCTAAATTGATTATGGCAGTTATTTCTTTCTTTTTTGAGCATATCTTCCTAGCCGATATAAGTATCATCTAGGATGATCAGTTAATTACGACTGCCTTAACTAAGAAATCCTGATTAGAACTTCTGTTTTGAGCTCAATCGTCCAGGCCGATATAAATATCGTCCGGGATGATGTGAATAAAAATAGAAATTCTAAATCTCTCAAGTGTGTGTGTAGGGTTACTTAACATCAGTCACTTCAAATATTTACAATTGAATCAAGAATGAAAAAATAGAAAATTACATACTAACTCAACCCTAATCTACCCAGTCTTGAGATGATTCCATTTTCTGTCCGATCTTTGAATCCTAAAAATGTTAGTAGTAAAAGGAAGTCGAAAAGAAACAAAAGTGTTTGCTAATCATCAAAACATAATCCATAAAACCAGATTTGCAACAATCTCCCCCTTTTTGATGATGGCAAACACTTTGACAATTATTTCAAAAACAGTAGTGTAAAACATGGATTCGAAAGTGCAAGCATACAAAGGATTCCTCTCCCCCTTTTGACATCTCAAAAAGGAGGAGGAAACTAAGAAACAAAGTAAATTTATTTTTTTAAACCAAGGCATGAATATAATGTAATATTCCAGGTGATTAATTTTAAAAAAAAAATTTGTAAGCTAATGAATCAACATCAGAAAAATCCATAAAATAGTATAATATTCGATCATGGTTACCCTTAGCTCGGACTTTCTTTAGGGTAGAATCTTTTTTGGGAATCAATAATCTAACTCAAAAATTCAATTGGATATGAGAATAAAAAGATCCATTCATCACTTGGTTTCAAAAAAAAAAAAATCTTATAGAATAATGTACCAAAGTAAATTTGTCATAATCACAAAACAGTCAAATTCAAGCCATTAATACATGAAATCTTCTAAGTTTTAAAAGATTTGAAAGGAGAAGAGAGCTTGAATTTGGTGGGCTCATTTTATGCCTCTTGTCAATTGATTGGCACTTTGCGCATCTTTTTCTTTTTGATTTTTATTTTTTTCAATTTGGCATCGTTGCGCATCTTTTGTTGGCATCATTGACTTTTTTTTTTTTTGCAAGCTCCATTCTCTTTTACAATCTCTTAAAAAGGATTCTTAGTTGTGAGTATATCTTCTAGATATTAGAGAATAGGAGCTCTCTCTCTAACATAGAGAAGAACTATCCACAAAATAGAATCAATAACCAATGGCAAGAGTAACGAGGAGTCTTGATGTAACAAAAAGACTTTAATTATTATAAATACAAGATAGATTTGTTTTAGCAAGGTTAGAAAAGATCTTGATTTCATACACAATCGTTAAATTGAACTAGATTTTTTATTAGAAAGAAAACTGTGCTACTAAAATAGGTTAGAGAAAGAGACACAATCAACAGTATATTTTTACCATCTAATAATTAAGAGATGTAACACATTGACTACAAATTTTCAAAAGCAAGGATAAGGCATACGATATCATTTCAGCGATGATTTTGAAAACCAAATAAACAAAATAAAGTAAAATAAATCAAACAAAAACTAAAAGCAAAAAGAATAGAAGAAAACAAAGAGCAAAAAAAAGCAAATAAAAGAAATAAAAAAAAAAGCAAAATAAAGCAAGTAAAAGATCAAGTTCATGCATTTATATCAATCACACCCAATCTGGTCCTTAAAGAGCTAAATGTGTCGAAGGCCAGTGGTTTAGTAAAGATGTCAGCCAGTTGATTTTCAGTTGTCACATGGTGTAAATAAAGGTCTCCCGTAGTCACATGATCTCTAATAAAGTGATGCCTAATGTCAATGAGTTTAGTCCTTGAATGTTGGATAGGATTCTTAGAGATGCATATGGCACTAGTGTTGTCACAAAAGATTGAGATGGTGCCTACAGTTAATCTTAAATCTAATACCTGTTATTTGTTGACCTCATTTTTGTATGAGGTCACTAAGACCCATCCAGAATCCAGATTTAATCCTAGACCCTAGGATCCACTCTAGACCTTAGGATCCTTCTAGATCCAAGACCTTAGAGCCTATTCTAGAGCTTAGGATTCCCTTAAATCCTAGATCTTAGAATTCTTCTAAATCTTAGGATCACTCCAACTTCAAATCAATCTCCACCCTTGATCAACCTCAATTTTAAATCAATTCCTATATTTGATCCACTCCAATTTCAATTTGATTTCTACCTGATCAATTTGAATCTCAAACTCCATCCAATTCAAATCCAAATTAATTCAAATTTCAAACATATCCAAACCTTGATCCAATCAATTTGACAATCCAAACTTCAATCTAGTTGTGACTTTATCCACCCATTAACAATCACCACATGATTGTAAATGGTTTGGATATTTCAATATTAATCATTCAAACTTCAAATAAAATCCAAACCCAGAATTCAGACTCAAATCCAAACTCTAGAGGCCCTGTCCTAAACAGCCTTTTCAGAGATTTTTCAAACATTTCAAAACCCAGTCAAATGGCCTCTGATTCAGGGTCTATCACTTGCAAAATGATAAGACATGTCTCTAGAGGTTACCCTCCAACTTTGAGCTCATTCCGAGGTCTCTAACCCCAGAATCTGAATTAAAATTCAAAGGATGTAAAACCTTCAAATATTTACAGCCTATGCCACTAAACCTAACCCCTTTGAGATCTTGACCCTGGAATCCTTATCAAAGCCTCCAATCACTTCCAGACTCTTGATTTTAACCCATTGAGCAGTAAACTGCATTTTTCAGAACCATTTTTGACCCTAGTTGAACAATAGGTCAAAATTGACCAAAATACTCTTATAGGATTTCAAATGCCCATTTCAATTCAAATCAATTCCAAACTCTTTGAAACCACTTCCAATGAATTTTAAATGTTAAACTCAACTTGTTGAACTCAAACCCAAACCTTGGGTTAACTTGGTTGACCAAGTCAACCAAGTTTGACCCATGGATCCATACACCCTTCCTTTTTTTCAAATTTTTGAATCAAGTCCATTTCAAGTTCTTTGAATGTATGGGAAGACCCCTTGGGTACCCAAGAGACCCCTCTTGGTGACCCAAGCCTTGGGCTCACTTGGGTTGGCCATATGGCTTGACCCAAGTGACCAAGAAGAGGCCTCCCTTGAGCCATCTTTTGATCTTAACCAAATTGAATCTAAATCAGGGTGCCATTGGGTTCCTATGGACCCAACACACTTTCCTTGATTAGCCCATGCCTTGGGCTAGCTTGGGTCAAGAGTTAGGCTAGCCCAAAGTGCCCAAAAACACTTGGGATCGAGCTAAATCTCAACCTAAGCCCAATTGAGTTTGACCAACACCTCCCATAGGTGGCCCTAGGTTCAATGCACCTTCTCCAGCCAGCCCATGCCTTGGGGTAGCTTGGGTCAAGAGTTAGGCTAGCCCAAAGTGCCCAAAAACACTTGGGATTGAGCCATCTACCTGTCCATATCAAATTAGACCCAATTGTCACTTGCATTGGGTGCACCAGACCCAGACCCACTTCCCACCTCAAGGCCAGGGTCTGGCCTGACCTGGGTTGAGCCCAAATCGACCCGAACCGAGCAGGTTTGGATCAACCCGAGCCATCTTTTAATCCAGATCGAATTCAACCCAATTGCCACTTGCATTGGGTGCACCAGACCCAGACCTGCTTCCCATACCAAACCCAGGGTCTGGTCTGACCTGAATCGGGCTCACTTCGACTCGAACCAAGCAGGTTCGAGCCCAACCGAGCCACCAGATCGACTCCAGCTTCCCCAGACCAAATTAGCTCCACATTTAGCTCCAGCATGTCCCCATCGGCCTTCCCTGGTCAATTCGACCCAGACCATGGCCGGCGGCGGTCGGAACCAATGGAGAGCAAGTTCCGGTGGTCCCCCCAGACTGAAAGCCTTCCAAAGGCTGTGGCTCACCGGCTTGAGGCTCACGAGCTCTCTGGAATGGTGCCCCTTTCCACTTGGCATCAATCCGAGACCTCCTCCGATTCAATCCTGGCCGTCCGAGCTTGCGGGAGGAGGCTGAATAGGGTGGTGCTCCGCAAGGCTTGCCAGACAATCCCAGAGTTTTCGAACGGTTCCCCAGAGCTCCCTCGATCTCCCAACACCTTCCTTTGAGCTCCCAGACCGTCCCTTCCATTGCTTCGAGCGAACTCCGGCGAAAGGCTTCGGCGTCCCACTCGAAGTCATACCTCCAGCCGTCCTCCAGTCGCGGCCTCTGAAGGAAACCTGCTCGCCTTCGTCCCCTGAAGCTTCCATATAGAGAAGCTCATTCGTTGAGGCTTTCTCTGTGGTAATTCCTTCATCCCGAGCTCCCTAGCTAGGTAGTCCGGTCAAGTGTGAAGGAAACCTTCACCCCAACGGATTTCCACCGTTGTATTGAAGGTTTCCACCCCCCTGATCCTCCCTGTGAAATTTTGTCGAAGTTCGCCGGCGGGATCAACTGGATCACGCCGGAGAAAGTTCACGGCTTCGGGCAAAGGCGGAGGTTGAAGATGAAATCTCAGCCGTTGATTTCGATCAACGGCTCGGATTAGATCCCGAGGTCCCGGAGCGCGTTTAATCCCAGCCGTTCGATCCGCCATCCGACGGCTGTGGTTAATCCGACTGTTACCCAGTCAGCGCCAATGATTGCCCAGCCAATCGGGACGCGCCGCGTGTAAAGAGCGGCTGACTGTGTAATGGCTGGATTATTAAATCCAGAAATTCAAGGGAACTTCAAAAATCCATATCTCCCTGCACACTTGACCAAATTAAGTGTTCTTAGGCTCATTGGAAAGGTCTCAGGGAGACCTTCAAAAGCCCTATGGTTCCAGGCCCTAATTGCATGTGTGTTAAGCTTAATTTCATTAATGGTATTATTTCAATTTATGCAATTACTGTTTGTAGTTAAGTCTCCAGGGCATGGAACTTTGGGAGATTGAATTTGGGCATGTCTTTGACATGTCCAAATTTTGTCTCCCCTGTTTTAAAAGTCTAAGGGCACTTTCCCCCAATTTTGAGTTTAAGGGTCATGGGTAGACCCTTAAATTCAAATTGGGATTTAAGCCTATCCAATGAGAATTAGGATCTGGTTTTTTGTGTGTTGATTATGCTTAGGATATGGAGTTTAGGGCCACTGACTTTGCCCCAATCCAACCTTAGGATAGCTCCCTAGAATTTTTTGAAGGTGACTTAGAGCTCACATTAGGTGGCTTAGTTAGCCACCTTAGAGTATTCCAATTGAGCCCAAATTTGGTGTGTTTAGGCCTTGGGATCAGGTGACCCCATGGTCCAAATTTCATCAGATTTGGAGTTCATTTGGTTCACCAATTAGGAGCCATAGCTTGCCCTTGCTAGAATTGCCCCTTAGCCTTAATTAAATCTCAATAAATCCATTTTAAATCCAAAATTTAAGTTTAATACCTCAAATTTATCAGTGTTGAACCCTTAACCCATGAAAATTAAAAGCCCCTTGATTGGACATCAAATTAAGCCTTAATTTAATTTTAAGTAAAATTCAATGTTTAATTAATATTAATTAATTAATAATCATTAAAAATTCCAAGAATTAATTTAATGCTTGATAATCTCCCCTTAGATCACCTCTGATCTTTGGGAGAGATTTCAAGGAGTTTGAGATCCATTTAGGCCCAAATCACTAGAATAGCCTTTAATTGAAATAATTAAAAATTATCATAAATATCCAAACTTTTAAAATTCACCATTAATTATAGAAAATTCCAAATCAATCAAACTCAGTGGCTAATGACTCTAATTAAAATATAGTATTTTCTAAAAATGTCAAACCCCCAAAATCTGCTCAAAGTCAAAAGGTCAACAAATCGGTCAACTTTGAGTCAAAACTAGTTCAAAGCTTCAAACCTTCGTAATAAAATGTAGATAAATCCGATTTCAACGTACTTACCTTCTAACTGATTGTAGTAAGGTCTAGTATTTTAATAAAATACAAACATTCCAGAATTTGAACTTAATCAAAAATTCAACTTTCAACTCCTTTAATTAAATGATTAAAATATTCTAAAAAATTCATAAAACTCAAAATCATTCTAAAACTTAGAAAATATTGGCTTAATGTTTAAAACACTTAACAAATCCTTTAAAACACAACAACCACCCTAAAGTTGAAGTTTATTGGCTGGACTACTCCGGGCTGCGGGGCTAAGTGTCCTAAGGAGGCTGGTTCCTCGAGCCTGGTGGCACAACTCCACGAATGAATTCTAAAGGGTGTCAAACCTTAAAATCGATTAATTTTTAATTATTTAACATTTTAAAAATCTCTAATTCAATTACATTAATTTGGTTTATCGGCTGGACTACTCCGGGCTGCGGGGCTAAGTGTCCTAAGGAGGCTGGTTCCTCGAGCCTGGTGGCACAACGCCATAAATCAATTAATGGCAAACTTAAATTAATCAAGCTTTTAAAATCAGTAACTAACTCATTTTAATATTAATCCACTCTTTTAATTCTAACCAATTTAAATCAACTTAATCAACCCCGATTGCTACTGGTTAACCCAGGCCTACGAGGCTATTAGCTTAGCCCCAAGGAAGGTGAAATAAACTTCACGGCCTCGGTGTGAAACAAAGGTAGTAATCATTTAATTTTTAAAATATGTCTAATTAAAACTCTTAATTCATTAATACTTAGATTTTAATTTAAATCCCCTTTTAAGCCTTAACAAATCCAAACTTTTAGACAACATTAATTAATCACCTACATTAGGATCTATCCCAGCCACACGACCTTTCTCACATACTTTAGATGATGTGCTAGGACAACCAACTCTAGATCTAGGTTAGGCCGGTGTTTACTTTACTGCTGTGTGCCGGATTTTTCATAGTTTTCATTGCATGATGTGGATGAAATTGCTTTGCTGTGTCTGCTTACTTTTTTTGTACTATGTGGATGGATTGATGTGTTTGGCGACTAGATTACCCTTAGGTTAGGCACGATCTGGATGTTGACACAGTTTTCTGCAGGTGGCCACGCTCATGCAGGGCAATATAAAAAGGGGGCAAATTAAAAAAAAACATAAATATTATAAACTCTTTGCACAGGTGCTTCAGATGCTAAAGCCCCCAAATCATAAAAAGAGCGTGGCCAGTGTGTTTACTTTCTTTTCTGCTCATATACAAATGCTTGGGAATAACTGCTTTTTACATATTAATTGCTTAGGATAACCCTGCAGGTGAGTCTAGATTTTTATTTTGATACCAATGTAATTTGTGCAAGTGTCAAGTGTTGTGAAAGTTTATTTTGAGTTGGGATACATAGATCCAAAGCTTGGATTCCAAAGAGGAAAGGATACCCCTTTAGGGAACACTCCTTTTCCATTTGGAAATCCAAATTTGGATCATACCTCTTCCTTACCCAAAGAGGAAAGAGTGGCCTTCCCCTTAGAGGGATGTGCCCTCTTATCCATTTGGGTAATCTGCTACGAAGATTCCATGAAGATTGAAGAAAAGGAGTCCAAAGAATAATGAAATTGAAGATTTGAACATTTGAAGATTGAGAGTATCCCACTCAAAATAACTTGCGTCATTACTAGGTTTAGAATCCGGGTTGTTGTCAGTGGTGCCCGGCCACTTTACTTTCTGTAATATTCTGGTTTGTAATAAGCAAGGCAATTCTGCCTATGGACATTTATTAATTAATTTGTATTTGATTTGATGATTTGATTGCCTTTAGGATTACTTGTTTTTACTAGTTTTTTTGGCGATTGCATGCCGCTCTTTGTTTTCGCCTGGATACGTGAGGCTCGTGAGGGTGTGAAAGTTTTATACTCATAATCTTAAAAGTCTAAAATTTTAGTGAGTCTAAATAACATAGAAAGATAACGAATCTAGGGAATTAGCCGGGGATCGACCCCGGGGTTGCATGCATATTTCTGCATTACTCTTTCCTTGCTTTAGACCCTTCCCCGCCTGCGGGTAGAGTCCGGATAGTCTGACCTATGAGGACAAGGTGCCGGACCTGGGGAAGTCCAGTCTTCTAAAAAAATTATTTTATAAGCCTGTTTTTAAAAATTTCAAGCATATTTGATTTGAGGTTGTTAACCAGCACGCATTGCATTAGATACAAATTAAAGAGTCAAAATTTTAATTTCATAGTCCTTAGCATCTTAGCACCCAACATAAGTCAAAGGGGCCAATTAGGAAAATCTCTAGATGTCGGTCCCGCCTCACCAAAACTTTAATTATAACGTCCCTACCACTCTTTCTTAAAAGACCGGATTCATGTATTTTAAATCGATTAGGTGGTTAGCTGGCTCCCCAATCCAGGCCGGGGTAAGTCCAGATCTTGCACTGCATTAGTTAGGATCGGACGACTGTGGTCCAGTGTCTAAAATAGATTTAGGATCTGGGGCAGATCTTTGATTATAAGACCCCAAATTTCGAGAATATAGTCTCAAATTTCTAATAAAATACTTAACTCTAATTAAAGCTTCATTTCAATCCTAAAACATAAAGCCCAACACTTAGATTAAGTTGGGACACTTCCGGATTGTTCTGGAATCTCAAGGTGTCCCCTACCTCTCCTCCTTTAACTCTGTTAATAACTGCTCAATTTTGATCTATTCCCTTTTGAGTTTCCAAAATTCACTTCTCTTTTTGATATCACTCCTAGAAATTCTAACAAAATTTTGCCGTTATTTTAATCGAGAGTTTTCGTAGGGGATTTTATCTCCCTATGATGTAATTAACTATGAGGGCTTGCGCTCGTAGGAGATTTAGAACCACACACACCTGATTTTAAAAATTAATTTTTCAAAACTCAATTGGATTTCTTTGGGAGAACTTAAAATACTAGTGATCATTACTATTATCATATCTAAAGAATTATCATCGAACGATATTTTCTCCCTTCGGAGAGATGTATCTTTCTTTGATAAGGCTTTGGATGTGAACCTAACGATCACACTTCTTGAATATTGTAGCTGGATATCAAATTGAACCTCATTTTGACCCTTCGGGGTCATATGAATTTCTCTTTAGCATCCGCTCACAATATTCAAGATGAATTTCATAATTTTAAATTTGAACGCCGTTATGAAATTTTATTTTCATTTTTTGAGGTGATATATTCTTTCTAACAGGATGATTCAATTTTAGAATTAGAATTTGACTTTAACTCCCAAAGAAAACCAATACTTTCAAAACATGTTTTCAAATTTCCACCAACAAAAAATGGCACGCCCGGTGGGACTAATCTCTCTCTCCATCTTTAATAATGGCAAAATTTTGTTTCATCGGTAGTTTCAACTATCATTTCTTCCGTTGGTCCCTTTGCTCATTTCTTCCTTGGGTGAGTGTGGCCAACATCTAAAATAATAACAAAATATTAAAAGAGAGGTTCCACCTCTAAATTTGGCTTTATTCAGATTTTTGTTCTGATTTTGACCTTCTGCCCCAGCATAGCTTGTGTGGCGACAGTGTCAAATCAGATCTCTGGATATCCTTTTTAATTTTATGGATTTATGGTCGATAAATTTCTCGTTCAACATATAAATCCTTAAAATTGAAAAGAGTTCAAAATTTTTGATTTCATTCCAAACCTTTTTAGCTTTAACCCCCTCATTTCCCCTTTGACTTCTAAGGGTGGGGAGGGTTAAACTATTCCTTTTTACTTGGGCTTTCTCACAATTCCATAAGCCTTCGGGCAAGGGGAAACTCTGTCCGTTGTGTTTTGGAACCTGTAAGAAAACCCCTTTCAAATTCTCAAAATTTCCTCAAAAAATTTCTTAAACTCTAAGTTGTCATGTGTTACCCCATACGATTTCCTCGTGGGCCAACATATGTCATACTTTCAAAAAAATAATAACAATAAAATCCTTTTTTTTACCACTCTTTTCAAAAAGATCTAATTTCAATCATTTTCTTTAACTTTCAGAAAATTTCAAATGGCTGGCCAATTGATTTTCTCCTTTGACCGAGAGTTGTCCTCAACTGTTAATGACCAAGGGAGCACTGTTATTTTTGGAATGGGATTTAGTACTCTAGAGCTCTCTATGGATGGACACCAGATTGTTAGCTTGGATGCCAGTAAGGAAACTCCCCCAGTAGTTGAGTTAATTGTGGGATATGCACCCACCTTGCCAGTAGTCAGTGATGATCAGAAACAGTCTGAACCAGTTGTTGAGCCTCCCACTGAAATTAAGTCTGTTTTTGAAGAAGGGTCTAGTTCTTGACTTAGATTCACCACTAAGAATCAGAAGAAGAACTATTTGAGGAGACTTAGAAAGAAAATCTCTAAGGCTAAGAGAGTTCTACCCTTTAAGACCTTGGCTCAAGTAGAACCTGAGGCTGTTGAGGAGCTACCTATTCCTGCTTCCTCTCCCCTCCTAAAGGGAAGTCGCTTTTACCCCCTGGCTTCAGCTCAAGGGGAGGAGAGGATAGCTAGGATAGCCCGTTCTCCACCATGCCCGGTCGACTACTCGACCAAGAAAACTCAGAAAGAAAGACATCTCCAATAGACAAGGACTTTGAGAAATATAATTCACACCTGCGCTGCACAGTCTGGACAGACTAAAGAGGAATTTGTGAAACAATTGAAGGGAGTGATCTCACATCGCTTCCAAAAAGAAGTGTTGAAGGAAGAAGTATCTGAAGCAAAGAATTTAACCCCACAATTCGTTAGAAAGAATAAGAAGTATGTTAGACAGCCTGCTACTTCAGTACTGGTTGATGGATATCACTGGGTGCCACGCCCTCCGTCCTCTCAAACAGAGGGTATTGTGTTGACTGGGTCCGAGAGAGGCCACCATTTTACTGGTAGACCCCCGGTACCCCCACATAAACCTGTAAGATTGGCCTCAGTGATTGTTAAACCAAAGGAGGTTGAAGTTCAAAAGTCTGTGGACCTTAAAGGGAAAAGACCTAAATCTCCTGAAAAGAGATATGTGCCAAAGAGAACTAAGTTGGAGAATCTGCCACCACCTCCTAGAACTTCTAAGTTCATTCTGCAGCTCCAACGAGTTTCATCCAACCCTACTCCGAGTTCAGTTGAATTGATGGATGTTCAACTAGTACTCCAGTTGTTACAGTTGACAGTCCTACCATAGCTAGTCTAACTCCGGATCCAATAGTTACCGTTCCTGCTACCCCAGTTGATGATCCCCAAAGTCCGAGTGTCATTCCTAGGCCCCTTAGTCAGGTGTCTGAGGACCTTACCTTACCAGATGTGGGAACTATCACTTTACAAGCTCCTGCTTCTCCTGAGGAATATGTCCCTCTTCCTATAGAGGATGCCACTCTTCTGACTACCAGCTCTGGGATAGTCGAAGAGGAGAGAATTGACCAGGATCTAGAAATGGAAGATGAACCGGATACAAAGTCTCAACCAGATCCTAATCCAAAACTCACAGAAATCATTGCCCTTATGGATTCTGAAGAATTATTCGATATGGCTGAGTATAAAGGATACTTACCCCTTGATCCTAAGTCAATTGGAGATAGACCGGTTAAAGAGGTAGTTCAAGAAATAAGAAACATCTTGTTGAACAAAGAAGGAATGACCTCTTTTGACCCTGATATGGATGATCTCCTTGGAGATGAAGATGATTATGTTGGGGGCATTCATGTGGTCGAAACTAGAGGGTCTAATAAAGAAGCTGAGCCCAGCAAGCGCCGATTTACTAAGGTTGATGATCCGCATGCTGTTGAGTCAGAGTCAGATAAGTCTGTGAAAGATAGAGATGAAGAACACATAAAAAATTTGGAGACTCAGCTTGCTAGCATGATGTCACAAGTTAGAGAAATGCAAGAGAAGTTGGACAAATCACAGCAAGAGTCTTTTATGATCCACCAGTCAGCTCGAGAGCTCACAGAAAAGGCCAAAAGGGCAGAATTTAATTCCAGACCTCTCGAGTCACCACCTGTGACTCTCCCTTGTCCAGTAGAGACACCTCCAGTTCACCCTGCAGTCTCCTCCATTCCTTCAATCCCACCTCAGAAGGATATCAAGCAGTTAATTGAGGACCAGGTAAGGGAGGCCTTAGCCCATGCTCAAGGAACTGTGTCTATTTCAAAGGGTAGACCCTACCCCGAGGAATATGACTTAGTTCCTTACCCAAAGGGCTTTGTGCCACCAACTTTTAAAGCTTTCACTGGAATCGAAAATCCGAGACAGCATCTGGCCCACTTCCGAGCAAGCTGTTGCAATGCAGGAGGGTCAGATGCTCTACTATTTCGCCAATTTGTAAGTAGTCTATCCGGCATTGCTTTTGAATGGTACGCCGATCTGCCCAACGGTTCAGTAAGAACCTTTAGCGACCTAGAAAACCTCTTTCTTAAGAGATTTTCTGGAGCGCAACAACGCACCACTGTGGGCGATCTCGTGGTTGAAAAGTAAAAGCCGGGAGAGTCTCTAGTTGAGTACATCTTGAGGTGGCGAAACCTCTCGATGAAGTGTGAACCCCAGTTGCAAGAACAACATGCTGTGGAGATTCTTTTGAAGAATATCCACGGTCCTGTTGCTTTTCTCCTGAAGGGTTTCACTATTAAAACTTTTGAGAAACTTCTTAATAAGGCTAGCAATTTACAGGAAGAGGCTCCTAGGATGCCATTCTTACGAGAGCAGTCTGAAGAAAGGAAGGGTCCAAAATTGATGAAAATATTTGAAAAGAAAGCTGTGGTCTCAGCAGTAGATAAAGGAAAGAGGCCAGTGATTAGTCAGCCTAGCACTCCACTTCCACCACAGCCGCCTCAGAAGCAGCCCTTTCAGATAGTTCCTCAACATACTAGAGATCCCTCCTTCATCCCTTTTAGAGAGAGATTGGCAAAGCCTTATCCATTTAAAAGGGAGTCAGTTAAGAAGATCTTCAGAAGTCTGTTAAAGAAACCAGATTTTCAGTTGCCAGAGGCTAGGAGGCCTGAGGATGAGAGCAAGAAAGATGATCCCAAGTATTGCCCATACCACAGGATGCTTAGTCACCCTCTTGAGGACTGTGTTGTGTTCAAAGACTTCAATTAAGACCATTTCAGGTAATCCTCTTAACTCTTCTTGTTTTGTTGAAGATGGTTGGGACATTGCTTTGTCCCGGGCACTTAAAAAGTCGATTAACAAGTCTTTTCGTCTTTCTCAACAGCTGACTACGATAGCCCAGGCCCCGGTGTGGAAGGTTGACCTGGACGCTTCGCAGAAGGATGTTGAGCCACTTCCCTCTCCAGTAGTCTTAGGAACTAATGAGAAAAATGTAAAAGAAGAAAAATTTGATTTTGTAGAGAGGAAGTGTGTAGATGAGAGATGTATTAGAATGGCGGATGGTAGTGTTAAAACCCTTTCCCCTCTTTTGTTATCTGACTTTTACTTTGCCCCATCAAAGGCGAAGGGTCAAAAGATGAATAAAAAACATCCTTCTACTTCTGTCTTGATGATTAACCATGAATCTCAAATGCAAATTGATGACTCTCCTGTTTTGAATCAAACTCCTAATGAAATAAATATTGAGGTTAATCAAACCAACCTCACTGAATCGACTATTCAAGAAGAGGTCGAATGTGAAGCTTTATCAGAAAGTGATTTCCCTCAAATCAATTTCCAAGGAAATCCTATCTTGATAGAACTTTCAGATTCTGACTCGCTTTCAGGAAATGATGATCCAACACCTATGGTGTGTGTAGACACTGCCCTAATTTGCCCGCCCGAAGACGTCGAGCAGGTGCAACTCCGTGGCGGTAAAGTCTTACCCCCTAGGTTGCCCCCTCAGGACAAAGGCAAGCAATCCTCATTCGAAAATCTAAATCCAGATTCCCCTCAACAACCAGAATTCCCTTTAATTCCTCCGGGTTTCGAGTCTGTCGTTCCTAAGGTTGATTACAATGTTCTAGCCCACCTTAGGAAGTTGCCAGCAAAATTAAGTATTTACGACGCCCTCCTTCTCTCCAAAGAAATGAGGGAGTCTCTAATTAAAGCACTTCTCGATCCCGAGATTTGCTTAACACAGTTGGCTGCAACTTCAGAAGGTGAGGCTCTCTACTTCAAAGAGGTCCCGGGGGTTACCTTTTCAGACGAAGATTTACTCTTGGGAACTGCTGACCACAATCGTCCCCTCTACATCACTGTCGTGGGAAATTTCAAGTTATCAAGAGTCCTTGTTGATCCGGGTGCATCGGTCAACGTGATGAACATAAAGACCCTTGCTTATCTCAGAGTTGATACTAGCAAGCTTTCAACCGACAGGTTGGTGCTTCGTGGGTTCAACGAGAAGGGCGAGAGAGCTTTAGGTTCAATCACTCTACTCCTGGAAATAGGAGGTTTAAAAACTGAAGCTAAATTTCATATAATTGATTCGACTACGTCCTTTAACGCACTTCTAGGTAGACCTTGGATTCACGAATATAGAATGGTTCCATCTACCCTGCACCAATGCATTAAGTATCAACGAGATGGCATTGAACATGTGATTAAGGGTGATTTGCAACCATTCTTGATTCAAGAAATTGGGATCTACGAAGATGCTGCATATTTCATACCAAAAGGGTCCTCGTCCCGTTCTAAATTAGAGATCAAATTTGAGGAGAAAATGGTTGGACAAAAATTCAACCAAAAGAAAGAAAAAGATAAGGATATCAATCAAGAAATGATTCAATCGAGTAGTGAAGACGACTCTGATATCGTTGTCCTTAGACCTCCAAGCACATTACCTCAAAGAGGTGGGAGGATGGCTTTAAGGGCACGAGGTCGAGGCCGTGCTTCATTAGACAGGAGAGCAGCACCTGTGTATATTGATTTGGAATCAGATTCCGATGGTGAACTAGAAAGTCAAGGTGCTGCCCTCTCTCTCGATTATCAAAACATAAATACTCCTCCAAAATTTGATCTCACCTTAGACCAGGACAGTGACCCTGAGGTAGATATTTCAAAAGTTAAAAGTGACGAGCCCGAATTAACAATGTATGAAAAGCTCACTAGAAGGATTGAGGCCCTTTCTCTGACCCCACTGTCGGCAGGCAGGGTTGTAGGGTTGGAAGTCAAAGTGGCCCCCAACTTGGATGGTGAAGTTAAGAAAGTCCAGAAATTCTTTCCTGGCTCCTCCTCCGCAAGGGACGAAGGTGATGTAACCCTTGAGGAGGCAGATTTTAATGAATTAATGGAATTACCTTTCGGCTACTTCCCTGTTTGTGTAAAAAATACTTTTTCTAAAGGTTCTATACCATACCGATGGACTAAGGGTCAAGCTAGATACCACGAGAATATTTGGCGAACAAAAATAAATAAAAATCCAACAAGTGGTATTGGCTTTGGAACAGTTAGTTCATTCGATGATGATGAGTATTGCCTAATGATAACTTACCATCTCGATTCTCCAAATGTCCCTACAGATCCTCCTTGTCCTCTAGATGGACTCTGTTTGGAGACTTTAGACGATCCCGATGATCTTCAAGTTCGGGATGCACCCCCTGAATTTGAAGAGGAAATTAAGTCGACAGTCGATGAGTTGAGAGAAATTAACTTGGGAAACGATGATGACCCCCGTCCGATTTTCATAAGTACTTTGTTGAGCGAGGGTGAAACCCAAGACTTAATCCAGTTGTTATTCGAGTTTAGGGATTGCTTTGCCTGGACATATGACGAAATGCCAGGTTTGCCTGCTGAGGTAGCAGTTCACAAACTTGGAGTTCGGCATGATGCCATCCCTGTTAAACAAGCTCCTCGACGCATGCGCTTAGAGATTGAGCAACAAGTCGTTTCTGAAGTTAAGAAATTGGCAGAAGCCGGATTCATTCGAGAGGAACAATACCCCTCTTGGGTGGCCAGCGTCGTGCCAGTTCGGAAAGAAAAATGGTCAGATTCGGATTTGTGTCGACTATAGGGATCTGAATAAGGCATGCCCTAAGGATGAGTTCCCTCTACCAATACCAGAACTCATGGTGGACATTGCCTCCTCACATGCTATTTTCTCATTCATGGATGGCTCGTCGGGTTATAACCAAATCAAGATGGCCCCTGAAGATGAGAGAAATACGGCGTTCAGAACCCCTATTGGAATCTTTTGTTATAAGGTAATGCCATTCGGCTTAAAGAATGCCGGAGCAACCTACCAACGGGCCATGACCCGTATCTTTGACGACTTAATTCATAATCAAGTTGAATGTTATATTGATGATTTAGTTGTCAAGAGCAAGGTTAAAGAGGCTCACCTGTATGACTTAAGAGTTGTTTTCGAACGGTTGCGCCGCTACGATTTGAAAATGAACCCCTTGAAGTGCGCCTTCGGCGTCGCTTCGGGAAAATTCTTAGGATTCGTAGTGAGGCACCGCGGAATCGAGATAGATCCTGCTAAAATTGAATCCATCTTAAATATGCCATCCCCTAAGAGCCTTACTCAGTTAAGGTCTCTACAAGGTAGATTGGCATATATAAGGAGGTTTATTTCTAATCTTTCCGGGAGATGTCAACCCTTTTCTGTCCTTGCGAAAAAGGATACTAAATTCGTATGGGGCGAGAAGTGTCAGAATGCTTTTGACGATATCAAACAATACCTTTCTAACCCGCCAGTCTTGGCAGCTCCGATTCCGGGAAAGCCATTAATCCTCTACACCGCAGCTCTAGATGAGTCTTTAGGTGCCCTGTTAGCTCAAGTTAACGACGAAGGGAAAGAGAATGCTCTCTACTACCTTAGTCGAAGACTTCTTCCTACTGAAATCCGATACCGGTCAATTGAGAAGCATTGTCTTGCTTTAGTTTTTGCAGCTCAGAAACTGAGGCATTACATGCTCTCTCACTCAATTAGTCTGATTTCAAGAGTTAATCCTTTGCAATATCTTATGACCCGACCTACGTTGTCAGGACGTTTAGCCCGTTGGTCTATGATATTGTTGCAATTTGAGATTACTTTCACTCCTCTTCATGCTGTGAAAGGACAGGCTGTTGCCGACTTTCTGGCAGCACACCCGCTGCCAGCAGATTCTCCTCTGAATGATGACTTACCCGACGAACAAATCATGAGTTTGGGGGAAACTGGAGAGGCCATCTGGGAATTATATTTTGATGGAGCAGCATCCTCTCGTAGGATTGCGACTCAACAATCTGTAATTCCTGGAAAGGCTGGAGTCGGTCTAATTTTTGTTACACCAGAAAAAGGAATGATGCATTTTTCCTACCACTTGTCGGAGCCTTGCACAAACAACGAAGCTGAATACGAAGCTCTGATAACTAATTTGGAACTTGCAATTCTAATGGAGATTAAAGAGATTAAGATCTTTGGAGATTCCCAACTGGTTATTAACCAAGTCGCCGGAACTTATAAAGTCTTGAATCCGAATCTCCTAAGATATCACCAGTATATACTTCACCTGTTGGAACAAATCCCTATTGCTACTTTGTATAGGGTTCCCCGTGGAAGCAATTCTGCGGCGGATGCCTTGGCAAAACTTGCAAAGGAATTTGCATGTCCTGAGGAGGATTCCATCCCTATAGAGATACAGGGTTGTAAGACCCTCTCCCTTATAGATTTGAAACACATTAGTAAGACTCCCCTTCAGATCCTTTCTGCCTCTTCGACAACTGACGAAGAAGGCGATTGGAGACGACCCTTAGTCGATTACCTTAAAGAAGGGAAGCTTCCCCAGGATAAATCGCTCTCCAACCAGATTAAGAAACGTGCCCTATCATATGCACTAGTTAACGATCTGTTGTACCGTCGGTCCTTTGATCACATGTGGCTGCGCTGTTTGAACAAGCGAGAAGCCCAGAAAATTGTTAATGAAGTTCATTCAGGACTGTGCGGTGCTCATCAATCGGGTCCAAAAATGAAATTAAAGATTAAAAGACTTGGATACTATTAGCCTACAATGATTGACGATTGCATGAATACTGCAAAGCACTGTCATCAATGTCAGGTCCATGGTGTGGTTTTACATCAGCCGCCTAATGTGTTACACCCTACGATAGCCTCGTGGCCCTTCGAGAGTTGGGGCACGGATATCATTGGGCCGATTGACCCTCCCTCCGCGAGAGGTCATCGTTTCATATTAGCAGCGACTGATTACTTTTCAAAATGGGCGGAAGCAATTCCCCTATGAAACGTAACATCACACCATGTCTTAAAATTTTTTCGTGACTATATTGTATATCGATTCGGCGTACCTCGCAGAATCATATCCGATAATGGGTCCGCATTCAAGTCTACAAAAATCAATAGTTTTGTAAGGCGCCATAATATTGATTGGAGATATTCGACGATCTATTACCCTCGGGCGAATGGATTGGCCGAGGCCTTCAACAAAACCTTGGTGCAAATTGTCAAAAAGACCCTTGATGATAACAAACGGCAGTGGGATGAGCAGTTGGTGGAAGCTTTGTGGGCTTATCGTACCACTTATAGAACCCCGACCCAATCCACCCCGTTTGCACTAGTGTATGGATCTGAGGCTGTTCTGCTCTTGGAAATACAAATCCCTTCGCTCAGAATTGCAGTTCAGAATCAAATTACCAATGAACAAAATGCAAAACTACGATTGGAAGAACTCGAAGGCCTTGAAGAGCGACGTCTCCAAGCTCAACAAAGTTTAGAGTTGTATAAATCCCGTATGGTTCAAGCCCATGACAAGTTAGTGCGACCTAGGACCTTCCAAGCGGGAGACTTGGTATTGGTCCTTCGGAGGCCTATCTTGGCCCATCGAAAGCTGGGAGGCAAATTTGAACCTACATGGGAAGGACCCTTCGTTATAGAGACTGTCTACGAAGGAGGCTCGTATCAGTTAGTAGATTGTAAAGGAAACCACCCGATGCTACCTGTCAATGGGCGTTTCCTTAAGAAATACTATGCTTGATGTAGCTCATTTTATCAATTAATAAAACTTCCTTTTCTTGATTTACAACTTGATTCTACCTTTTCTTTTTAAGTTTTTTTTTTAAACACTCTTCGCCTTCTCCTTAAGGTTAGGTCTTTCCTTCCCTTAGGATTAGACCCGCTAGTGGTGGAGTACGCCCTCTGTGGCACCACCCTGGCATTTCACCCGGGGATTAGTGGTGGAGTACGCCCTTCGTGGCACCATCCTGATTCCCATTCGCTAGTGATGGAGTATGCCCTTCGTGGCACCATCCTAGTTTGCCAGTTAAACTGCCTATTTGGAGTAAGTCTTCTATCAGCATCCTGTAGGCCTAAGGTTGGGTGATGCCCTTCCTTAGACCCAAGGCTAGGTATTCCCTACCTTGGTTTCCAGTTGATCCGTCTACTAGGAGTAAGTCTTCTATCAGCATCCTGTAGACCTAAGGTTGGGTGATGCCCTTCCTTAGACCCAAAGCTAGGTATTCCCTACTTTGGTTTCTAGTTAATTTGCCTATTAGGAGTAAGTCTTCTATCAGCATCCTATAGGCCTAAGGTTGGGTGATGCCCTTCCTTAGACCCAAGGCTAGGTATTCCCTACCTTGGTTTCCAGTTGATCCGTCTACTAGGAGTAAGTCTTCTATCAGCATCCTGTAGACCTAAGGTTGGGTGATGCCCTTCCTTAGACCCAAAGCTAGGTATTCCCTACTTTGGTTTCCAGTTAATTTGCCTATTTGGAGTAAGTCTTCTATCAGCATCCTATAGGCCTAAGGTTGGGTGATGCCCTTCCTTAGACCCAAGGCTAGGTATTCCCTACCTTGGTTTCCAGTTGATCCGTCTACTAGGAGTAAGTCTTCTATCAGCATCCTGTAGACCTAAGGTTGGGTGATGCCCTTCCTTAGACCCAAAGCTAGATATTCTCTACTTTGGTTTCCAGTTAATTTGCCTATTAGGAGTAAGTCTTCTATCAGCATCCTATAGGCCTAAGGTTGGGTGATGCCCTTTCTTAGACCCAAAGCTAGGTATTCCCTACTTTGGTTTCCAGTTGATCCGTCTACTAGGAGTAAGTCTTCTATCAGCATCCTGTAGACCTAAGGTTGGGTGATGCCCTTCCTTAGACCCAAAGCTAGGTATTCCCTACTTTGGTTTCCAGTTAATTTGCCTATTAGGAGTAAGTCTTCTATCAGCATCCTATAGGCCTAAGGTTGGGTGATGCTCTTCCTTAGACCCAAGGCTAGGTATTCCCTACCTTGGTTTCTCCAGTTTCCTTGTCTACTAGGAGTATGTCTTCTATCAGCATCCTGTAGACCTAAGGTTGGGTGATGCCCTTCCTTAGACCCAAGGTTAGGTATTCCCTACCTTGGTTTTACCAGTTTTCCTTATCCAATAGGTGTAAGCCTTCCATTAGCATCCTATAGGCTTGAGGTTGGGAGATGATCTCCCTTTCACTCTCAAAATTCTACTTCCATTCGGTCAACGCCAATGTGTGCAGCAGAAGTTCCTTCTACTACACACATTGGGGGTCCATTTGTTGACCTCATTTTTGTATGAGGTCACTAAGACCCATCCAGAATCCAGATTTAATCCTAGACCCTAGGATTCACTCTAGACCTTAGGATCCTTCTAGATCCAAGACCTTAGAGCCTATTATAGAGCCTAGGATTCCCTTAAATCCTAGATCTTAGAATTCTTCTAGATCTTAGGATCACTCCAACTTCAAATCAATCTCCACCCTTGATCAACCTCAATTTTAAATCAATTCCTATATTTGATCCAATCCAATTTCAATTTGATTTCTACCTGATCAATTTGAATCTCAAACTCCATCCAATTCAAATCCAAATTAATTCAAATTTCAAACATATCCAAACCTTGATCCAATCAATTTGACAATCCAAACTTCAATCTAGTTGTGACCTTATCCACCCATTAACAATCACCACATGATTGTAAATGGTTTGGATATTTCAATATTAATCATTCAAACTTCAAATCAAATCCAAACCTAGAATTCAGACTCAAATCCAAACTCTAGAGGCCCTGTCCTAAACAGCCTTTTCAGAGATTTTTCAAACATTTCAAAACCCAGTCAAATGGCCTCTGATTCAGGGTCTATCACTTGCAAAATGATAAGACATGTCTCTAGAGGTTACCCTCCAACTTTGAGCTCATTCCGAGGTCTCTAACCCCAGAATCTGAATTAAAATTCAAAGGCTGTAAAACCTTCAAATATTTACAGCCTATGCCACTGAACCTAACCCCTTTGAGATCTTGACCTTGGAATCCTTATCAAAGCCTCCAATCACTTCCAGACTCTTGATTTTAAACCATTGAGCAGTAAACTGCATTTTTCAGAACCATTTTTGACCCTAGTTGACCAATAGGTCAAAATTGACCAAAATACTCTTATAGGATTTCAAATGCCCATTTCAATTCAAATCAATTCCAAACTCTTTGAAACCACTTCCAATGAATTTTAAATGTTAAACTCAACTTGTTGAACTCAAACCCAAACCTTGGGTCAACTTGGTTGACCAAGTCAACCAAGTTTGACCCATGGATCCATACACCCTTCTTTTTTTTCAAATTTTTGAATCAAGTCCATTCCAAGTTCTTTGAATGTATGGGAAGACCCCTTGGGTACCCAAGAGACCCCTCTTGGTGACCCAAGCCTTGGGCTCACTTGGGTTGGCCATATGGCTTGACCCAAGTGACAAAGAAGAGGCCTCCCTTGAGCCATCTTTTGATCTTAACCAAATTGAATCCAAATCAGGGTGCCATTGGGTTCCTATGGACCCAACACACTTTCCTTGATTAGCCCATGCCTTGGGCTAGCTTGGGTCAAGAGTTAGGCTAGCCCAAAGTGCCCAAAAACACTTGGGATCGAGCTAAATCTCAACCTAAGCCCAATTGAGTTTGACCAACACCTCCCATAGGTGGCCCTAGGTTCAATGCACCTTCTCCAGCCAGCCCATGCCTTGGGCTAGCTTGGGTCAAGAGTTAGGCTAGCCCAAAGTGCCCAAAAACACTTGGGATTGAGCCATCTCCCTGTCCAGATCAAATTAGACCCAATTGCCACTTGCATTGGGTGCACCAGACCCAGACCCACTTCCCACCTCAAGCCCAGGGTCTGGCCTGACCTGGGTTGAGCCCAAATCGACCCGAACCGAGCAGGTTTGGATCAACCCGAGCCATCTTTTAATCCAGATCGAATTCAACCCAATTGCCACTTGCATTGGGTGCACCAGACCCAGACCTGCTTCCCATACCAAACCCAGGGTCTGGTCTGACCTGAATCGGGCTCACTTCGACTCAAACCAAGCAGGTTCGAGCCCAACCGAGCCACTAGATCGACTCCAGCTTCCCCAGGCCAAATTGGCTCCACATTTAGCTCCAGCATGTCCCCATCGGCCTTCCCTGGTCAATCCGACCCAGACCATGGCCGGCGGCGGTCGGAACCAATGGAGAGCAAGTTCTGGTGGTCCCCCCAGACCGAAAGCCTTCCAAAGGCTGTGGCTCGCCGGCTTGAGGCTCACGAGCTCTCTGGAATGGTGCCCCTTTCCACTTGGCATCAATCCGAGACCTCCTCCGATTCAATCCTGGCCGTCCGAGCTCGCGGGAGGAGGCTGAATAGGGTGGTGCTCCCCAAGGCTCGCCAGACGATCCCAGAGTTTTCGAACGGTTCCCCAGAGCTCCCTCGATCTCCCAGCACCTTCCTTCGAGCTCCCAGACCGTCCCTTCCATTTCTTCGAGCGAACTCCGGCGAAAGGCTTTGGCGTCCCGCTCGAAGTCATACCTCCAGCCGTCCTCCAGTCGCGGCCTCTGAAGGAAACCTGCTCGCCTTCGTCCCCTGAAGCTTCCAGATAGAGAAGCTCATTCGTTGAGGCTTTCTCTGCGGTAATTCCTTCATCCCGAGCTCCCTAGCTAGGTAGTCCGGTCAAGTGTGAAGGAAACCTTCACCCCAACGGATTTCCACCGTTGGATTGAAGGTTTCCACCCCCCTGATCCTCCCTGTGAAATTTTGTCGAAGTTCGCCGGGGGGATCAACCGGATCACGTCGGAGAAAGTTCACGGCTTCGGGCAAAGTCGGAGGTTTAAGACGAAATCTCAGCCGTTGATTTCGATCAACGGCTCGGATTAGATCCCGCGGTCCCGGAGCGCATTTAATCCCAGCCGTTCGATCCTCCATTCGACGGCTGTGGTTAATCCGACCGTTACCCAGTCAGCGCCAATGATTGCCCAGCCAATCGGGACGCGCCGCGTGTAAAGAGCGGCTGACTGTGTAATGGCTGGATTATTAAATCCAAAAATTCAAGGGAACTTCAAAAATCCATATCTCCCTGCACACTTGACCAAATTAGGTGTTCTTAGGCTCATTGTAAAGGTCTCAGGGAGACCTTCAAAAGCCCTATGGTTCCAGGCCCTAATTGCATGTGTGTTAAGCTTAATTTCATTAATGGTATTATTTCAATTTATGCAATTACTGTTTGTAGTTAAGTCTCCAGGGCATGGAACTTTGGGAGATTGAATTTGGGCATGTCTTTGACATGTCCAAATTTTGTCTCCCCTGTTTTAAAAGTCTAAGGGCACTTTCCCCCAATTTTGAGTTTAAGGGTCATGGGTTGACCCTTAAATTCAAATTGGGATTTAAGCCTATCCAATGAGAATTAGGATCTGGTTTTTTGTGTGTTGATTATGCTTAGGATATGGAGTTTAGGGCCACTGACTTTGCCCCAATCCAACCTTAGGATAGCTCCCTAGGATTTTTTGAAGGTGACTTAGAGCTCACCTTAGGTGGCTTAGTTAGCCACCTTAGAGTATTCCAATTGAGCTCAAATTTGGTGTGTTTAGGCCTTGGGATCAGGTGACCCCATGGTCCAAATTTCATCAGATTTGGAGTTCATTTGGTTCACCAATTAGGAGCCATAGCTTGCCCTTGCTAGAATTGCCCCTTAGCCTTAATTAAATCTCAATAAATCCATTTTAAATCCAAAATTTAAGTTTAATACCTCAAATTAATCAGTGTTGAACCCATGAGAATTAAAAGCCCCTTGATCGGACATCAAATTAAGCCTTAATTTAATTTTAAGTAAAATTCAATGTTTAATTAATATTAATTAATTAATAATCATTAAAAATTCCAAGAATTAATTTAATGCTTGATAATCTCCCCTTAGATCACCTCTGATCTTTGGGAGAGATTTCAAGGAGTTTGAGATCCATTTAGGCCCAAATCACTAGAATAGCCTTTAATTGAAATAATTAAAAATTATCATAAATATCCAAACTTTTAAAATTCACCATTAATTATAGAAAATTCCAAATCAATCAAACTCAGTGGCTAATGACTCTAATTAAAATATAGTATTTTCTAAAAATTTCAAACCCCCAAAATTTGGTCAAAGTCAAAAGGTCAACAAATCGGTCAACTTTGAGTCAAAACTAGTTCAAAGCTTCAAACCTTCGTAATAAAATGTAGAAAAATCCGATTTCAACGTACTTACCTTCTAACTGATTGTAGTAAGGTCTAGTATTTTAATAAAATACAAACATTCCAGAATTTGAACTTAATCAAAAATTCAACTTTCAACCCCTTTAATTAAATGATTAAAATATTCTAAAAAATTCATAAAACTCAAAATCATTCTAAAACTCAGAAAATATTGGCTTAATGTTTAAAACACTTAACAAATCCTTTAAAACACAACAACCACCCTAAAGTTAAAGTTTATTGGCTGGACTACTCCGGGCTGCGGGGCTAAGTGTCCTAAGGAGGCTGGTTCCTCGAGCTTGGTGGCACAACGCCACGAATGAATTCTAAAGGGTGTCAAACCTTAAAATTGATTAATTTTTAATTATTTAACATTTTAAAAATCTCTAACTCAATTACATTAATTTGGTTTATCGGCTGGACTACTTCGAGCTGTGGGGCTAAGTGTCCTAAGGAGGCTGGTTCCTCGAGCCTGGTGGCATAACGCCACAAATCAATTAATGGCAAACTTAAATTAATCAAGCTTTTAAAATCAGTAACTAAATCATTTTAATATTAATCCACTCTTTTAATTCTAACCAATTTAAATCAACTTAATCAACCCCGATTGCTACTGGGTAACCCAGGCCTACGAGGCTATTAGCTTAGCCCCAAGGAAGGTGAAATAAACTTCACGGCCTCGGTGTGAAACAAAGGTAGTAATCATTTAATTTTTAAAATATGTCTAATTAAAACTCTTAATTCATTAATACTTAGATTTTAATTTAAATCCCCTTTTAAGCCTTAACAAATCCAAACTTTTAGACAACATTAATTAATCACCTACATTAGGATCTATCCCAGCCACACGACCTTTCTCACATACTTTAGATGATGTGCTAGGACAACCAACTCTAGATCTAGGTTAGGCCGGTGTTTACTTTACTGCTGTGTGCCGGATTTTTCGTAGTTTTCATTGCATGATGTGGATGAAATTGCTTTGCTGTGTCTGCTTACTTTTTTTGTACTATGTGGATGGATTGATGTGTTTGGCGACTAGATTACCCTTAGGTTAGGTACGATCTGGATGTTGACACAGTTTTCTGCAGGTGGCCACGCTCATGCAGGGCAATATAAAAAGGGGGCAAATTAAAAAAATGCATAAATATTATAAACTCTTTGCACAGGTGCTTCAGCTGCTAAAGCCCCCAAATCATAAAAAGAGCGTGGCCAGTGTGTTTACTTTCTTTTCTGCTCATATACAACTGCTTGGGAATAACTGCTTTTTACATATTAATTGGTTAGGATAACCCTGCAGGTGAGTTTAGATTTTTATTTTGATACCAATGTAATTTGTGCAAGTGTCAAGTGTTGTGAAAGTTTATTTGGAGTTGGGATACATAGATCCAAAGCTTGGATTCCAAAGAGGAAAGGATACCTCTTTAGGTAACACTCCTTTTCCATTTGGAAATCCAAATTTGGATCATACCTCTTCCTTACCCAAAGAGGAAAGAGTGGCCTTCCCCTTAGAGGGAAGTGCCCTCTTATCCATTTGGGTAATCTGCTACGAAGATTCCAAGAAGATTGAAAAAAAGGAGTCCAAAGAAGAATGAAATTGAAGATTTGAAGATTTGAAGATTGAGAGTATCCCACTCAAAATAACTTACGTCATTACTAGGTTTAGAATCCGGGTTGTTGTCAGTGGTGCCCGGCCACTTTACTTTCTGTAATATTCTGGTTTGTAATAAGCAAGGCAATTCTGCCTATGGACATTTATTAATTAATTTGTATTTGATTTGATGATTTGATTGCCTTTAGGATTACTTGTTTTTACTAGTTTTTTTAGCGATTGCATGCCGCTCTTTGTTTTCTCCTGGATACGTGAGGCTCGTGAGGGTGTGAAAGTTTTATACTCATAATCTTAAAAGTCTAAAATTTTAGTGAGTCTAAATAACATAGAAAGATAACGAATCTAGGGAATTAGCCGGGGATCGACCCCGGGTCGCATGCATATTTCTGCATTACTCTTTCCTTGCTTTAGACCCTTCCCCGCCTGCGGGTAGAGTCCGGATAGTCTGACCTATGAGGACGAGGTGCCGGACCTGGGGAAGTCCAGTCTTCTAAAAAAATTATTTTATAAGCCTGTTTTTAAAAATTTCAAGCATATTTGATTTGAGGTTGTTAACCAGCACGCATTGCATTAGATACAAATTAAAGAGTCAAAATTTTAATTTCATAGTCCTTAGCATCTTAGCACCCAACATAAGTCAAAGGGGCCAATTAGGAAAATCTCTAGATGTCAGCCCCGCCTCACCAAAACTTTAATTATAATGTCCCTACCACTCTTTCATAAAAGACCGGATTCATGTATTTTAAATCGATTAGGTGGTTAGCTGGCTCCCCAATCCAGGCCGGGGTAAGTCCAGATCTTGCACTGCATTAGTTAGGATCGGACGACTGTGGTCCATTGTCCAAAATAGATTTAGGATCTGGGGCAGATCTTTGATTATAAGACCCCAAATTTCGAGAATATAGTCTCAAATTTCTAATAAAATACTTAACTCTAATTAAAGCTTCATTGCAATCCTAAAACATAAAGCCCAACACTTAGATTAAGTTGGGATACTTCCGGATGGTTCTGGAATCTCAAGGTGTCCCCTACCTCTCCTCCTTTAACTCCGTTAATAACTGCTCAATTTTGATCTATTCCCTTTTGAGTTTCCAAAATTCACTTCTCTTTTTGATATCACTCCTAGAAATTCTAACAAAATTTTGCCGTTATTTTAATCGAGAGTTTTCGTAGGGGATTTTATCTCCCTATGATGTAATTAAGTACGAGGGCTTGCGCTCGTAGGAGATTTAGAACCACACACACCTGATTTTAAAAATTGATTTTTCAAAACTCAATTGGATTTCTTTGGGAGAACTTAAAATACTAGTGATCATTATTATTATCATATCTAAAGAATTATCATCGAACGATATTTTCTCCCTTCGGAGAGATGTATCTTTCTTTGATAAGGCTTTGGATGTGAACCTAACGATCACACTTCTTGAATATTGTAGCTGGATATCAAATTGAACCTCATTTTGACCCTTCGGGGTCATATGAATTTCTCTTTAGCATCCGCTCACAATATTCAAGATGAATTTCATAATTCTAAATTTGAACGCCGTTATGAAATTTTATTTTCATTTTCGAGGTGATATATTCTTTCTAATAGGATGATTCAATTTTAGAATTAGAATTTGACTTTAACTCCCAAAGAAAACCAATACTTTCAAAACATGTTTTCAAATTTCCACCAATATTATTTCAAACAAAGGACTTGGGCCACACAACTTCCAAGAGCAATGTACTCAGCTTCAGCAGTGGAAAGTGCAACAGAGTTTTACTTTCTACTAGACCATGAGACCAAAGATTGTCCTATGAATTGATAAGTTACTGAAGTGCTTTTTCTATCCACCTTGCATCCTGCAAAATCAGAGTCAGAAAATCCAATAATCTCAAAAGAAGAGTTGTGCCTCGGATACCAAATGATTTAGAAAGGCTCTATCATCCAATTATTTTATGCTAAACCCCAAAAAGTAGGACAAGTCTCCCATTAAACTCATCTCAAACTCTATACTCGTTATTTTAGAGAACTCATCACAAAGTTTTTTATTAGAAGATCCAAAAAGTATATCATCCACATAAATCTGAACAATGAGTAAATATCTCCAACTTTCCTAAGAAAAAGGGTGGTGTCTACGCTCTCCTTAATAAACTCCCTTTCTAGTAAAAATGTGCTAAGCCTCTCATACCAAGCTCTTGGTGCCTACTTTAACCCATACAAAGCCTTTTTTAATTTAAAAACATGATTTGGAAATTGTGAACTCTCAAAACCTGGGGGTTGTTCTACAAACACATCCTCTTTTATTTTTCCATTTAAAAAGGCACTCTTGACATCCATTTGAAAAAGCTTAAATCCTTTATAACAGGTAAAGGCTAATAGCACTTTAATGACTTCCAATCTTACTACAGGGGCAAAAGTCTCCTCAAAGTCTATTACTTCTATTTGATTATACCCTTTAGCCACTAGTCTTGCTTTATTTCTAACCACCACTCCAGAGTCATTCACCTTGTTCTTAAAGACCCACTTTGTTCCAACTACACTTTGTCCCTTAGGTCTTTCTACAAGCTCCCAAACATCATTTCTAACAAATTGATTCAACTCCACTTGCATGGCTAAAATCCAAAACTCATTAGTAAGGTCTTAGTTTATGTTAGTGGATTCAGTCATTGAGATAAAGGCAGAGTGGTTCACCTCCTTCCTAAGTCCATGTCTAGTCCTAAATCCATCAGAAGGGTCTCCTAAGATCAAATCCTTGGGGTGACATGTAGAGTATCTACAATCTCTAGGCAAGGTGTGAGAAGGTCCAACCCTTTCATCCAGATCTATGTTTTCTACTCCTTGGGTGACATCTCCTACTCCTTCAGTGTTTTGATGACCTACACCATTCTCCAAATTTTTTACTCCAGTGGTAATCTCTCCAACATCATAATCATTCTTAACTCCAAGCTTTTTAGGATCAGACTCATCAAATACTACATGTGTAGTTTCTTCCACCATTAAGGTCCTCTTGTTAAACACCTTAAAAGACTTCCCAACACTAGAATATCCCAATAACACTCCATCAAATTTTGGATTAAATTTTCCTAAGTGTGACTTCCCATTGTTGTGAATGAAAACCTTACATCCAAAGACATGAAGGTGGGAAAGATTGGGTGTCCTACCCTTAAGGATCTCATAGGGTGTCTTATCTAGTTTGGCTCTAACATTCACCCTATTCAACACGTAGCCACATGTGTTAACTGCTTCAGCCAAAAAGTATTTTGGAAGTAAATACTCAACAAGCATGGCTCTAGCGGCTTCTACCAAGGTCCGGTTCTTCCTTTCAGCTACCCCGTTCTGCTGATGGGTCCTAGGAGATGAGAAGTTGTGGCTAATCCCCTTGTCCTCACAAAAATCTCTAAATCTTTCATTCTCAAACTCTCCCCCATGGTCACTATGGATGGTCAAGATCTTACAACCTAGATTTTTTTGAATCCAAGTAGAAAATATTCTAAACTCCTCAAAAGACTCATTTTTATGAGAAAGAAATCTAGTGCAAGTGAACCTCGAGTAGTCATCAACATTCACAAAACCATAGACTTTCACTCCCAAGCTGGCAGTACTAATGGGTCCAAACAAATCCATGTGAAGGACATCTAAAGGTCTAGAGATGCTAATGTCCTTAGTGGAGTGAAAAGTGGAGTGGACTTGCTTTCCTAGTTGGCAGACATCACAAAGGTGGTCTTTTGAAAACTTGAGTTTGGGGACACCTCTAACTAGGTCTTTTTGGGTCACTTTCTTAAGAGTTTTCATACTTGCATGACATAATCTACGGTGCCACAACCATGAATCATCAACAACTATTTTTTAAGAAAAATGAAGCAGCACATTCAATATTATTTAAATCAAGCATATACACGTTGTTGATCCTCTTTCCCTGCAAAATAGTGTTATTACTTAAATTTATAATGCATGAATTTGCAAAGAATTGCACGATGAATCCCTTGTCATAAAGTTGACTGATGCTCAGCAGGTTGTGCTTTAATCCATCTACAAACAAAACATTTTCATTTATAAGGTTCTTGGAATTACCAATTATACCTGAGCCTACCACCTTCCTGGTGGTGTTGTTTCTAAGAGTAACCTTGCCTCCAATCCTGGATTCCAGCAAAACAAATTGATTGGCATCACCAATCACATGTCGAGAGCATCCGATGTCATGATACCACATGCTCTCACAAGGCCTTTTGTGAGAGCCCACCTACAAGATCATCAAATATTATATATAGGAACCCAAATAGGTTGGGGTCCCTTCTTAGGAAAAGTAGAATGCAATGCATGTGTAGTATGCTGTAGATCATGCACCTTAGGTCTCCACACCTAATGTGTACTATGGTAAACTATGCAAGTGTGTGAGATGTGTCCTAGCATGCTACATAAAAAACATCTAACTCCAGGAAATGGATTTCATAAATGGTTTGAGTTATAATGCCTCTTCCTAGATTTTGGCTTTTGATCAAGTGTGGGTGTCATCCAAGTTTTATTATATGTATCTAATTCATTTTGAATTCTCAAGTTAGTACTTTTTAAGACCTCATTCTCAATCCTCAAATTTTTCTCTATCTTCTTAGATTTCTTAAAATCAGATTCAAGTGAGGAGTGTGAAGTTTTTAGTCAATCACGCTCTTCAATTAATTCATAATGCTTTTTGTTTAACTCATCAAATTTATTAAGTATAGCCATATGATTTGAATCAATTGTTGAGTGATCTTTAGTCAAAATTTCATGCTCTTTTTGTAAATTCAAAAATTCCAATTTCACGCTAGCATGTGTTTTCTTTAGTTTCCTATATGATGCATGAATTTTTTTAGAAACTTCAAGGAGCTGGTCATAGGAAAGTTAACATACCTCTTCTTGATCAAGATGATCGCCTGTCATTAAGCACAAGTTTATTGTCTCATCTTCTGGTTCCATCTCTGATGAATCTGATGTAGAATCCGCCCAAAATGCCTTTTGAAGTCTCTTTTTGTCTTTTCTACCCTTGGATTTCTCCTCACTCTTTTTCTTGCTTATGTGCATCTTAAGTGTAGGACAATCTGCTCTGACATGTCCAGGCTTCCTGCATTCAAAACAAACAACATCAGAAGATCCATTAGAAAATTTGTTATCCTTACCTTTTCTCTAATTTTAATTATGCTTGTGGTTCTTTCTTAGAAAGTTTTTGAACTGCCTTGTGATTAAGGCAATGTCATTGCTCTCAGGCTTGGAAGAATCAGAATTTGTGTTGTTGGCTCTTAATGCCACAGTTTTCTCATTTTTTTTCTCACTTGCATCAACATTTCTTTGATTCACCCCTTGCTAATAAGCAATGAGTTATCCAAGCATGTTATCAATCAAGTATGTGTTTAAATCCTTAGATTCAGTGATTGCAGTGATTTTAGCATCAAAAGACGAAGGCAAGCATCTCAAAATCTTGTTTATTTTTTCATAGTTTGAAAGTTCTCTTCCTAAGGCATGCAAAGAAGTTACAATTTGAGTGAACCTTGTATACATATAAGAAATTATTTCAGAAGATTTCATACAAAAAAGTTGGTAGTCATGCAAGAGAATATTCAAACGAGATTGTTTTATTTCATTGGTTCCTTCATAAGTAATACACAACCTATCCCAAATCTCTTTTCCAATAGAGCAAGTAGACACACGCATGTAATCCTCAGACTTTCAAGCACAGAAAAAATAGTTCAAATACTTCGTATTCAATTGAGCTAAATCTCTTTCATCGGAAGTTCATTCAGTAAAAGCAACTTCAGTTTTAATTCTGTTAATTTCATGAGAAGGTGGAGAATGTCCTTCTTTAATAAGCATCCATATGCGATAATCAGTTGATTGCAGAAAAGAAGACATGCAGGTTTTCCAAAAATTAACAGGAAGGTTGTCAAACAAAAGAGGTCGTGAAATAGAATATCCTACAGTTATATCACGATTCCCAAAGTTAGTCATGTATCAAAATTCAAAAAAAATTCAAACTCACTTTTTATGAATACTGCACTGATACCACTTGAAAGTTCGTTAAGGATGTTAGGCCCTATGAACTAGTCCCGAGGCTAACCAAGAGGGGAGGTGAATAGGTATTTTAAAAGATTCTTTAAAACCAAGAACAAATATCATAAACCAAAGTCACAACGGAAAAACAAGTGTGGAAAATTAAAGCGTGGAAGCTGTAAAAAAGGAACACAAGGATTTATAGTGGTTCGGTCAACTTGACCTACGTCCACTCTCCAGAGACGCCCTCCGAGTATTGCACTACCAACGTGACTCTCCTTTAGCCCCCATAGATAGGCGGAGAAGCCCTTACAAAATACCTCCTTTTTGCCACCCCCGAAAAGGCAGAGAACCCCACTCCTTTTGCTTCCTCCTGAAGCAGACAGAGAACCTTGATCGATCACTAAAGCTTACCTCTCCCAACCCTTCCAAGGACAAGAGACTCTAGGGAAGAGGAAGTGGAACAATTCTTGGAGCAACCCTTGTGAACTCCCTCATAAGCTCACCCTTATAAGATCCTCTCTCTCTCTCTCTCTCTCTCTCTCTCTCTCTCTCTCTCTCTCTCTCTCTCTCTCTCTCTCTATACTTTAGGTTTTCTCAGGTCAAGACAGCAGCCAAAGATGTTAAAAAATATTAAACAATAGCTCTTAAATAGAAGAGCTTTTAAGGAGCTCAATAAATGCAAGTTGTTGACTTTATCGTCCAGGAAGATAATAATATCGTCCTGTACGATCAGTTCAAATCACAAAAGATCAGCCAGAACATCACCCTGAAGATGATCTGGATGATTTAAAATTGGCTTGATCATCCAGGCCGATCTCATAATCATCCCGGCCGATCAGTTCAAATCAGAGAAAAATCATTGAAAGTATCACCCTGAATTCAAACTGTCCGATCCTAATCAGCCAGAACATCGCCCTGAATTTATGCTGGCTAATATTTATCATCTAGGAGCAACTAAGGGTTTTTTGAATAGATCATCCTTGCCGATCCTGTGATCATCCCGGATGAAGTGATCGTATCAATCATCCTTAATTATGTCCTTGATTCTTGGATAAAATTAGGCATAACTGTGTAATATTGTCCAGGCCGATCTTGCGATCGTCCTGGCCGATTTCCAAAAATACATAATACTTAAATCTATTATGGCCGTTATTTCTTTCTGTTTTGAGCATATCCTCTTGGCCCATACAAGTATCGTCCATGATGATCAGTTAATTACGGCTGCCTTAACTAAGAAATCTTTGAAAGTTTGATGGGGATGTTAAGCCCTATAAACTTAGTCCCAAACTAACCAAGAGGGGGGGTGAATTGGTATTTTAAAAACTTCTTTTTAAACAAAGAAATAAAATCACATAAACCAAATCACACCACAAAATAATGCGGAATTTAAAAGTGCGGAAGCAAGAAAAAGAACACAGAAATTTATAGTGGTTCGGTCGACTCGACCTACGTCCACTCCTTGGAGGCACCCTCCAAGTATTGCACTACACAAAAAGTGACTCTCCTTTAGCCCCCACGGTTAGGTGGAGAAACCCTCGCAAGAACCTCCTTTTTGCCACCCCGGCAAGGCAGAGAACCTATCTCCTTTTGCTTCCTCCTGAAGCTGGCAGAGAACCAGAACCAAAAGCAAAACTCATTACCTCTACCGACCCTTCCACGGACGAGAAACTCTAGACGAAGACGACATAGAGAGATCCTTGAAGCAACCCTTGTGAAAACCCCTCACAAGCTCCCCCTCACAAGATCCTCTCTCTCTCTTCTCTCTCTCTTTCTCTCCTCAAGGCCTTCTTAGGTCAAGGCAGCAGCCAAATGTTTTAAAAACGTTGAACAAGAGCTCTTAAATAGAAGAGCTTCAAAAGAGCTCATTAATTTCAAGTTGCCGACAATATCGTCCAGACCGATATGGACATCGGCCTGGCCGATCAGTACAAATCAATGAAGATCGGCCAGAGCATAGCCCTGGATGCAGAGCTGGACGATTAAAAAATAGCTTGATCGTCCAGGACGATATCACGATCGTCCTGGCCGATCAGTTCAAATCAGAGGAAAATCGTCCTGACAATAGCCCTGAATACAGGCTGGCCGATATTGATCGTCCTAAAGTAACTTAAGGTTTTTTAACTAGATCGGCCTGGCAGATCTTGCGATCGTCCAGGACGATATGATCGTATCAATCATCCTTAATATCTTCCTTGATTTCCTGAACAATTATGGCATAATTTGTTAATATCGTCCAGGCCGATCCGAGGATCGTCCTGGCCGATAATTTAAAGATATGGTATACCATACTTGTCTATGGTAGCTACTTCTTTCTGTTTTGAGCTTATCGTTCTGGCCGATACACGTATCGTCCAGGACGATCTGTTAACGTCGGCTGCCTTAATTAAGAATCCTTAATTAGACTTTCTGTTTTAAGCTGATCGTCCAGGCCGATCAAAGAAATCGTCCTGGCCGATAGGAGTAAAAACAGAAAATCTAATTCTCTCAAGTGTGTGTGTGATGGGTTACAAAGCATCAGCCTCTTTGACTATTACAAGTGGACTCAAAAGGTAAAAAACAAAAGTACAGACTGACTCAACCCTAAACCTACGCATTCCTGAACTTGGCTTCTTTTTGATTGTCCGATCGTCGATTCCTGAAAAGTTAGAAGCAACAAGCTGTTCAAGAAAAGCAGTGTTTGTCAATCATCAAAACATAAGACATGAAAAATAGATTTGCAACAATCTCCCCCTTTTTGATGATGGCAAAATACAAGTAGGAAAAAAAATAGATTCATTAGAAAACAAAGTTACAACATCAAAAAAAAATTTTTTTTTTTCTACCATACCCTATCCTACTCCCCCTTTTTGTCATCACGAAAAGAGAGTCCAAAAACAGCAGAGAAAAGAAGAAAGAAGAAAAACAAACATCACGAATGACAAAAAGACAAGAAACAATAACTCAAAGCACAAACTAAAAGAACGAGGGATCCTGATCATCAGATAGAGGAGGTGGAGGTGGCTGCTGAAAGTAACTGGCAAGGGTAGTAAACTGAGCATTGAACCAGGCGATGTCCTGGTCATGCTGCTGCTGCTGGTGAGTAAGAAAGCTGTCAAATCGAGCTAAATCCTCAGCGCGGTGATGCTCATAGCGGGCAATGTCCTCAGAGTGTTGCTGCTCCTGGGCAGCAACATATGCATCAAATCGGGTCTCCCAACGATCAAATCTCTCAATCAACTGATCAACCGGTGAGTGTTGGTGGAGAGGGACAGGGTCAGGAAAGGGAGCTGGAGCGGGAGCCTCCTCCTCTCGAGCCCCCTGAGGTTCCTCAGGGTGGAGACGAGTACTGTGAAGGGTGCTGAAGGAGTTGTTTGAGTAGAAGGGAGTTGGAAGGTTTGGTGGTATAGGATATTGAAGTTGGTATTTAGTTTCAAGAACATAGGCTATGATGTGTCCTAAGGCTAGATTTGGCTTTCTTCTGTGGCCTGGATCGCGAATTGTTGTGAGGTGATCAATGTAACGAAAAAATAGGTCAGCAGTGTTAAATTCCCTATGAGCCATGATATAGAAGGTAGTGAGGGAAAGTAGAGGGGTAATGTGGACACGGTCGCCGGCTTTTGGAATGACGGAGGTGCGAAGGACATGTTGGATTGTCCTAGCATCTCTGACTAAAGAGCTAGTCTCTCCAACATGGTAATGGACATTGGTCTGGCGAAGAAAGTGATTTGCCGTGGACCAGTCAAGATCAGGGTCAAGGGCAATTAAGTGCAGCTTATCTCCGGTGGTGGATAGCTGTAAGAGATCAACACAGTCCTGATATGTGATTTCGACTGGGCGTCGATTCACATAGGAGGACAGGGCTGTGAAGGTGGAGTTGATGCGCAGGTTTGCAAAAAATTCTAGAAGGAACTCAGAATTGAAGGGGAAAACAAAAGACAGAATGAAGCAAAGGGAAGTGTGAGCGAAGAGATCCATTACCGGGTAAGAGATGTGGACAGGATTGATAATTCTGGAAACAGTAATTCCACATTCTTTATAGCGATGATATGCGGCTTCATCTTCTGCTTCACGGAAACGAGGGTCAACCCTTGCCCTCGAGGAACTTCCAGAGGTCTGACGGACGCGCTTCCCACCAGCCATTTGAGAGAACTTAAGCAAAAACACAAAGGAGAAAGGATGAGGAGTGAAAAACATGGCTGGATCGGTCTGAATTTAAAGAAACGTCCATATCGTCCTGGCCGATCGTGGAATCGTCCAGGCCGATATGTGTCAATAATTACGTACAGGTCGATTGGTCAAAAAGGCGGTCCAATCGTCCGGGCCGATCAGATATCGGCCAGGCCGATTAGACACAGGCCATCGGTCCGAGGAGTCAGTCCGGACGACCGTTGAAAAAGCAGATCGTCCGGGCCGATTAGGTGGATCGTCCAGGACGATGCACAATAATTGATCGTACCGGCCGAAGTTAAAACGTTTTAATTGCTTGCCACGTGTATCGTCCAGGATGAACAGTGGATCGGCCCGGCCGATGGTCCAATAATGGATCGTCCGGGGCCGAATTTAAAGATCAAATCGTACTGACACGTGGATCGTCCCGGACGGTCCAGTGTATTGGCCAGGACGATGCACAGAATGCATCGGCCAGACAAATTTACTATCGGCCAGGACTATCATCATGAGTTTGATCAAATCGTCCAGGACGATAATGTATCGTCCAGGACGATGAATTTCAGTAAGCACAGCAAAAAGGTCAGCAGATGGATTTTGGTAAGAATTTGTCATATCGGCCAGGACGATAAAAATATCGGCCAGGCCGATGTGACTTGAATTTGAAATCAAGAAAAGAATGGTGATGATCAAGACCCTCAAAAATAAAACACAAGAAAAGACAGTCAAAGACACAAAAAAAAATAAAAATAAAACAAACACCGAATATTTTTGGATATATATATATATATATATATATATATATATATATATATATATATATATATATATTTTTGTTTTATGGAGGCATCATATGAGAATTCTTTTCATGAATTTAATTTTTTAAAGTTTTTATGAGATCAAGAGGTTTAACAAAATCCAATTAGAAGAAGGTAGAAAAAACTGATTCCATTTACCCTAGATCGGACATTCTTCAGGGTACAAAATTCTCTTAAAAAACAATAGAGACCTGACTCGGAATAACAAAAAGGATAAGAAGATCCAATCAAGACTTGTTAACAACTAAAATATCTCATAAATAATAAACCAAAATAGTTTTTCTCAATCATGGAATTTGAAATCAAATCTTTGAACGTATCACATAATCAATGAGTTTTCTAAGTTTTAAGAGTTTTACCAAAGAGATGATAGCTTGCATTTAGTGGGCTAATTTTATGCCTCTTGTCACTTTTATTGGCTCTTTGAGCATCTTTTGATTTTTGATACACTTTTGTGTATATAGCTTTCTTTTCAATTTGTCTTCATTGGCCTCTTTCCTTTTTAACTTTTGCAAGCTAAAAAATCTTTAATATACCCCAAAAAAAAAACTTAGTTATGAGTATATCCTCCAAATTTTTAGAGATAGGAGCTCTCTCTCTAACATAGGGAAGAACAATCCACAACACAAAATCAAAATCACGTGATAACTGCAATGGTAAGATTTCAAAAGCCTGAATGATATCAAAGAATTTTGACTATTATGCATAAGATGATTTAATGTAGCAAGATTAGAAAGAGATCTTAAAAAGCCATTGGTTAAACTGAGTTTAGACTTTTGTTTTATAGAAGAAAATCATGCCACTAAACAAAGTCAGAAGAAGGAAAAAGGAAACATCAACAGTTTACTCCCTTTAACCAATTTTAAAAAGCTAAACCCTATCTCCAAAAACTCTAATATTTAAAAGCTTGAGAAGTTTTATCATATGTAAGCCCAAAATAAAGACCAAAGTGAAAAAACAAAAACTCATAAAAAAAAACCAGCACAAAGTGAACACAAAAACTAATAAATAAAAAAAACATACAAAAAGAAACTAAAGATTTCAAGCAAGTGATAAAGCAACGGATTTAAGCAATTGAGCTGCAAGCCTCCTTATATTCAGTTACCTTATGCTCCCACGAGGTCTTTGGTGAGAGCACTCCTGCAAAACTCAACAACAGTCAGTTTTAGAAACCCAAACAGATTTGGGCTCCTTCTTAGGAAATGTAGAGTGCAATGTAGATGTTGTATGCTTTGAATCATGCATCTTAGGTCTCCACACCCAATGTGTACTGCGGTGAACTGTGCAAGTGTGTGAGATGTGTCCTAGCATGCCACAAGAAAAACATTGAACTCCAGGAAAAGGTTTTCTTAAATGGTTTGGATAAAAATGCCTCTTCCTAGGTTCTGGCCTTTGATTAAAAGTTGGTGTCATCCTAGCTTTCTTACATGTTTCCAAATCATTTTGAATTCTCAAGTTAGTTCTTTTTAATGCATCATTCTCAATCCTCAAATCTTTCTCAATCTTTTTAGATTTCTTAAGATCATCATTAAGTGAGGTGTGTGAAGCTTTTAATGCATTACTTTTCTCAACTAATTCCAAATACTTCTTGTTTAATTCATCAAATTCATCAAGGAGAGCCATGTGATTTGAATCAATTGTTGCATGATCTTTGAGAAAAACTTCATGCTCTTTTTGTAGATTTGAATGTTCTAATTTTAGGCTAGCATGAGTTTTCTTAAGTTTTTTGTATAATGTATGGATTTTTTCACAAATTTCAAACAATTCATCATAGGTTGGTCTACATACCTCTTCCTCATCACTTTGATTTTCTCCCATGAAACACAAGTTTGTAGTCTCTTCCTCTGGTTCAGTCTCAGAGGAATCAGTACCAGATTCTGCCCAGAAGCCTCTTTGGATTTTCTTATTCTCCTTCCTAGACTTAGCTTTCTCCTCACCTTTTTCTTTTTCTTTGCTTGATTGATCTTGAAGTGTAGGACAATCGGCTCTTACATGTTCCGGTTTCCTGCATTCAAAACAAACAACATCAGAAGATCCTTTAATATGTTTATGATCCCTACCTTTTCTCCAATTTTGATGATGCTTTTGTTTCTTCCTTAGAAAGCTTTTGAATTGCCTTGTGATGAAGGCAACTCCATCGCTTTCAGACCCGGAAGATTCAGAATCCGATTTGTGTGCCTTCAATGCAATTGTTTTCTCCTTTTTCTTCTCACCTGCATCAAGATTTCTTTGATTCACCCCTTGCTCGTAAGCAATGAGTGAGCCAAGCAAGTTATCAATAGAATAGGTGTTTAAATCTTTAGATTCAGTGATTGCAGTAATTTTTGCATCATAAGAAGAAGGCAAGCATCTCAAAATCTTGTTAACTTTTTCATAGTTCGAAAGTTCTTTTCCTAGTGCATGCAATGAAGTAGCAATCTGAGTAAACCTAGTGTACATGTCAGAAATCGATTCATGAGGTTTCATACGAAAAAGTTCGTTGTCATGCAAGAGAATGTTTAAACGGGATTGTTTAACTTCATTAGTGCCTTCATAAGTAATGCACAATTTATCCCAAATTTCTTTACCAGTCTTGCAAGTTGAAACACGCATGTAATCCTCAGATTTTAAAGCACAGAAAAAACAATTCAAACATTTCGCATTCAATTGAGCTAAATCTCGTTCATCAAAAGTCCATTCGGTAAAAGCAACTTCAGTTTTAAAACCGTTAATTTCACGAGAAGGTGGATAATAACCTTCTTGAATAAGCATCCACATGCGATAATCAGTAGATTGTAGAAAAGTTGACATGCGAGTTTTCCAAAAATCAAAAGGTAGGTTATCGAACAGAGGAGGTCGGGTAATAGAATACCCTTCCGTAGTGTTGCGATTCCCAAAGTTAGACATGGATCAAATTCAAAAAATTTTCAAACTTTAATTTTCGAATCAAGCTCTGATACCACTTGAAAGTTCGATGGGGATGTCAAGCCCTATGAACTTAGTCTCAAACTAACCAAGAGGGGGGGTGAATTGGTATTTTAAAAACTTCTTTTTAAACAAAGAAATAAAATCACATAAACCAAATCACACCATAAAATAATGCGGAATTTAAAAGTGCGGAAGCAAGAAAAAGAACACAGAAATTTATAGTGGTTCGGTCGACTCGACCTACGTCCACTCCTTGGAGGCACCCTCCAAGTATTGCACTACACAAAAAGTGACTCTCCTTTAGCCCCCACGGCTAGGTGGAGAAACCCTCACAAGAACCTCCTTTTTGCCACCCCGGCAAGGCAGAGAACCTATCTCCTTTTGCTTCCTCCTGAAGCTGGCAGAGAACCATAACCAAAAGCAAAACTCCTTACCTCTACCGACCCTTCCACGGACGAGAAACTCTAGACGAAGATGACGCAGAGAGATCCTTGAAGCAACCCTTGTGAAAACCCCTCACAAGCTCCCCCTCACAAGATCCTCTCTCTCTCTTCTCTCTCTCTTTCTCTCCTCAAGGCCTTCTTAGGTCAAGGCAGCAGCCAAAGGTTTTAAAAACGTTGAACAAGAGCTCTTAAATAGAAGAGCTTCAAAAGAGCTCATTAATTGCAAGTTGCCGACAATATCGTCCAGGCCGATATGGACATCGGCCTGGCCGATCAGTACAAATCAATGAAGATCGGCCAGAGCATAGCCCTGAATGTAGAGCTGGACGATTGAAAAATAGCTTGATCGTCCAGGACGATATCACGATCGTCCTGGCCGATCAGTTCAAATCAGAGGAAAATCGTTCTGACAATAGCCCTGAATACGGGCTGGCCGATATTGATCGTCCTGAAGTAACTTAAGGTTTTTTGACTAGATCGGCCTTGCCGATCTTGCGATCGTCCAGGACGATATGATCGTATCAATCATCCTTAATAACTTCCTTGATTTCCTGAACAATTATGGCATAATTTGTTAATATCATCCTGGCCGATCCGAGGATCGTCCTGGCCGATAATTTAAAGATATGGTATACCATACTTGTCTATGGCGGCTACTTCTTTCTATTTTGAGCTTATCGTCCAGGACGATCTGTTAACGTCGGCTGCCTTAATTAAAAATCCTTAATTAGACTTTCTGTTTTAAGCTGATCGTCCAGGCCGATCAAAGAAATCGTCCTGGTCGATAGGAGTAAAAACACAAAATCTAATTCTCTCAAGTGTGTGTGTGAAGGGTTACAAAGCATCAGCCTCTTTGACTATTACAAGTGGACTCAAAAGGTAAAAAACAAAAGTACAGACTGACTCAACCCTAAACCTACGCATTCCTGAACTTGGCTTCTTTTTGATTGTCCGATCGTCGATTCCTGAAAAGTTAGAAGCAACAAGCTGTTCAAGAAAAGCAGTGTTTGTCAATCATCAAAACATAAGACATGAAAAATAGATTTGCAACAATCTTGATTGAAAGTTTTATTTTGAATTCGATCGTCCAGGCCGATATAAATATCGTCGGGATGATGTGAGTAAAAATATAAATTCTAAATCTCTCAAGTGTGTGTGTGTAGGGTTACTTAACATCAGTCACTTCAAATATTTACAATTTACTCAAGAAAGGAAAAAAAGAAAATTACAGACTGACTCAACCCTAATCTATCCAGTCTTGAGCTGATTCCATTTTTCGTCCGATCTTTGAATCCTGAAAATGTTAGTAGTAAAAGGCAGTCGAAAAGAAATAAGAGTGTTTGCTAATCATCAAAATATAATCCATAAAATCAGATTTGCAACAGGAACACTCACTAGATCTTGGTGGCATGAATGATTTGTATAGTAGATGTACAGAATGCTTGTTAGTCTATAATGAGCTATTAATACTGGTTAAAGGAGTAACAGAAGATCTTTAATAAGATTCCTTGACTCTTTTTCCACACATATAATGGGAAAGAGATTATGTGTTAGTAGTCTAATGTCAGAAGTCTCCTTTCTCATCTGAGCTACTATTAATAACATAATCTCCCTCAAGTATCAAGTACCTATGAAAGGTAGGAAGTGAATTATAACTAAAAAAATCCAGAGTCAAAGAGGAAACTGAACAATGAGGAACATTGATCATCTTATCATCTGAAGAGTCAAACTAATAGTCAAAGAAGATGTGTAAATATTCGAGGGAAGAGGAATTTGAGTGTTAAAGTTTCTTGGAGGGCAAGCTAACTCTCTACCTATACCTCTACCGCATCCTTCCCTACCACTAATAGAGGGGACATTATGCCCTACTGCAAAATGGAAAAGAGATCTATCAGAACTTGTAGTGGAAACACCTACCTCAATACCAACCTGTAATGGACCCTATATTAGTGATTATATAGGACCCTATAAAGGTGACTGAATAGAACCCTGTACAATGCTAGCAAGTATCATTAGTGACTGGGCAGGGGGAGATTTACAAGTCTTCTAAGATACATAATGCTTAGCATCATCATAAATAGAGACCTCATGCATGATAAATGGCTGAGTATCCCTAAGAATAGAGTTCTCCACATCATTCATCATATACGTCATATATTGGTTCAAGTTAGAGAGAACAATTCCATATTCATGAATTAAAGGCCTTCTTAAGAGAGTCCTGCATGAAGTATCAACTTCAATCACATGAAACTTTGCCTAGTTAAAAAATTTTTAAACTTTAAAGGCAGGGTGATAAACCCTATAGCTTACTAGCCATGGTCATTGAAACCTTTCAATATAATCTTATCAGAAGTGAGCTTCTAATGATTGAGGGAGAAGCCTTTTAAATTATCATAGCTCAGGATGTTAACTTAAACTCCTTGTTCAATGAGGATTCTGTTTAACTCAAAACCATTGACTTCAGTCATGACATAAAAGGAAGGATTATGCACAGAAGTCATTAAAAGAAGGTCTCAATATAAAAAGGTAATACATGGTATCTCTCTCAAATATCATACATCCCCAATAGATTCAAAGGCGAAGAAGGCTTGATAAGACTCCAACCAGTGTGTTCACCAAGGTCTCTCTCAAGTTGGGAGACATCATCAAAGTATCACAGATACTAAGAAGGGAAGGAATTTTTCTTAAGTGAGCCAACACATTAAAATCAACCTCCAACTGAGGGCCTTTCTATTGCGAATATATTTTCATGGATTATAATTTTGAATATAGAAAATACTCTTGTTTCTCTTCGACTGCCTTACCTACTGACATTTAAGGTCTACAAGATCATACTGCAATTGGAACCAGCTCAAGATTGGGTTGACTAGGTCTGAGTCAGTTTTAAATTTGTTTGTGTGTTTATTTGTTTATGTTGTGTTTTTTTTTTTTGTTATTTTCTATTTTTTATTTATTTTCCTTCATTTTTGCTCATTTTTGTTATTGCTCTGAAATTTTAAATTAGCTTTTATACTTAGTTTTGTGAAGTTCTCTTTGATCAATACACAAGTTCACTTTTCTAAAAATGAAAGACCTTACCTCCTGTTTTTCTTGAATTCTTATATAAGTTATGGTTGACTTCTCTAAAAATAGTCAAAGGAAGGAAACTCATGATTTTTTCTCTCTATCTCTCTTTTCTTAAAAGGGTTATATTACTTTTGATTCAAAATCTTTATCATATTATAAATTAGATTTTGAAACTGATCTTTTCCATCTCTCTACATTTTGTTTATCGCATAGAGATCCTTTGCAAGTTATTGAAACTACCTCATAATTTTTTTAATCAAGTAGTTCGCTTTATCAATAGAATGGGTTTACTTTTGTAAATTTCAGAAAGGTAGCATATTTAATTTTAAAAAAATGGCCAATGATGCCAAATCAAAAAAAATGCCAATGATGTCAAATCAAAAGATGCACAATGACGCCAAATTGAGAAAGATACACAAAGTATATCAACAAGTAAAAGATGAGCAAAGTGTGCCGAAAACTAACAAGAGGCATTAAATGAGCCCACAATAAGTATGCTTACTTCTTTTGTATTACTTAAAGCTTAAGAAAACCCTTGATATTTTTAATACTTGATCTTGAAAATTATGATTCTTGATTCACCAATTTTTTCATTAATCTTCTATTAGATATATTTTATTAAAGGTGCTTTGAAAAATTAGGGTTTCTTTTCTAATTTATTCATTGATTTAGATATTGAATTAAAATTTTTTTGATGCTTTAAGAGAACTTGAGCTTAGATTAATAATTTCTGAATTTCATACCTATACTGGATTATGTTGTGTCAATCCACTCCTTACTAAGTTTTTTATAAAATTAAGAGGTAACTTTTACTTTTTTTAAGTTTTTTCCTTGCCCCTTCTCTTTTTGATAAAGTCAAAGGGGGAGAACGTACTATTGTATTTGTTTCGTATTGTTGTGTTCGTATCTTTTTTTTTCTTCTTTCAAAAATTAAAAGCAACAAAAATTTTTTATTTCCCCTATTTTAAAGTTTTATTTTAGTAAGTGGGAGATTAGGAGAAATTATTTTCCTTTTGTAAATTCAACAATAATGTTTAACATCATCAAAAAGGGGGAGATTAGTGCGAATCTATTTTCATGGATTATAATTTTGATGATATCAAACACTCTTGTTTCTCTACGATTGCCTTACCTACAAATATTTCAGGTCTACAAGATCAGACTACAATTGGAACCAGCTCAAGATTGGGTTGACTAAGTCTGAGTCAGTTTGTATCATTTTCCTTTCATGAGTCTATTATAATTGGTGTGGCTCCTAATGCTACATAATCTTGCACACACACACACACCTTGGAAGAATTTCTGATTGTTTCCTAGAGTTTACTGTTTTTGGTAATATCATCTGGGACGATATTTATATCGGCCTGGACGATCGGTTCAAAAACAGAAACCACTTTAAGTACATAATCCTAAATGATTTTGTATCAGCCAGGATGATAGGCTCAAAATAGAAAGAATTTGCGCCAAATTTATTTAGGAATTACTTATTTTTGGACATCTTGCAGGGCATCGTTCAGGGAATCGTCCTGGACGATCCAACCCAATTTTGCCTAAATTAATATGGTATTTAAGGAAAGCAATTAAAACTTGATTGCACGATCAAATCATCCTAAAAGATCGATGGTGGGTAGTTTATCTGGGGTGGATGCCTCTTTATCGTCCCAGATGATTAGGATTATTTTGTAGTGATCGTACATAATGATATTAGTATTATCCTGGACGATAATATTGGCAACTTGCAATTAATGAGCTCATTTTAAGCTCTTCTATTTAAGCTTTATCAAGGCGCTTTGTAAGTGTCTTTGGCAGCCATTATAACTTCGTTCTTTTGGGGGAAACTTGAAGAGAGAGTTTAAAAGGGAGAGTGGAAAGTGTGGAGTTTGAGAGAGGGAGAAGATCCTTGGAGGGGGACTCAAGGAAGTGTGGAGGGGGATTCCAGACGGTTGCTTCAGTGAGCTTGCATCTTAGTACCGTCAGATTCAGGGCTTGTCTTGAGGGAAGTTCACAGAAGAAGAAGATCTCTTTGGTGTCAAAGGACCCGACTATTCTGCTGCACTTGGGAAGGTGGAAGTAATTTTTTAAGGGCTTCTCCGCCTAGCTGTGGGGGCTAAAGGAGAGACACTTGGTTTAGTGCAATACTCGCAGGGTGCCTCCGATGAGTGGACGTAGGTCAAGGTTTGACCGAACCACTATAAATCTGGTGTGTTCTTTTCTTTATTATTTATGCATTGTGTTTTCTTTGTGGTGAATTTTGATTTGGTTTGAGTTTTGTTTTAAAGATATTTAAAAAACATTCAACCCTCCCTTTTAATTAGCCTTGGACCAGTTCAAAAGGGGCCTAACATCCCAAATGAACTTTCACTTTCCCTTTCTTCATAGACTACTCTTAGGAGGAAGGAATAGGATCATCCTGCTTGAAAATAATATTCTTATCAATTTCTTTTATATTTTTAGCCATCCTTGGTGGAAGGGCTTTCCTTGAACTCAAGTGAACATCTTGTATTTAGTCATCCTTAATACAAGATTCACTCGGATCAGTGGTGATGGCTTGTGTTGGCTCTAAGAGAAGCGATATGAGTCAGTTTTCAGACTCATCTTATGAATCTATGTAACAACCACCTTCCAAAATATTGAGCATATATTCTTCATCAAACTCAGACTCATCATCACATACAGAATCATTAACATTATAATAAATATGTAATACATGAGAAGAGCAAGTTCTAGAAGAAGTTAAGCTAAAAGGAACACAAGAACATAAGTAGACAGAATCTTCTTTTTTTATTATTTCAATATTAGTTGAAGGAAGAATAAAGTCCTTTAATATAAGAAATGGAAGGGCTCTCATCTTCCCCTCTGAAGTTACAACAATCTCTTTTCTTTCATACATTTTATTATTACATAAAGATGATGAAGAAACTTACTCAGTAGGCACTACAACTGAAGAAGAAAAAAGAATTGGTGAAGTAGCTAGGCTGGTAACTATTAACTTGGCATGGGAAAGCCTCCTCTCAATTACTTTTGAACTCTAACTACTTTCTTGATTATCTTGTTTATTATCTAAGCGAGTGCTAGCTGCCACTCTCCCTCATAACGACAAGGTGATCTACTTCTACTACTCTGATAGTAATTCTGATTGTCACTACGGTTGGAACCTAAAATTATCTGAACATTCTGAGTAGTCTTGCCCTGAGGTTGCACCAAGTCACTATCTTGTAGGTGGATCTTTCCACTATCCATGAGCCTCTTAACTCTATCTTTGAATATATGTTAGTCTTCTATAACATACCAAATATATCTATAGAAGGGATAATATAGTTGGTGATCCATTTGCCCCTCTTCTTCCACTCTATTATTCATCAGAAATGTCAAAATATTCTTCTTAATAAGGAACTTAAATATCTTTTTTACACTGTCCCTCTTAAAGGGGTATTCCTTATTAAACTTTTCTTATAGGTACTGCTAACTCTCTAGAGTCTTACGGGAGGGTCTAAGCTGCTCTGCTGACTGACTGAGTGTGTACAACTACTGTGGTGGTACTGAACTAGTCATGGGCTTCTTTCCCTTATTTCGTGGCCCAAAAGTATTTTATGCCTCTATTTTCCTAGGTGGAGGTGCCCCTGAAGACCGATACCATTGAGGTTTATATGAGGGTTGACTCCCAGCCTTAGGAGGAACTGCATTGGGTATGCTGTCATGTAAACTGATCACATTTGTTAATAATTTTTTGAAGGTTCTAATGATGAAACCTTTCAAGTAAAATGCTATGAGACTATCTATATTTTTTAGCAAAATCTTTACTATATACTACTCTTATAATTGAGGCTTACACTACAAACTGAGGTTCCTCAATCTGACTATATAATCTAGTAAAGTCCCATAGGGAAGTTGTATGGCCACAACTAACTCTCCCACTATAACTCTATGCTGGGCACTAACAAACCTCTAAACAAGCAACTGCTTGAGCTCTCTAAAGGTTTGTACTGAATCATTAGGGAGGTTAACGTACTATGCAAAGGCTACCCCAACTGAACTACTAATGAACAATCTCAACATAGAAGTGTCGCTCCCTCATATGTTGCAAAATATGGCCCAATACTTAGGTATACACTACCTTGGATTCCCAAACCCATCAAACACTCTGAACCATGGAGGGATGAAGCTAAGCGGTAGGGCTCTCACTCATACTCAACTGGGTAAGGTCTCCCCTTGCTAACTACCTCTCGAGAATTCTTGGAGGAAATGGCCAGCTTGACCTTCTATGCTATCAAATCTTGAATATGCCCGGCTGAAACTTGAGCAGACTAACTATGGACTAGAGTAGTAATGATAGCTATTGTAGGTGGCACTGGGATACTCTTTGGACCCTATCCACTCCTACGGGGTTTTATGCTATTGGATGTACTGCTCTCTCATCCATGGACATATTAGGAGTACATATGCCCATTACTTTAGGCATCGCCCCCAAGGCTATCAATTGAGTGATCATCACAACCATGGCTCTAGCCATCTTTTACATCAAAGTATATAAGTGTAGAATTGTGGCCTCCATATCAATTGACCTGGGAGATCCACCTACCTCAGGCTCTCCCTACTCATCATTATACTCTGACTCTCTTTGCTCATCTAAGAGGCTTCATTTAGTAATCACACACACTCGGAGCACTGGTACATCTCCATCTGACTCCTCCACGAGTATGTCTCTATTGGAGAAGGTTTGACACAAAGTTTATATATACGAACCCGTAGGAGAAGAGATCTTATGGAGGCTAGGAACTGGAATTGCATCCACCCAGACTGGTGAATCATAAGGAGGAACAACATCATCAATATATGCCACTATGTAAAAAATCATCGAGACTGCCTCTGACCTGGAAGGAACCATTGTCTCCAATTACCCAATTGCCTCAACCAACTATAATATCCCGACAGGAGAGTCTACCCATCATTATCTCTATACCCAGCTACTACGGTGGGATCCAGTAAGGGCATCTAACTATGAATGGGCTATAACCACTGAACTGATCTGAGGTCAGGCAGACTCCGACTGTTATCTATATCCATGATGATGTGGGGATCATCTAATAGCGGGAGAAACTATTTATGGTCTAATTGAAGGAACTGAACTAACCATCTTCTATGGTGGTTATCCTCTTTACCATTAGTACCTCTGCCTCCAAGAATATATCTGTAACTAAATGTGTGCCTGAAAAATTTAATGGAGTAACCTCTCCCTACTAATATGTCCTCTACCTTGCACTAAGTGGATGATGCTTTGAATCCTCTAGGCGAGGGATTGAGCAACATTATCCCTAGGGACCCTAATCGACAGTAAAGTAGTTGTAAGATGACGGGCTAACTCAATGCGAGTGACATCATCCTCATCTACATTGTATGTCAGAGGAGAGAAGTGTCCTCCCTAGACTTCTTCTATCTCAGGTGCTACTATAATATTATGAGTCTATATAACTGGAAGTGGGTATGGCTTTCACTTTAAGTGTACCACTCTCCTCTAAACTGGCTCCTACTAAACCACTGCCACTGTCATCGACTGCCTGGTTGCCTCAGATGCAGCTAATAGAAGTTTATAGTTTCTATTCCTCTAGGCCTTCTCCCAAGGACAAAGGTGGAGGATGAAGCTAAGTCTAATCCCATTATCAGGGGGGATCGAGGTAATATGATCTACATGAAGCACCAGGGTCTAGTCAGTAGTCTCTACATGAGTGATCTTAGCAAATATAGAAACCTGATAAGATGAATGCAATAGAGGCTCAGTCTGGGCATCCCTCTTCCTAAAGGAAGAAGGAGGAAAAAGATTGTTAGGGTTGTTAAGCCCTTATAAACTAGCTCGAGGCTAACCAAGAGGGGGGAGGGGTGAATTGGTAGTTTTAAAAATTCTTAAGCAAAAAGCAAAATATTTTTAAAATCTTTTTGAAATTTTAAAATAAACACAATCAACCATAGAAATTAATATGTAGAAAATAAAGTGCATGAATAATACATAAAGAACACACCATATTTTATAGTGGTTTAGTCAACTTAACCTACATCCACTGCATGGAGCCTCTCCTCTAGGTATTGCACTAAAACAGAATGACTCTCCTTCTGCTCTGACAGGAAGGATGAGAAGCCTTTATAAATTCCTTTTCACAGACCATGATGAGGTAGAGAACCCAAACTCCTTTTGCTTCCTGGTAAAGTAGGCAGAGAATCTTGATCTAAAGCTGACCAAGACCTCCCTAGAGCTACCAAGGATCCAAAGATGATGAATAGAGAAAGATGACCCAAATTCTTGCTTAGCTTAACCTTTGTGAACACCTCACAAACTCTCCCTAATCAGATTCTCACTCTTTCTCTCCCAAGCTCTCCCTCTTCTTCTCTAAGCTCTCTCAGGTTTGTATAATAGTAAATGGTGCTCTCATTAACAAATAAGAGATATTATAAAGAAGGCCTTAAAAATTATTCTAATTTGTAACTTGTCATTAAAGATCATTCAGGATGATCGATAGATTTCCTTATACGATTAGTGTATTTCAGCCCTTCCAGTCAGAATGATCTGGTTATGATTGATGATTAAAACACATTATTTATTCTAATTGTCCAGGATGATGAGGACATCATCCTATATAATTAGTTCAAAATCATACATATCATCCAGCATATAGTTTTGGACGTCCAGGAGATATATGTTGGATGATGAAGAAATATAACTTATTATCCAGGATGATGCTTGGATCATCCTGTATGATTAGCTCAAAATAAGTGATTATCATCCATCACATAGTTTGGGTCATCCAGTAGAAACATCTGAATGATGAAGAATTATAACTAATCATCCAATAAATAATTTGGGATGTTCAAGTGATTCAGAAGAAGACTAAGGTTTTTCTTAATGATCGTCTAAGACGATCATGTGATCATCCAAGATGATATGATCAATCAATATAACCTTAATTATTTTCCTTAATCACCTGACTAATTTATGCATGACTGTAATGAATTATCCAGGATGATATGGGATCATCCTGTCTGATTTCTAATTTTGAGCATATCAACTAGGACGATGTGAATATCATCAAGGGCTATTTACTTAATCAAATTTACATAGCTCAGATGCCCTAATTAGGGTTTTTATTTTTTACTAATCATCCAAGATGATACAAAATCATCTTGTATGATATGATCAAAAATAGAAAATCTCTAACTCGCAAAATTTATCCCCCTAAGTGTATGTGTGCAAGGTTAATTAACATCGAGATCTAGCAAGGTACATTTGACTCAAGAAAAGGTAAAAATTATATTAAAAAAGAAATTACAAATTAACTCAATCCTATTCAACCTAATCTTAAGCTGATTGATGTTCCAAGCAAACTTGTAGACCTAAAAGGTTAGTGCACTGAGCACATAAAATATAAATGCATGAATGATAGTAGTCAAAGAACAATAATATTCATTGTCATCAAAATTATAGTGCTTGGGTCTAGATCTATAATAATCTCCCCCTTTTTGATTATGGCAAATATTATTGTTGGAATAATTCAAATCATATATTTTTTCTTTTTGATTTATAAAAAAAAAAACAAAACATAAAACAAAGAAGAATAATGTAAGTGAAGCAAATTAAATTTTACTAAAGAAGCAAATGATACAACACTAAGACTACTCCCTTTTTTGACATCATAAAGAGGAGGAAATAGAAAAAACAACAACTTAAAATAATAAAGCACATAAATAAGTACAAAACATCACACAAAAACATCAAGAAAATTATAGGTATGAAGGATACTAATCAGGTTAAGGAGGTAGTGGTGGTGGCTAAAAGAAACTAAGAATGGAAGCAAACTTCTCCCCAAACCTAACCATATCATGGTATTGCTGAAGCTATTATTAGGCCACATATATATTAAAATGATCAACATCTATTATATGTTGCTTCTCCCGTGTAATGACATAGGAGTTAAGCCTGGCCTCCCACTAATCAAATCTCTCCACCTACTGATCCAACTATGACTGCTGGAAGCTAGGAAAATGTTCAAGAATGGCTTCCTCCTTTAATTCCTCAGCCTCCTTGTGCCATAGATGGAGATCAGTGCTCTGACGAATGTGGAAAGAGCTGTTAATGTAGAAGGTAGGTTGATAGTTTTTAGGGGTAGGATATTGGAGGTTGTATTTTGTTTTAAACACAAAAGCTATTATGTAACCTAAGTCAAAATTGGGTTTTCTTGTGTATGGATTCCTCTCCCTGAGTGTGTATGTCCTAGATCCCTACTACTAGTTAAATGCTCAATATAGAAAAATATAAGATCCGTGGCATTGAATTTCATATGTGTCATTATATAATAGATGGTGATTGAGAGTAAGGGAGGGATGTGAACATGGTCACCAGCTTTTGGGATTATAGAGGTTCGGAGGATATGATGAATTATCCTAGCATCTTTTACTAAGGAGCTTGAGGCATCATCATGGTAGGTGGCATTAGTGTTTCTTTGGAATTGATTTGCAGGACTCGAGTTAAAATTAAGATCTGAAGATAAGATATGAATCTTATCTCTTGTGGTAGATAGTTTTAGAAGTTCATGAAAGTACTAGCAAATAATTTCTATGGGGCATTTGTTAATATAGGATTGGAGTGCAGTGTATGTCACATTAATCCTCAGTCTAGCAAAGAACTTATAGAGGAGTTCAGAATGAAGAGGGGAAAGAAAGTGTCAGAATAAAGGTGAGAGTAGTGTGGTTGAAAATATCTAAGATCGGGTAAGTGAGGGTACACGGATTAACATTTTTTGAAGTTATGATTCCAACAGTTTTGTAGCAAAGATAGGTAGCTTGATCAAACACCTTAGTGAATCGAGTGTCTATAGGTGCTTTCGAGGAGCTTCTAGTCAACATTCTGGAGAGCTTACCCCTAGCCATTAAAAGTATGAGGGAGAAGAAGTAAGGATTGAAGAAGTTTGGTGTGAAGAAAATGGTTCAAATTATTATTTATAAAGAGTAAGTCAAATAATCTAGGATGGTTGTGGAATCATACAGGATGATCAGGAGCAATATTGACGCCCAAGATGATTGGTCAAAAAGTGGTCATATCATCCCGAATGATTAAACATCTTCTAGGATGATTAGAGACAAGTGATCATCCCAATGAGTTAGCCAGTATGATCTTTGACTTTAAGGATCATCAAGGACAATCACCAATAATTGATTATAACAAAAGAATTTAAAACCCCTAACCATTTTTGCCACGTGGATCATCCAGGACGAACGGGTTGATCGTCTAGGATGATCATTAATAATCAAGGCATAATTTGATCAGATCATCCAGTATGATGTGTAACATCCAGGAAGATCTCAAATAATAGAGTCAGATTAGTCATCAGATGGATGATGAATGATAAAGTGATGATACAATCCATAATGATGGGAAAATAGTCTAGGATGATGTGAACAAAAATTGAAAATCTAATGACGGATAGAGATGATCAGAAGAGGTCCCAAACAAAAATAAAAATAAGTAAAAACAACGAAAAGATGATAAAAGTAGTAAAAAGATTTGAAAAAAACAAATTTTTTTAATCAATGCTAGAAAATGATAACGTTTCCTTGTGATTGGATTATAAAAATTATAAAAAAATAAATTAACTTCAGTGAAATCCAAAAAATGGTAGAATAACCATCCTGTTAACCCTAGCTCAGACTTCATACAGGGAAAACCATCTTTTGAAAATAAAGATCTAACTTAGAAAAAATAATTGGATAAGAAAAGTGATCAATTTAACACTTTGTTCCAGAAAAATATCTTATAGATTAATATAGTAAAGTAATTAGTCATGATTATGAGTTTAAAAAATCATATCTTTGAAAATATCAAGTTACACATAAATTCTTCTAAGATTTATAAGTTTGAGAGAGAAAGATGCTTAATTTCTTGTGGGCTCATTTTGTGCCTCTTGTCAATTATTTGGCGCACTTTGTGCATCTTTTGATTTTTGATACACATTGTGTATCTTTCAATTTTTTGGTGATCATTGTGCATCTTTTTAGTTTTTATTTTGGGTTCATTTTATACCTATTGTCATTTTTATAAGCTAGCTCCCTTTTGAACCTTGAAATTGAAAGTTCGATGGGGATGTTAAGCCCTATGAACTTAGTCCCAAACTAACCAAGAGGGGGGGGGGGGGGTGAATTGGTATTTTAAAAACTTCTTTTTAAACAAAGAAATAAAATCACATAAACCAAATCACACCACAAAAAATTGCGGAATTTAAAAGTGCGGAAGCAAGAAAAGGAACACATAAATTTATAGTGGTTCGGTCGACTCGACCTACGTCCACTCCTTGGAGGCACCCTCCAAGTATTACACTACAAAAAAGTGACTCTCCTTTAGCCCCCACGGCTAGGTGGAGAAACCCTCACAAGAACCTCCTTTTTGCCACCCCGGCAAGGCAGAAAACCTATCTCCTTTTGCTTCCTCCTGAAGCTGGCAGAGAACCAGAACCAAAAGCAAAACTCCTTACCTCTACCGACCCTTCCACGGACGAGAAACTCTAGATGAAGACGACGCAGAGAGATCCTTGAAGCAACCCTTGTGAAACCCCTCACAAGCTCCCCCTCACAAGATCCTCTCTCTCTCCTCTCTCTCTCTTTCTCTCCTCAAGGTCTTCTCAGGTCAAGGAAGCAGCCAAAGGTTTTTAAAAATGTTGAACAAGAGCTCTTAAATAGAAGAGCTTCAAAAGAGCTCATTAATTGCAAGTTGCCAACAATATCATCCAAGCCGATATGGACATCGGCCTGGCCGATCAGTACAAATCAATGATGATCGGCCAGAGCATCGCCCTGGATGGGAAACAGGACGATTGAAAAATGGCTGGATCGTCCAGGCCGATATCACGATCGTCCTGGCCGATCAGTTCAAATCAGAGGAAAATTGCCCTGACAATAGCCCTGGATACGGGCTGGCCGATATTGATCGTCCTGAAGTAATATAGGGTTTTTGACTAGATCGGCCTGGCCGATCCTGCGATCGTCCAGGATGATCTGATCGTATCAATCATCCTTAATTACTCCCTTGATTTCCTGAACAATTATGGCATAATTTGTGAATATCGTCCAGGCCGATCCGAGGATAGTCCTGGCCGATAATTTAAAGATATAGTATACCATACTTGACTATGGCTGCTACTTCTTTCTGTTTTGAGCTTATCGTCCAAGATGATCTGCTAATGTCAACTGCCTTAATTAAGAATCCTTAATTAGACTTTCTGTTGTAAGCTGATCGTCCAGGCCGATCCAAGAAATCGTCCTGGCCGATATGAGTAAAAACAGAAATTCTAAGTCTCTCAAGTGTGTGTGTGAAGGGTTACATAGCATCAGTCTCTTTGACTATTACAAGTGGACTCAAAAGGTAAAAAACAAAAGTACAGACTAACTCAACCCTAAACCTACGCATTCCTGAACTTGGCTCCTTTTTGATTGTCCGATCTTCGATTCCTGAAAAGTTAGAAGCAACAAGCTGTCCAAGTGAAACCGTGTTTGTCAATCATCAAAACATAAGACATGAAAAATAGATTTGTAACAATCTCCCCCTTTTTGATGATGGCAAAATATAAGTAGGACAAAAAAAAAGATTCATTAGAAAAATAAGGTTACAATATCAACTTTTTCCTATCACACCCTATCCTACTCCCCCTTTTTGTCATCACAAAAAGAGAGTCCAGAAACAGCAAAAAAAAAAACATCATGAAAGACTAACTACAAAAAGACAAGAAACAATAACTCAAAGCACAAACTAAAAAAACGAGGTATCCTGATCATCAGATGGAGGAGGTGGAGGTGGCTGCTGAAAGTAACTGGCAAGGGTGGTAAACTGAGCATTGAACCAAGCGATGTCCTGGTCATGCTGCTGCTGGTGGTGAGTAAGAAAACTGTCAAATCAAGCTAAATCCTCAGCGCGGTGATGCTCGTAGCGGGCAATGTCCTCAGAGTGTTGCTGCTTCTGGGCAGCAACATACGCGTCAAACTGGGTCTCCCAACGATCAAATCTCTCAATCAACTGATCAATCAGTGAGTGTTGGTGGAGAGGAACAGGGTCAGGAAAGGGAGCTAGAGTGGGAGCCTCCTCCACTCTAGCCCCCCGAGGTTCATCAGGGTGGAGACGAGTACTGTGAAGGGTGCTGAAGGAATTGTTTGAGTAGATGAGAGTTGGGAAATCTGGTGGATTGGGATATTGAATTTGGTATTTAGTTTCAAGAACATAGGCTATGATGTGTCCTAAGGCTAGATTTGGCTTTCTTCTGTAGCCTGGATCACGAATTATTGTTAAGTGATCAATGTAACGAAAAAATAGGTCCGCAGTGTTGAATTCCCTATGCGTCATGATGTAGAAGGTAGTGAGGGAAAGTAGAGGGGTAATGTGAACTCGGTCGCCGGCTTTTGGAATGACAGAGGTGCGAAGGACATGTTGGATTATCCTAGCATCTCTGACTAAAGAGCTAGTCTCTCCAACATGGTAACGGATATTTGTCTGGCGAAGAAAGTGATTTGCCGTGGACCAGTCAAAATCAGGGTCAGGGGCAACTATGTGCAGCTTATCTCCGGTGGTGGATAGCTGTAAAAGATCAACACAGTCCTTATATGTGATTTCGATAGGGCGTCAATTCACATAGGAGGACAGGGCTGTGAAGGTAGAGTTGATGCGAAGGTTTGCAAAAAATTCTAGAAGGAACTCAGAATTGAAAGGGAAAACAAGAGACAGAATGAAGCAAAGGGAAGTGTGAGCGAAGAGATCCATTACCGGGTAAGAGATGTGGGTCGGATTGATAATTCTGGAAACAGTAATTCCACATTCTTTATAACGATGATATGCGGCTTCATCTTCTGCTTCCCGGAAACGAGGGTCAACCCTTGCCCTCGAGGAACTCCCAGAGGTCTGACGGACGCGTTTCCCACTAGCCATTTGAGAGAACTTAAGCAAAAACACAAAGGAGAAAGGATGAAGAGTGAAAAATCATGGCTGGATCAGCCTGAATTTAAAGAAACGGCCATATCGTCTTGGCCGATCGCGGAATCGTCCAGGCCGATATGTGTCAATAATTACGTACAAGCCGATTGGTCAAAAAGGCGGTCCAATCGTCCGGGCCGATCAGATATCGGCCAGGCCGATTAGACACAGGCTATCGGCCCGAGGAGTCAGTCCAGACGACCGTTGAAAAACCAGATCGTCCGGGCCGATTAAGTGTATTGTCCAGGACGATGCACAATAATTGATCGTACCGGCCGAAGTTAAAACGTTTTAAATGCTTGCCACGTGTATCGTCCAGGATGAACAGTGGATCGGCCCGGCCGATGGTCCAATAATGGATCGTCCGGGGCCGAATTTAAAGATCAAAATGTACTGACACGTGGATCGTCCGGGACGGTCCAGTGTATCAGCCAGGACGATGCACATAGAATGCATCGGCTAGACAAATATACTATCGGCCAGGACTATCACCATGAGTTCGATCAAATCGGTCAGGACGATAATGTATCGTCCAGGACGATGAATTGCAGTAAGCACAGAAAAAGGTCAGCAGATGGATTTTGGAAAGAATTTGTCATATCGGCCAGGACGATATAAATATCGGCCAAGCCGATCTGACTTGAATTTGAAATCAAGACAGAAAAGGTGATGAACAGGACTCTCAAAATAAAATAAAAGAAAAGACAGTCAAAGACACAAAAATGACACAATGAAAACCAACCACCGAACACAATTTTTTTTTTAATTTTTCTATATATATATATTTTATGGAGGCATCATATGAGAATTCTTTTCATGAATTTAAACTTTTAAAGTTTTAGGAGATCAAGAGGTTTAACAAAATTCAATCAGAAGAAGATAGAAAAACTGATTCCATTTACCCTAGATCGGACATCCTTCAGGGTACAAAATTCTTTTAAAAACAACAGAGTCCTAACTCGGAATAACAAAAGAGGATAAGAAGATCCAATCAAGGCTTGTTAACAACAAAAATATCTCATAAATAATAAACCAAAATAATTTTTCTCAATCATGGAAATTGAAATCAAATCTCTGAAGGTATCACATAATCAATGAGTTTTCTAAGTTTTAAGAGTTTTACCAAAGAGATGATAGCTTGCATTGAACTGATTTTATGCCTCTTGTCACTTTTATTGGCTCTTTGAGCATCTTTTGATTTTTAATACACTTTTATGTATATAGTTTTTCTTTTCAATTTGGCTTCATTGGCCTCTTTCCTTTTTAACTTTTGCAAGCTAAAAATTCTTTAATATACCCTTAAAGAAAAATACTTAGTTGTGAGTATATCCTCCAAATATTAGAGAATAGGAGCTCTCTCTCTAACATAGGGAAGAACAATCCACAACACAAAATCAAAATCACGTGATAACTGCAATGGTAAGATTTCAAAAGCTTGAATGATATCAAAGAAATTTGACTATTATGCATAAGATGATTTAATGTAGCAAGATTAGAAAGAGATCTTAAAAAGCCATTGGTTAAACTGAGTTTAGACTTTTGTTTTATAGAAGAAAATCATGCCACTAAACAAAGTCAGAAGAAGGGAAAAACATCAACAGTTTACTCCCTTTAACCATTTTTAAAAAGCTAAACCCTATCTCCAAAAACTCTAATATTTAAAAGCTTGAGAAGTTTCATCATATGGAAGCCCAAAAAAAAATAAAGACCAAAGTGAAAAAGCAAAAGCAAAAAAAAAATAAGCAAACTAAAAACAACACAAAGTGAACACAAAAACTAAAAATAAAAGACATACAAAAACTAAAGATTTCAAGCAAGTGATAAAGCAACGGATTTAAGCAATTGAGCTGCAAGCCTTCTTATGTCCAGTTATCTTATGCTCCCACGAGGTCTTTGGTGAGAGCACTCCTGCAAAACTCAACAACAGTCAGTTTTAGGAACCCAAACAGATTTGGGCTCCTCCTTAGGAAATGTAGAGTGCAATGCAGATGTGGTATACTTTGAATCATGCATCTTAGGTCTCCACACCCAATGTGTACTACGGTGAACTGTGCAAGTGTGTGAGATGTGTCCTAGCATGCCACAAGAAAAATATTGAACTCCAGCAAAAGGTTTTCTTAAATGGTTTGGGTAAAATTGCCTCTTCCTAGGTTCTGGCCTTTGATTAAAAGTTGGTGTCATCCTAGCTTTCTTACATGTTTCCAAATCATTTTGAATTCTCAAGTTAGTTCTTTTTAATGCATCATTCTCAATCCTCAACTTTTTCTCAATCTCTTTAGATTTCTTAAGATCATCGTTAAGTGAGGTGTGTGAAGCTTTTAATGCATTACTTTTATCAACTAATTCCAAATGCTTCTTGTTTAATTCATCAAATTCATCAAGGAGAGCCATGTGATTTGAATCAATCGTTGCATGATCTTTGAGAAAAACTTCATGCTCTTTTTGTAGATTTGAATGTTCTAATTTTAGGCTAGCATGAGTTTTCTTAAGTTTTTTGTATGATGTATGGATTTTTTCACAAATTTCAAACAATTCATCATAGGTTGGTTTACATACCTCTTCCTCATCACTTTGATTTTCTCCCATGAAACACAAGTTTGTAGTCTCTTCCTCCGGTTCAGTCTCAGAGGAATCAGTACCAGATTCTGCCCAGAAGCCTCTTTGGATTTTCTTATTCTCCTTCCTAGACTTAGCTTTCTCCTCACCTTTTTCCTTTTCTTTTCTTGAATGATCTTGAAGTGTAGGACAATCGGCTCTTACATGTCCAGGTTTCCTGCATTCAAAACAAACAACATCAGAAGATCCTTTAATATGTTTATGATCCTTACCTTTTCTCCAACTTTGATGATGCTTTTGTTTCTTCCTTAGAAAGCTTTTGAATTGCCTTGTGATGAAGGCAACTCCATCGCTTTCAGACCCGGAAGATTCAGAATCCGATTTGTGTGCCTTCAATGCAATTGTTTTCTCCTTTTTCTTCTCACCTGCATCAAGATTTCTTTGATTCACCCCTTGCTCGTAAGCAATGAGTGAGCCAAGCAAGTTATCAATAGAATAGGTGTTCAAATCTTTAGATTCAATGATTGCAGTAATTTTTGCATCATAAGACGAAGGCAAGCATCTCAAAATCTTGTTAACTTTTTCATAGTTCGAAAGTTCTTTTCCTAGTGCATGCAATGAAGTAGCAATCTGAGTAAACCTAGTGTACATGACAGAAATCGATTCATGAGGTTTCATACGAAAATGTTTGTAGTCATGCAAGAGAATGTTTAAACGGGATTGTTTAACTTCATTAGTGCCTTCATAAGTAATGCACAATTTATCCCAAATTTCTTTACCAGTTTTGCAAGTTGAAACACGCATGTAATCCTCAAATTTTAAAGCACAGAAAAAACAATTCAAACATTTTGCATTTAATTGAGCTAAATCTCGTTCATCAAAAGTCCATTCGGTAAAAGCAACTTCAGTTTTAAAACCGTTAATTTCACGAGAAGGTGGAGAATAACCTTCTTGAATAAGCATCCACATGCGATAATCAGTAGATTGTAAAAAAGTTGACATGTGAGTTTTCTAAAAATCAAAAGGTAGGTTATCGAACAGAGGAGGTCGGGTAATTGAATACCCTTCCGTAGTGTTGCGATTCCCAAAGTTAGACATGGATCAAATTCAAAAAGTTTTCAAACTTAAATTTTCGAATCAAGCTCTGATACCACTTGAAAGTTCGATGGGGATGTTAAGCCCTATGAACTTAGTCCCAAACTAACCAAGAGGGGGGGGGGGGTGAATTGGTATTTTAAAAACTTCTTTTTAAACAAAGAATTAAAATCACATAAACCAAATCACACCACAAAAAATTGCGGAATTTAAAAGTGCGGAAGCAAGAAAAGGAACACAGAAATTTATAGTGGTTCGGTCGACTCGACCTACGTCCACTCCTTGGAGGCACCCTCCAAGTATTGCACTACAAAAAAGTGACTCTCCTTTAGCCCCCACGGCTAGGTGGAGAAACCCTCACAAGAACCTCCTTTTTGCCACCCCGGCAAGGCAGAGAACCTATCTCCTTTTGCTTCCTCCTGAAGCTGGCAGAGAACCAGAACTAAAAGCAAAACTCCTTACCTCTACCGACCCTTCCACGGACGAGAAACTCTAGATGAAGACAACGTAGAGAGATCCTTGAAGCAACCCTTGTGAAACCCCTCACAAGCTCCCCCTCACAAGATCCTCTCTCTCTCCTCTCTCTCTCTTTCTCTCCTCAAGGTCTTCTCAGGTCAAGGCAGCAGCCAAAGGTTTTTAAAAACGTTGAACAAGAGCTCTTAAATAGAAGAGCTTCAAAAGTGCTCATTAATTGCAAGTTGCGGACAATATCGTCCAGGCCGATATGGACATCGGCCTGGCCGATCAGTACAAATCAATGATGATCGGCCAGCGCATCGCCCTGGATGGGAAATAGGATGATTGAAAAATTGCTGGATCGTCCAGGACGATATCACGATCGTCCTGGCCGATCAGTTCAAATCAGAGGAAAATCGTCCTGACAATAGCCCTGGATACGGGCTGGCCGATATTGATCGTCCTGAAGTAATATAGGGTTTTTGACTAGATCGGCCTGGCCGATCCTGCGATCGTCCAGGACGATCTGATCGTATCAATCATCCTTAATTACTCCCTTGATTTCCTGAACAATTATGGCATAATTTGTGAATATCGTCCAGGCCGATCCGAGGATCGTCCTGGCCGATAATTTAAAGATACAGTATACCATACTTGACTATGGCGGCTACTTCTTTCTGTTTTGAGCTTATCATCCTGGCCGATACACGTATCGTCCAGGACGATCTGTTAATGTCGGCTGCCTTAATTAAGAATCCTTAATTAGACTTTCTGTTGTAAGCTGATCGTCCAGGTCGATCCAAGAAATCGTCCTGACCGATAGGAGTAAAAACAGAAATTCTAAGTCTCTCAAGTGTGTGTGTGAAGGGTTACATAGCATCAGTCTCTTTGACTATTACAAGTGGACTCAAAAGGTAAAAAACAAAAGTACAGACTAACTCAACCCTAAACCTACGCATTCCTGAACTTGGCTCCTTTTTGATTGTCCGATCTTCGATTCCTGAAAAGTTAGAAGCAACAAGCTGTCCAAGTGAAACCGTGTTTGTCAATCATCAAAACATAAGACATGAAAAATAGATTTGCAACAGAAATACTCTTGGTTGTGAGAATATCTTCTAGATAATAGAGAATAAATACTCACTCTCTAATATAAGGAGGAGTAAACCACAAGGTAGAATCATATTTTTATGATAAATGCAATAACATGATCAAGAAATCTTGAAAGTGATTTAATGACTTTGAACATTATTTATATGAGATAGATTACTATAAGAAGATATAAAATATTTCAATTTTAAAGACCAGTTATTAATTTGAAATAGACTTTTGCTTATAAAAGAAAATTACACCGCTAAATGTAGTTAGAGGAAGGGAAACAATTAACAGTGTTTCTCCCTTTAACTTATTTAGGGATTTCAATCATTAATTATTAATTTTCAAAAATAAAAGTTAGGCAAAACATGTCATTCCAATAGTAATTAATAAAATAAAATATAGGTGAAAAGTAACATAACAATAAAACATAAAAAATAGTAGTAAAAAAACAAAAAAAAAGTAAACAAATAAAACTAAAGAAAGATTAAAAAGTAGAAAATTCGGAGTGTAGTAATCATCAAGTTCATGCATTTATGTTTATTATATCTAATTTGGTCCTTAAGATGATGAAAGTTTAAAAGGATAGTGGTTTAGTTAAAAAGTCAGCCAAATTATTTTATGTTGCTACATGGTGTAGCTCAATGTCTCTTTTAATAACATAGTCCCTTATAAAATGATGCCTTATATCAATGTGTTTGGTTCTAGAGTGTTGAATAAGATTTTTATAAATGTAGATGGCGTTAGTGTTATCACATACAATTGATGTTGTGCCTACAGGTAATCCTAAAACCAAAATTTGTTGCTTTAACCAAAGGACTTGAGCCACACAACTTCCTAAGGCTATGTATTCAGCTTCAGTAATGAAAAGTGTAATTAAGTTTTGTTTTCTACTAGACCAAGAGACCAAGAATTATTATATGAATTGACATGTTCCAGAGGTACTCTTTCTATCCACCTTACACCCTATAAAGTCTGAATCAGAATATCCTATAATCTTAAAAGAAGTGTTGTTCCCTAGATACAAGATTCCTAAGTTTTGGGTTCCTAAGAGATATCTAAGGAATATCATAATTGTAGTCAGGTGGGAATTTTATAAATCAACTAAATCTTTCACAAAGAGAAACACTAAACATTATGTTAGGTCTACTAGTTATCAAGTAAAGAAGTGATTCAATTATTCTTCTATATTTCTTTGAATCGACTGATTTTCCATTCGAATCTTTATCTATTTGAACATTGGAGCACATGAGAGTGTTTTTTGGCTTGTCTTTACCCATTACATATATTTTTTTAAGATTTTCTTAATGTATTTTGATTGATTAAAATGGTTTTATCATCCATTTGTCTTATGTTAAACCCTAAAAAGTAAGATAATTCTCCCATCATACTTATCTTAAATTCTTTACTCATTATTTAAAAAAAAAATCATCACATAACTTTTTATTAGAAGATTCAAAAAGTATATCATTAATATAGAATTGAGAAAAAAGTAATTCATCTCTTACTCTTCTTAGAAAAAGTGTGATTTTTACGCTACCCTTAACAAACTCTCTTTCTATTAGGAATGTGCTAAGCCTCTTATCCCTGGGTGCCTATTTTAATCCATACAAAGCCTTTTTTAATTTAAGAACATGATTTGGATATTAGGAATTTTCAAAACATGGGGGTTGCTCTACAAACATATCTTCTTTTATCACCCCATTTAAAAAGACACTATTGACATCCATTTGGAAAAGCTTAAATCCTTTATAATAGTAAAAGGCTAGTAGCACTCTAATTGCTTTCAATCTATCTACAGGGGAAAAAGACTTCTCAAAATCAATCCCTTCTATTTAATTATACCCCTTAGTCATCAATCTTTCCTTATTTCTAACCACCACAACAAAATCATTCATTTTATTCTTAAAGACCCACTTGCTTCCTATTACACTTTGGCCCTTAGTTCTTTCTACAAGCTGCCAAATATCATTCCTAACAAATTAGTTTAATTCCTTTTACATGAATAAGATCTAGAATTCATCAAAAGGGCTTGATTAACGTTAGTGGGATTAGTCATTGAGATGAAGGCAGAGTGGTTAACTTCTTTTTTAAGTCCATGCCTAGTTCTAACACCTTTAGAAGGGTATCCTAAGATTAGTTCTTTAAGATGACTCAAAGAATATGTCCAATCTCTAGAAAAATTATTTCAAGGTTCTACCCTTTCCTCCAAATTTGTAGATTATATTCCTTAGGTAACCTCACCTACTACATCAGTGTTTTGAGATTCTACCCTTTCCTCTAGAATTGTAGATTCTACTCCATGGGTAATCTCACCTTCTTCTTCTTCTTCATTAACTCTAGACTTCTTAGAATTAGATTTATCAAACACTACATGAGTATTCTCCTCCACCACAAAAGTCCTCTTATTAAAAACTCTAAAGGATTTCCTTATATTTAAAAAGCCTAAAAACACCCCTTCATAATATTTTGGGTCAAATTTTCCTAAGAGTGATTTCGCATGAAAATCTTACAACCAAAGACATGGAGGTGAGAAAGGTTAGGTGTACTACCCTTAATGATCTTATAGGGTCTCTTATTCAGTTGTGATCTAACATTCACCCTATTCAACACATAATAAGCTATCTTTACCATTTTTACCCAAAAGTAATTTTGAAAGTGAATACTCAATATGTATAGCTTTAGTGGCATTTACTAAGTTCATGTTCTGCCTTTCAGCTACCCTATTCTACTGAGGGGTCCTAGAAGCTAAGAAGTTGTGACTAATCCCTTGATCCTCATAGAAGATTCCAAATATCTCATTTTCAAACTCTCCACCATTGTCACTATAAATGGTCAAGATCTGACAACCTAGTTTTTTTTTTAATCCAAGTGGAGAAAAAATTAAATTCACCAAAAGACACTTTTATGTGATAAAAAGCTAATCCAAGTAAACCTTGATTAGTCATCAACTATTACAAATCCAAAAACCTTTCCCCCTAAGCTTGAAGTACTAATGGGTCCAAATAAATTCATGTGAAGGACTTCTAAAGGATTAGAGGTGCAAATATCCTTAATGGAATGAAAAGAGGATTTAACTTATTTCCCTAGTTGATAGGCATCACACAAGTGATCCTTAATGAACTTAAGTTTGGGGATTCCTCTTACTTAGTCTTTTTGGGTTACTTTTATAAGTGTTTTCATGCTAGCTTGACATAACTTCATATGCCACAACCAAGACTCATTAGCAATAGTTTTTAAATAAAAAGAATCAACATATTCAATATTATTTAAACCAAGCATGTTATCACATAGCTGACTGATGTTGAGCAAGTTATATTTTAATCCATCAAGTAAAATATTTTCAAACAAAAGGTTCTTGGAGTTTTTGATTATACATATGCCCACTACTTTCCTAGTGGTGTTGTTACCAAGAGCGACCTTTCCTCCAGCCCTGACCTCTAACAAAATAAATTGAAAGGCATCTCCAGTCATATGGTGTGAGCATATGCTATCCAAGTACTATTTTCTCTCATTAGATCTTATGTGAGATATCTCCTATGAAATCATCAAACATTATATTTAGGAACCCAAAAAAGTTTGGGTCGCTTCTTATGGAAAGAAGAATGCAATGAATATGTGTTATGCTGTGAATTATTTAATTTAGGTCTCCAAATGAAATGTGTTCTACGATGAACAATGTATGTGTGTGAGATATGTCCTAGCCTGTCTCTTGAAAAACATCTAACACAAGGAAAAGGGTTTACTAATTTACTCAGGTTATAGTGCCTCTTCCTAGGTTTTAAAATTTTTGGCTTCTAATCAAGATTGAAAAATTATTTAGCTGTGGGTGAAATCCTACTTTCCTAAAGTGCTTTCAATTCAGCATTAAAAAATAAGTTAACACTTTCTAAAATAGTATTGTCAACTTTCAAATAATGCTCCCTACTATCAGATTCATCAATAAATGTTTTAAAATCATTTTAAAGTTCATTGTGGGATGATTTCAATAGTTCATGCTATTTGATCAATTCATCAAACTCATCCAATAGTTTCATGTGGTTTCCATTAAGTATATAATAATCTTAAATCAAAATTTCATGCTCTTTTTGTAAATTCATAAATTCAAGTTTCATGCTAGCATGCCATTTTTTTAGCCTTTTTAAGATAAATTAATTTTATCAGAAACTTTAAGCAATTTATCGTATGTTAATTCACATACCTCTTTTTGATCAGAATGATAAACATGTTTATCCGCCATCAAACACAAGTTTATTGTCTCCTCTTCAGCTTCAGTCTCAGAGGAGTTAGATGCAGAATCCATCCAAAAAACCTTTTGAATCTATTTCTTGTCCTTCCTAAACTTTGGTTTCTCCTCAACCTTCTCCTTACTTGGGTGAGCCTTAAATATAGGGAAATCATCTTTTAGATGTCCCAACTTTCTGCATTCAAAGCAAATCCCATCAGAAAAACCATTAGAAATCTTACTATTCTTACATTTGTGTCATTTCTAATGGTGCTTTTGTTTCTTCCTTAAGAAACTCTTAAATTGCTTAGTAATTAAGGTAATGTCATCACTTTCAGGACCAGAGGAACCAGTATCCTTATTATTAACATTTAAGGCTATAGTTTTCTCCTTCCTTTTCTCCCTTGCATCAAGTTATCTTTGGTTCTCTCCTTGCTCGTAAGAAATGAGTGATCCAAGTAAGTTATCGATCGAATAAACATTCAAATCCTTAGACTTAGTTATAGTAGTAATCTTATCATTAAAAGAAGAAGTTAAACATCTCAAGATTTTTTTTACTTTTTCATAATTTGTTAGTTCTTTTCCTAAGGCATGCAGAGAGGTGACTATTTGTGTGAACCTAGTATACATTTCAAATATTGACTCACTAGGTTTCCTATGACATAGTTTGTAGTCATGAAGTAAAATATTTAATCTAGATTGCTTAACTTCACATGTACCTTCATAAATAATACATAATCTATCCCATATTTCTTTATAAGTAGCATAAGTTAAGACACGTATATAATCTTTAAATTTTAGTACATAGAAAAAGTAGTTCAAATTATTTGTATTATGTTGTTTTAGATCCCTATCATCAAAATTCCATTCAAAAAATGGAAGTTCAATTAGGGTTATTAAGCCCTTATGAATCCCTCTCTAATACCACTTGAAAGTTTGTTACGGTTAAGCCCTTATGAACTAGCCCCAAGAAGCGGGGATGAATTGGTTGTTTTAAAAATTCTTAAACAAAAAGAAAAATCATTTTGAAACTTTTTTTAATATTTTAAAATAAACACAATCAACCATAGAAATTAATATACATGAAATAAATTACAAGAATAACATAGAAGAATACACCAAATTTTTTAGTGGTTCAGTCAACTTGACTAACATCCACTCCGTGAAGCCTCTGCTCTAGATATTTCACTAAAATATAATGACTCTTCTTTTACTCCCACAATAAGGCAGGGAACCCTTTACAAACTCCTTTTCGTTGACCCCAATGAGGTAGATAACCCAAACTACTTTGGTTTCCTCCTGAAGCAAGCATAGAACCTTGATCTAATGCTGACGAATGCCTCCCTAGAGCCACCAAGGAGCTAAGGATGATGAATGGAGAAGATAACTTGAATCCTTGCTTGGAGCAACTTTTGTGAACCCCTCACAAACTCCCCCGCATAAGATTCTCTCTTTCTCTCCCAAGCTCTCCCTCTCCTTCTTGAAGCTCTCTTAGGTCAGGATAATAACAAAAGATGCTTTTATTAACATACAAGAGATCTTATAAAGAAGGCCTTAAAATTACCCTAATTTGCAACTTTCCATTAAAGATCGTCTAAGATGATATGCAGATTGTCCAAAATATTTGTGTATTTTAGCCCTTCCAGCCAGGACGATCTGGGTGTGCTGGAAAATTAAAACACATTATTTATTTTGATTATCTAGGATGATGAGGACATCATCCTGTACTATATGTTCAAAATCATACATATCATCCAGCACATAGTTCTGGACATCTAGGAGATACATATTGGATGAAAAGGAAATATAACTTGTTGCTACGATGATGTTTGGATCATCGTGTATGATTAGTTCAAAATTAGTGATTATCATCCAGCTCATAGTATAAGTTATCTAGTAAAAACATCTGGATGATGAAGAATTATAACTGATCATCTAACACATAGTTCAGGACATCAAGGTGATTCAGGAGAAGACTTAAGGTTTTTTTTTACTGATCATCTTGGATGATCCTACGATCATCCAGGATAATATGATCGATCAATCTAACCTTAATTACTTTTCTTAATCATCTGACTAATTTAGGCATGATTGTAATGAATCATCTAGGATGATATGGGATCATCTTGAATGATTTCTAAAAATAATATCTTGTCAAAATGAGTTTGGCGGCTAAGTATTTCTTATTTGAGCATATCATCCAAGATAATGTGAATATCATTTAGGATGAATTACTTAAGCAACTTTACATAACTCAGATGCCTTAATTAGGGTTTTTTATTTTCAAGTGATCATCTAGGATGATAAAAAATTGTCCTGTACTATATGATCAAAAATAAAAAAATTTCTAACTCACTAATTTCTCCCCTTGAGTGTGTGTGTGTGCAAGTTTACTTAGCATTAGAATCCCTTATGGTACATTTGACTGAAAAAAGGTAAAAAAAATATATTCAAAAAGAAATTAGAGACTGACACAATCTTAGTCTACCTGATCTTGAGTTGATTGATGTTCCAAATGAACTTGTAAACATGAAAGGTTAGTAAGCTAAGCACATAAAACATATATGTATGAATGATAGAAATCAAAGAATAATAATATTTATTATCATAAAAATTATAGTACTTGGGTCCCAATCTGCAACAGGAGGGGGAACCCAAATATGAGCTACCTCCACTGGAGCAATACAAGGAATAATAAGTGGATGCCAGTGCTGAGGGGCCAGAGCAATCTGAACAACTAGTGCGGTAGGTGCTTGTCCCTTGATAATCGAACAAGTAGATTAAATAGGGAGTGGTCTAGGCACAAACATCCTAACCATCGAGTGCACTGTCCTCACATAAATAGGAGTGGGATGAGCAAGTGACCAGGCTATCTACTGAGCAAGTAAATGTCCAAAGGAGAATATGGCTATGCAGCCTCTCCTCTGGGGAGGAGAAAAGGCGACAGCCTTATAGGGGACGGCTTGCCAAGAGTGTTGAAGGCCATGTATGTGAAGGAACTAAAAGTGATTCCTCCAATGGGGGGGGATAGCTAGCAGGGACTCAGGGAGTGTCACCAATATGTCCGAACCAAAGCAGAAAGTAACATAAGGAATAAAGGAAGCCATAGAATTATCTACCAATAAAAGAATAAAAGATATTTATAATGATTAGTAAGAGATGATACCACGAGAATAAAAGAGGATAAATAAGGGATAGAATAGCCTAGTTGGCTATAAAGAAAGGAAACTAACTTGGGAGAACCCTAGCTAAGAAGAAGGAAACCTAACTAAAGAAGACCCTAGCTAAGAGTAGGATGGAACTAATCTAAAGAATACAAATATCAAAGTACACACAAGAAAGGATAACATAGGACCTAAAGATGAAGAAAGAAACTTATCCCACCATGGTCGATAGAAACTATGGACCTCTAAAAGGGAACACCACTGTACGACGGACAAAGTACATAAGGGTATGACCACACCATCCCATAGGACATAACAATCACTTTCCTTTGCACTCTTTGTAAGCAGGCTAATGAAAGGGAAGATTAGATCACATATATAATTAACCATTTAGGATAGTAAATCTTGCCCATGGACCTCGATGAGTAATAATATGTATGACCTTATCAAAATAGTGAGGTTTCCTCCCACTTAATTCATCAGCTTGAGTGGGGTTTATTTAATGAAGGGATTTGATTTCCCACAGGCATAAGCCCTCATAGTTAATTACATCTTAAACTAGGACCTAAGAAGACTCTCGATTAAGGAACCTATATTATCCCCTCAAATGGGATTGATATATAGGGAGGAGACAATGAAGTTCCTACTTAAAGGGAAGGAATGGATCAATTTGGCTTAGTCAACACACATGGCTCACATCAACATTCGGAGGAACTGAGGTAATGAGAAGAAATTGGAGAAAAGAAAGCAATGCACTCGAGGTATACAAGTGAGAAGGATGGAGGTGGTGTCAACCATATGACACGGATAGGTAGGATTTACAGCCTCTAAATGATAGAGGACTTACCCACCAATGAGGCGTGCTATGAGATATCAATAGTAGTAGCATTAAACTCTAAATATATAGTAGGATTAGTATTCTACACCCAACACTAACACTTGTATTCTAGCTAATGCATCCTAAACTTATATCCTACCTAAAAAGGAAAGACAGCTAACCTCATGGTCATAGAAAATCCATGATGTCTAGTCGTAATGAAAGATGGGTGGGTAGCTGAGTTATTGGAAGTTAAGGCAAACATCTAGAGAAGTTCCTAAGTGGCCTTGTACTTATATAGGGTAGAATGATTCTAGAACTAATATTCGGAGGAACTGGGGAAATGAGAAGAAATTGGAGAAAAGAAAGCAATGCACTCGAGGTATACAAGTGAGAAGGATGGAGGTGGTGTCATCCAAATGACACGGATAGGTAGGATTTACAGCCTCTGAATGATAGAGGACATACCCATCAATGAGGCGTGCTATGAGATATCAATAGTAGTAGCATTAAATTCTAAATCTATAGTAGGATTAGTATTCTACACCCAACACTAACACTCGTATTCTAGCTAATGCATCCTAAACTTATATCCTTCCTAAAAAGGAAAGCCAGCTAACCTCCTAGTCATAGAAAATCCATGATGTCTAGTCTTTATGAAAGATGGGTGGGTAGCTGAGTTATTGAAAGTTAAGGCAAACATTTAGAGAAGTTCCTAAGTGGCCTTGTACTTAGATAGGGTAGAATGATTCTAGAACTAATATAATTAAAATTTAGATTGAATTAGTTTCTAATACAGTGCATGATAGTTAAAAGTCTACAAATTATATATGCTTGAAATTTTAAAAAGGCCTATAAAAATAATTTTTAGAAAGACTAAGCCTCCAAAGATCCAACACCTTATCCTCATAAGTCAGATTATTTGGACTCTATCCTCGGTCGGGGAAATATCTTAAAGTAAGGGGACAGAAGATGCATTAATATGTATGTGACCCCAGATGATTCTAGTTATTCCCTATATTATTAAGTTTATATATTATTTAATTTCTATAATATTAAATTTTTAATTATGAGTAGAAATGATTTTTATCTTTAAAGAGCCTAGTAAAATAAGGTGCATACACATGCAAGAAAAAACCTAGGAAAAGCAAGTAATTTCTATAGTGCTAACAAAACAAACACATCAATACAAATATATCCACTAAAGTAAAAAAAATCCCATGGAAAGTGTCATATAATTATAACCTAGGGTCTACAAAAAAGTAATGTTGATTAGGGCCCCACCAATACCTTCCTGGATTCTAATCCTACTGAATGATGTAAGTCTTAAAAACTAGGCATTTTATCTTCATCTTCATCTTCATATTCAAGTTCTTCTACGGATTATCTTCCTTGGGTCTTCATAGGGTTCATTCTTTAGGAGGGTACCCAAATGAAAAATAAATTCCCTATAAATGGACTTTCTTTTTTTCCTTTGAATCCTCAATATTTTAAATGCCTTATTTTTAAAGACTTTCACAACTCGATATATTATATATAAATTACATCATTAAAAAAAGAAAATCTAGAATCTTCTATATGGTTATCATAAATAGTTAATATAAAATATCCTATGCAGTTATATATATGGATATAAAAATACTCATGCCAGCAACACTTGGTCATGCTCTTATTTATTTGGGGGCTAAGTGGCTAAAGCACATGTAGCAAGCATTTATATAATTTATTTATTATTTTTTTATCCCCCTTTATTAACACTGCATGAATATGACAACCTACAAAAGACATTGTTAATATCAAGATTGCCCTTAACCTATGAGTAATATATTATACATCACATCATAAAGAAAGTACAGTAATAAAGATCATTATAGAAATCATCACAATAAAGAAAAGCAACCAACACACGTGCCAAATACAGAGCATCATATTATACAAATAGAAAAGGAATGCATCAGCCTAACCTAAAACTAGAAGTAATGCCCTAACAAATAATTCTACATGTGTGCAATAAGTTATGTGGCATTAGATGTGTACTATATCAGGTAATTAATTCAAGTTGTTTTGTGATCCGATTTATTCAAGGTCAAAAGGGGAAATTTTTAAATAAATTTTAAGTATTAATCTCTTAGGTTCAATTTTAAATGATTTAGTTGGTGGGATAGTTTTGATACTTAGGGTAGCATTCTTTGAAGTTTCAATTGGATTAGCAAATTTTAGAAAGTCTGGGGTCATCCTATATGCTAAGTTAAGGGGTCCAAAAAAGGTCACTTTTAGAAATATGATAGGTTTTGGGGTTATAGCATTTTTTTAAAATATTAGACTTACAAGGAGTAGGTTGACTTTAAGTTTGTTGCATTTGGAGTTTCCTAGGCAAAGTTATGAATTTTATAAATTTCAAGCCCTAGTTATCGAACTACAATTGACTGGAGAGTTGACTTATCAATTTACGATAATTTCCTAAAAGTTAATATTTTTAATAAATACTAGATTTAAATTGGAGTTGAATGCCTTTTAGCTTACGCAATTGAAATTTTTTGAAATTAGTTATTATTTTTAAAGTTAGGGCATTTAATGAATTATTAAAATGTTTAATTAAGGGCATTTTAGGGGTTTGGATCTAAATCAGCTCCAAACCACCAAAGGTCAAAAATGACCTAAAGATATGATTTCCAAGTGTTTAGGGAAAATTTTGAATTTTTAATAACGTTTAATTATTTAATTAAATTAAAAGAATGATTTTTAATCAAAATTAAATTAATGTTTAAATGCAAGTCCAATTAAGGTGATTTTAACTTTTTGAAATTAAGGATTAAATTTTGAAAGAGATTGAGGTCTTATGAATAATTTTTAGATTTAATTTAAATTCATTAGGATTTTTCAAATTTATTGGGGATTAATTAAAGGAAAAATTAGGGTTTGTTAGTTAAGAGGTTTAAAGAGTCCTAAAAAATTCTAGGGGGTTTAAGATATCACTAAGTTTACATGTTTCAAGTTTCATGTCAATCAGAAGTGTATCCTAGCTCTTAGAAATTCTCTAAGTTTGCAAGACATGTTCTTAATTATTATCCTTAAGGTGTCTATGCATTAAATAGGTTTGAATTAAGTGTTAAGGACTAACCCTTGGGGTAACATAAAGGAAAATACAACAAAATAAAGCACACCATATCCTTAGAACTAGAAGAGCCTAAAATAAGTATTTATGTGTCCTACACATGCAAAAGAAGAGCAAATATTAATTAAGAAAGATTAATGATGTGATTAGTGAATAATTGAAGTCCAACCATTCACTAATCCACCCCCCATGAATGTTATTCACATGCATATCCTATGTTTGAAATTCTAAAAGCATATCTCTCAAAATTAAATAATTATATATATATATATATATATATATATATATATATATATATATATATATATATATATATATATATATATATATATATATATATAAGTAATTAAAAATAAATCAATGTATATATGCATATGAGAGATCCACTGGTTACCCAGAGGGAATTAAAAGAATTTCAAAAACAAATTTTAATTTAAAAATAATGAACATACTTATTTATTTAAATAGTACTTAAGAATTTAAAAAACTAAATAATTAAGAAATAATTGATAAAAATTATGTTTTAATCTATAAAAGTACTTTTGAATTAAAATTCTTAATTTTTTTTAAAAATTTTAAGGTATTATGTATATTTTTACGAATTGAAATGAATTTATTGCAAATTTTTAAAGTTGAGTGTATTTAAAAGGTATTTTAAAATAATTATATTAAAAAATAATTGTTAAATTAAAATAAATTAAATATTAAATTTCTCTACATTTAAAAATAATTTAAATTAATTTTTTGCATTTTAATTTTAATTAAATATTAAATAAGTATTTAATATTTAATAACTTTAAAATTACTTAAAATAATTATATATTTTATATTAAAATTAATTTAGAATTAAATAATAAAGAAAAAATCTTTGACTAAAAATAAATAAATATATTTTATTTCTTTTTTTTATTTTTTTAAAATATTAATTAAATATTAATTAATACTAAATATTTAAATATTTTAAAAATAAATTAAATTTTAAAATAAAAAGTATCAAACATTTTTATGAAATAATAAATTATTATTTTAAAAAATTAAAGTTAATTAGAAAAATTAAATAATTTATAATTAATTATTAACTAAAAGTAAAAAATATTTAATAATTAAAATAATTTAAATATATTTAATATTTGAAACTAATTTTATTTTTAAATTAAAGAGAATGATTTTTTGAAATTTTTCATATGTAAGTTATATTTTTTAGATTTAAAAATAATTTTAAATTATCTTTTATTGCTTTTTTATTTTAAAAATATTTTTTAAAAACAATTTATAACTAATTTAATTAAATAATGGTGGTGGTGGCTCGTTGGTCCACGTAGCAGGCTCACATTAGTTTTGTGGACTGTATATTCATTTTACAATCTTTGGTGATGATTATGCGGAGACACAATCATTACTAATGATTGGCCGATAGCACAGAAGATCAAATTTTGCGGTCGATCTAAACAACTTGTAGACTATCCATGCTCCTATTTGTAAAAGAAATCGTGTTTCAAAATGCAATGGATTGGCAGGAATTCATCTAGAAAGATATTGGCCCTCAATTTACTGGAGATCTCACCGCTAGTGAGCTCTGACTAGTGGATTTGGCTTATGGAATGTGGAGGGAGGTTGGGAGAGCTCTCAAATGAAATTTCTCAGGCTTAGGGGGCTTGCATAGAGAGTAAGAGAAAAATTCTCCTATATGGAACCCTAACAAGCCTATTTAAAGACTCAAGCATTTGATCAACGACATAGATTGAATCTATGGTAAATTAGGAGGAAAATTAATTTTAATTGGCCATGGTTTGGGTCAAAGGTTCCTTAAGAAAGTTTTTAAATGCATTCAGTGGGGAGAATTTAACCTAATTAAACTAGGTTTGACCAACCAAGGCTTGGATTAATTGGGTCAACCTAGGTTGACTTGGCCAACCATGTTGATCCAATGCCTGAGTATGGGCTCCATAGACCTAGTTTGACCCACTGAACTTAATGGAATAGGTCTTGGGTTCTGGCTTGGTTAATTTTACCAAGTCTACCTCTTTGACCAAGGGTGGGGTGAAAATCAAGGCCAATAGAGCTAGCAAGAATTCTCTAATGGACCATGTTCACTTTGGTTAGTTTTCTAACTCCCTAGTTAAGTAACCACATACCTAATATCTTCTTCAAATATCTACCTAGACCCTATTGGACCTTCCTAAACAAGTTTAATGGCCAAGTATTGAAAGTTTAAATGTGGTTTGTTAGACTAACTTGAACTACAAGTGCAAACCAAGAGGAGGTTGGGGGTGAATTGGTTCTTTAAAAAACTCTCTTAGAAAATTATCCATTTTAAAAAGATTATGATCTAAAAATAATTTGACAACATCAATTCCCAAAAATAACTTTGTTTTAATTTTTAAAGAAAATAATTTAATTTTTTTATTTTATCTTTTTTTCTCTTTGAGCAAGTTAAAGATATTCATTTAATGCAAAGTTATTCTCACAAATCACATATTTTATAATAAGTAAAAATAAAATAAAATACTAAAAAGTAAATACAAAATATAGAACATGCACACACTACAAGAAAATGGGTCAATAGCGACAAAAAAATAGAGACAAAAATAAATTGGTCGCTAAAGATATATTTTAGCGACCAAAAATTAGTAAGGCCTCTAAATAATAAGGAAGTTTGATATTAGCCACAAAAAAAAAAAAAAATTGGCCGCTAATTTTGTCGCTAAAAATTTAGAAAATCTTTTTTCTGAAATATATACATGTCATTGTAGTGAATAATTATTCTTTTTAATTGGGTACATAATCGTACGGTTCATAGATATGTCAGGGGTTCAAGGGGGTAGCACCCCCTAACGGGGTTCGACCTGTTTATATTTTTAATATTTATATTTTTTATGTTGAAAAATCTAATAATTTATTGATGAAATAAATTACAATATATAATATCTAAATTTTATCAATTAATTACTTAAATAAAATTATACATTATAATAAAACCTAGTCTCCCGATATCATTCTCACGCACGCGACGGACCTCTCTCATTTTCTCTATCTCCTTTGCCCTACTTCTTTAGCGACGTCAAACTGCAATCGCTAACTGCAATTTCCAACTGCAAATCGACCGACTCTCGGCCCCGATCGACCTCTCTCATTCGCGCATTGATATGAGTTTCTTTACTCATAGTTCTTCGGACAATCCCGCAAACTCGTCTCCGCTGGTTTCTCCTTCTCAGGTTTTCCCTAATACCGTTCTTCCTATTTTAATTTCAAAATTTCTACGATCCTCTTTATACTATGCTTGCCTCTCATTTTTATGGTATCATTCAACATTATTGATTGTTATTGTTGCTTTAAGAGGTTAGGGTTGATTTTCAATGGTTGAGTTGAAAAGATCCATATGCTATTTCTGTGTGGATTTTCACTCTTCACTTATTATTTTGCATTCAGTCTTTTTTTCTTTTTTACTGAACAATCTCACTTCGCCAAGGTGGAGGAATTCTGATGGCGGTTGGGTTCTACCGCTGGCAAACTCAGTCTTTATTTTTTGCAGTTTGTGAAGTGATTGATCCTATCTTAGGATGTTAGAATCCCCTATTAATATTGGTAGTATTATTTCAAAGATGATAGCATTTGCGTTCCTTCTGTATTGATTGCTTCTCGGTTACGTTTGTCCAACTTCTGATTTTCCGAGTCTGTTTGGTTGGAAGTAGGATAAAGTGAATCTGGATTTAAGCAATACTGATTTTCTCTAATATGTATAAATATTTGGCTTTAATAGCATTCAGGAGATTTATGTCTTTGTTCTTGTCTTTGTCCTTATTTTCCTCTTCTACCTGAGTGTTTTTTTGGTAATACATAGTTCCTGATGCAGGACTATAGTGCTTTATATGCATGCGATAAGAACTTGTACGATTTCTTGATAAAGTAGTTATGATTAAAACTAATAGCAATCAAAACGATAATAGAAAATGTAAGAAGGGTAGCTACGCTTAGGACAAGTCACATGCCAAACACTCAGGTTGTGTTGAATGCTACTTAGGACAAGTCACATGCGAAAGACAAGATAAGGATGATCTGTTTGTCGATGGAGATAATGGTTTGTTGGATGCTAAAGGGGCTGGGCATTCATATAAATATCTAGGGCTTGCATTAGAAGAATACTAGGCTGACTCAAAATTGAATATGGATACTCTTCATGCTGCTCTCCCTAAGTTGAATCCCATCCAGGCTAAGCGTCTGGATGAAAGTTTTTGTGAGGTTTTTATCGGGATGCTAAAGCTCAAGATGGAAAAGAACAAAATTTCTAATGAAATACTTCGTGCTTCTCTAGCTACTGACTTCCGCGAAGTAAATGGTGTTTAATTATATGCTATTATAGAGTATCGAGTTTCATAGAATTGCTTAGTATGCTTGAGGTAAGATCATGCTTTCTATCCTCCTTTGTTTTGTTTTACTTACAAGTCTGTGTTCTTGGTAGTATTATAAATGTCTGGTGTACACCAGACATTTATAGTGGTTCAGTCAACCTTGACCTACATCCACTCCCTAGAGTCTTCCACTCTAAGAATTGCATATAATATTTAGTGACTCTCATTTTTCCCCCACAATAAGAAATAGAGGCCCTCAAAAATTACTTCCACCTCTTCAATGTGATAGAGAAGTCGAATCTCTTTCACCACCTCGGTGTGGTGTAGTAGCTAAATCACTTTCACCTCCTCTGTATGATAATGTAGCCAAATCCCTTTCACCTCCTTGGTGCAATAGAGTATATGAATCTCTTTCACCTCCTCTAGAATTGTAGAGAAGTCAGATCCTTCCCATAAAGGGACTCTACCTAAATTTTACCTCAAATAAAGACAATATTCTTTGAGGAAGAAGGTGTAAGATCACCGAGCAACCGTGTGAAGAATCCCCTCTCAAACACTCTCTCATTCCCACGAGAATTTTTTCCCTCAAGACCTCCCCTATCTCTCTCTCTCCCTTAGAAAAAGGGCAGAAATATATTTTTAGAGGAATAAGGGATGATATTTAAACAAAACTAAAAAATCCCTAAAATTCAAGTTAGTTGACTTCTGTTTACCTAGTAAGATTAGTTCAAATACCTAGTTTATATAGTATAAAGTACATATTCTTAGTACAATATGTTTAAGTTTTGTATATGAATTATATAATATGATTCTTAGATAAGACGGTGAGATTAGTTCATTCTTCTTAATAACATACAAGATGATCACCATCATAATAAAAATTATCTCTATGAATCATCTAGTATGATTAGCATTGTACTGTATGATTATTTCTATAAATCAAGGTTTGTCTAGGATGATCTGTAAGATGATCAAATTTTATATCTACCAATCAGCCATTATGATCAACATCATAATATATAAGTTATCATATTAATTAAATATTTATTTTATTTACTATTCATGAGAATTAATATAGGTAATATTTCAAATATCCTACAATATGATTAGTTCAAAATTTTAAAAATAAAATACTTACCTAAATCTTATTGATGTTTAAGGTTTTAATTTAAACTAATCATCTTGTACGACCGCATTTCTATAATATGATTAGTTTAAGGAGTATTAATTAGCTATTTAGCTATTTTAATTGATTTTTCTAATTAGTGATTATATAGTACAATTTGGATCTTATAGTACGAACTTAAAAAAAATTAAAATTCATATTTTTACTACCTCGTATGTGTGTGCATCATCGCTAAGCTAGCATAACCCTTTTTTTACTTTGTCTCATAAAATATAATAAAGAAATTAAAATTACAAAACTCTTGCAAAAATCAATATATTCCACCTAGTCTTAAGTCTTGAATCTTCATTATACAATGTATGATGTACTTGAAATATTAGTGTGCACAAAAGTAATTATGCAATACAAGTACTAAGAGAAATAAAGTAATAATCAATAATATTTATTATCATTAAAAACATAAACTTGGGATCTTGCACTACAACAATCTTCCCCTTTTTTATGAAGGAAAATATTGTTGGTTGGATTTTCAAGTTAGTTGTATTTACTACTAATCTCTCCTCACTAAGTGAATTATTTCAATATTAGGGAAACATACTTTTTTTTTTAAATTTAGGAACAACAAAGTAACATAATAAAAAGATAAATAAAAACTAAACTAAGTAAATTAATTAAATAAGTACAACCAATACCCAACTCTCCCTTTTGATATCACCAAAAAGGAGAGATAACAAAACAGAAAGAAAATGGAAAACATAAGGTAGAAATATAAACTAAAGATTAAAAATACTACAGTATAACACATAATCTTGATGTAAGAAGGCCCCTAATCAGGTGGTGGTGGTGGCTCAAAGTACTAGTGAATATTAATAAATTACTCACTGAACAACTCTATGTTGGCCTTATGCTACTATTGTAGTTGCTGGTGCACTGTAATAGCTGAAGTCGTTATAAGAGCTCGATATTCTACTATTATATCCTCTCCCACTATTGATTTCACATCTAAATATGTATGTTCAACCTCATATCTAGGTTGGTAAATCCCTCTACCATAGTGGTGTAGTGGTCAGACTGGTGCACAAGAGTTATTGTTGGTATAAGAGTTCGTCCTAGAGCTGGTGGTGGAGATGGAAGGTCTCCTCTTTCCTCACCATACTTGGGCACTTCTTCAGGCTCAACTCCCTAGTGTTAACGAAAGAAAATATAGAAAGAGCTATCATTGATGGAAAAAATGTCTACGATACCAAGATATATAATTTGGTACTTTTGATTTAAGATGTAGGAGACGAGATGCCCTAAAGCAAGGTTCTACTTACATCGAGTTACTATTCATTAAATTGAGGTAAGATTTTTAAAGTATTTAATTATAATATGGGATTCATTAAATTTAATATGTGACATAATGAAATAGATAGCGATAGATAAAAAGTTTTGTGATATTTACTCTATCTCTAGTCTCACGAAGAATAAAAGTGCGGAGAACATACTGGATGATACGTGCATTTTAGTTAGGGATTCAATGAGGAACTAGCATTGATTCAAGGGAGTATTCATAACGGTCAGATTTATAGTAGCCCAATCATAATAATTCCTATAAGATAAAATATGTTATTTAACCCCTTATGTGGAAAGATGTAAGTATTTAAGAAGGTCGTGTTTGGTTATTTCTACAAGTTGCATACATACATAGGAGAGAATTCAACATTTACTTGTAAGCATGGAAAGTATTCATACATGAGCTCATAATTGAAGGGAAAGTTAGGTTTAACAGAATTTAAAGATTAGTGGATGCATAGAGTTCTAAATTTTGATAATTTAAAATTATTTGGTCCAAGATTTAGGATGGTGTAATATGGGTAACTTTGGATGTGTAATAGAGTGATTCATCCTCAATTGTTTGAAAATGATCATATATAAGGTGATAATACGAACATTTTTGTAATAATTAATGGTCTCAGTTGCCACCTACTATACATAGTACTAAGGCTACACTACAAAAAAACATATTATTACTGTAAGAATTTCTCATAGATACACATGTGCCAAAAAAAGTGGCAGCCTAACTGGCGGAATATACGCCAGTAACATTATGGTGGAATTTCAAGTGAAATTTTTATTGTTATGTTACCTGCATATATTTAACTAGTTTTTTTTATCTGTATACAAAAATTTTGACTAAATTACCGTCGGTTTTTACCAACAAAATTACCAACATAAATTATGCTGGCTTACTTAAACTCGATTAATATTTTTTGGTGTATTATCCACTAGTAACATCATCGACGGATAATCTGTCAGAATGTCTTACTGAAAGAGCCCTATTTCAAATGCTCCACCATTTTTCTTTTCATTTATTTTCCTCTTCATTTCAGTTCACTCTGGTTGTATTATTACAATCGATCTTATCGGAATTATTACAATTGATCTCTCACCCATATTTACCATTATTGGTTGCCTAAGTTTTCCACCTCTATTCTATGAGTTATTGAATGTCATTGCCTCTGTTCTACATGTTATCAAAGGTATATTCACCACCACCATTAATTTTTTTCATGATATTCTTCTTGTTGATGAGTTTAGAAAGGGATTTGATGTGTCTATTTATAATCTTTTTGCTTTAGTTAAGAATGTTCTCAATAGACATTTACAAGAAAATGTACTTTGGTGTATTGTTTTTGCTGATAATGTTCTTCTTTGTTATAATACTAGAGAGGGAGTTGAATCTAAACTTGAATTATGTAGGTCAACCTTAGATTCTAAAGGTTTTCATATAAGTAGATCTGAATTAATATATTTAGTGTAATTTTAGTAGTAATAGACCTAATTGAGGGATTGTGACTTTGGGCGATTAATTCATTAACAAATGTACACGTTTTTGAAATCTTTGATCTATTTATGGTGAAAAATATAGGGATATCATCAATAGAATTCAAGTTGGATGGTTGAAGTGGAGGAATGCATTGGGCCTTATTATGTGATATAAAAGTCCCTCTTAAACTAAAGTGAAAATTATATAAGATTTTGGTGAGACATGTAATGCTTTATCATGCAGACTATTGGCCATTAAAAGATAATCATAATATTAAGTTAAGTGCTGTAGAGATGAGGATACTCAGGTGGATGAGTACTAGATTTATTCTTATATATAGGATATGAAATGAGCATATATGTGAGAAAGTTAGAGTAGATCCAATGAAGTATAAGACTAGAGAGAGCAGCCTTAGATGGTTTGTTCACATAAAATAATGGCTTTCTGAGCAGGCTAAGACACTTTATATTTCTCCTAAATGGAGGTTTTCATATTTTGATTGATAGGGAACTTATGTGAAATTAAAATTCATCTATTTTTGTTCAATAAATATTGCAACAATATTAATATATTTATATTATATGTAGCATATATTATGGATATTAGAAATCAAAGAAGTTGGATTGATAATAGATTGGTGTAAGGATGAAAGAAATTAATGAATGAATTTATTGAAGGGGAAATTTTTTTCATTTAGACAACTTCTCAACTACCCAACTTCATCTCAAATGGAATGTTTCGTTGTTCATATTCTAAACATAAAAATTAAGTGCACATAAGCCCAGATAATATAACTGTTGATCTATAGCGTAGAGGCTTCATGCCAAAATATTGGTATTAGACTTCTCATGGTGATTCTGAGCCATATTTTAATTCTGGATATAGCCCTTTGATAGGTTCTAATTTACTTGAGGAACAAAATATCTAACTTGATCTTGAGCACTTATTTCATGATGCAACTTGAGCATAATTTGAATATTATACATAAGAGTCACTTAACAAGGAGGCACAAAAGTTGTATGACTTGTTGCATACTTCCTAACAACCAATATGGATAGGGTGCACCACTCGCTCAAAGTTATCCATTGCTATTAAGTTATTAAGCATCAAGGTAGAATATAATATCCCTAGTGAATGTTTTAATCAATTCATTGACTTGCTTAAGGAAACAAATCAGAAAAAATATAATTTATACACATTTATATCAAACTAAAAAGTTAGTTTTCAATCTTGGTTTGATATATACAAAGGTTTATTATTGTGAAAATAGATTTATGTTATTCTATAAAGATGATCAATAAGATATTTCTTGTTGTTTTTATAATGCACCAAGATTTAAACCAAAATCTATCACAAAAAGAAATATGAAGTGAGTAAGACATTTTACTTACCCATAATTTCTAGACTATAATTGTTATATGAATCTATGAGATCTGGTACACATATGAGATGACATAATGAACATATCACGTAAGAAGGTTTTATTACACATCCTTCATAAGCAAATATTTTGAAACACTTTGATTGTGCACATCCCACTTTCACCACAAAACTAAGAAATGTATGTTTAGGTTTATAGGCATATGGTTTTACTCTATTTAGTCATTCTGCTTCACCTTACGCATGCTGGCCCATGATACTCACCTCGTACAATCTTTCCCCAATATTATATATGACTACTCCTTATATATTTCTTACTCTTATCATTCTAGGGCAACATAATCTAAAAGTAAATATCGATGTATTCTTACAACTGTTAATTGTTGGTTTAAATTTATTATGGGAAAAAAGAATAGGTACATATGTTATCTCCACCAAACAAAACTTCATTATAAGGGCAGCATTACTTTGAATAATTGGTAACTTCCCTACATATGGTATACTCTCAGGTTAGAACACTTCTGGTAAGTTAGCTTGTTCATATTGTATGAAATATACAAATTCATTCACTTTAAAGCATGGAGGGAAGAACATTTGGTTTGACTGTCATCATATGTTCTTACTTAATGTTATCCTTTTAGCCAAAATAAATTTTTTAAATAAAATAGTGATATCGAAGCCTCCTCCTAGATTAACTAGTGAAAAAATATTTGAAAGAATAAGGTCCATGCCCATAATAATGGATTCTCTAATATTAGTTGATTACAAACTATACAGAATGCTGTCAAACATTAATGGACCCAAAAAAAGTATTTTTTAATCATTTCCATTTTTGAGAATAAACCTGATCAGACATAACTTGGATGTGAAGTATATATAGGAAAACATTTTTGATAACAAATTTAATATAGTCATGGACATCAAATATAAATCTAAAGAGAACATAAAAGCAAGGATGAACTTAAAGGAGTTTTGTAGAAGAAAAGTATCAAAATTGAAGGATGGTGGAAATTGAAAATTTCTCAAACCAAAAAGCCCTTTTAACCTTAAATTTATAGTAGAGATGAGCAGTTAGTGAATGGGTGAAGAATCTTTGGGTACCTGATGGATATTATTTAAATCTAAGTATATGTATTGACATAATATCTGAGAGATTATTTGGTTTGAAAAGTCATGACTGACATATCTTTATGCAGTGTCTACTACCAATTATTTTTAGTTATCTATTAAATTAAATTTTAAAGTGCTTAATTAACCTAATTAAATTCTTCAAGAATTTGTGCTCTTCAAAACTAAAAGTTAAGAAATTGATTCTTATGGAGCAGTATATCCCTTTCATTCTATATAAACTTGAGAAGATGTTTCCTCCAGCTTTTTTTAACTCTACGAAGCATCTACCTGTGCATTTATCATATGATACTACAGTTGGCGGACCTATTCAATGTTTGTAGAAATAGAATCTTAATGTTTGTAGTAGTTTCATTGATGATTTGAATACATCATAACCAGTAGAAGTCTAAATGATAGTAGAAATAGAATTTCCTAATTTATTTAAAAAAATAGTACATATTTTAACTATTCATTTTTATTAATATGCCTTTAATTATTTAATAAATATTCTAAAAATATACTTTATTTATAAATTAGGTGTACAATCAGGGCGATGATTTACAGTATCAAAGGCTACTTGATCTAACTTGGGGACAAAATAGAGTGAAATGTTATTCAATTTTTTTTATTAATGGGTACAAATTCCAAAAAAAAAAAAAAAATTGGTGTGTAGGTAGGAAGACAAAAATTATTGTGTGTATAAGAGGGAATACCCATATATGTGATAATTTTGAGTACTACATGGTATTACAAGAAATATTAAGGTTAGAATATCTTGGTCATGGGAATAATTTGTATCTATTCAATTATGAGTGGTTTGATCTAGTATAGAATAAAGGTACAATAATGTATCCGCTTTATAGTATAATAGAAGTTTAGTAGGGTAAGAGATATACAAAGTTTGACCATTCATCATTGCTAGCCAAGCAAGCCAAGTCTATTTTGCTAACTATCCAACTAGATTACGAGACAAACAAGATTGACTTATAGTTATGAAGACCAAACCTAGGGGAGTTATTTATAAAACTACATCAATACCACAAACACATTAAGAAGAGTTTATATGAAACTTAAAAGATCATGCTGACAATGTGGACGATCAAATTGAAATTACTAAGAGTGAGTTGCAATTAGAGGAAGTAGATTTAAACATAGAAAAAAGTCATGAGGAATATGATAGTGGTGTAGATGTTTCATCATATAAAAGTGAATCAACATAAGATAAATGATTTTTTTATAATTAATTATGAATCAATAACTTATAGTATCAATATATTTTATTTAAACAACATGATAATAGTTAGTTTATTTATTTTATTATAATTATAATTTATTTATTTAATTCATGCACCATTTTATATTTTATTTTTACTATAATTTATATTGCTAATATTTCTTAATTATTTTTTTGCAGATGGATTTTGGTGATGAGCATCACAGTTGATTAAAAATATATATATTTGGTAGGTATTATAAGAAGATGACTAGTGGCCCACGCAATAGGTTTTTACTTATTAAGGTCACCTCTTCACTTCAGCCTGCCACCTAGAGTCTTTTTTTTTTTTTGATAATTGCAATTAACATTAAAGAAAGGAAACTAATTACAATAAATAGAAACCTCACATTCCTTCTTTAACAAGCTAGACAATTTAGAAGGAATGTCGGCAAACGAGTAACTATCAAAGAAAAAATTGTTGCTTAAAGCTAAAGTAGCACAACCATCCGCTACTTTATTACAATCTCTATGAATATGATTAAAAAATACCTTATTGAAATCATTGAGGAATAAGAGATCTTTATCATACCTTGTGCTTAAGTGCCATTTAAGCTTATTCAAAGAATTTTGAATAAAGTAGATGATATTTATGTTGTCACCTTCAATAATCATGACTTTAGTTTCCAACATCCAAGGTTGTATGAATTCCTTTATAGTTAAAACAGCATCTAATTCAAGTTGAGAAGTATCCCAATGAAGTTTCTTCTTTCTGAATGCCAACAATAGCGTTCCTTTGTGGTCTCTAAATACACCTTCAATTCCGGATTGATTTGTCTTCAATAATGATGCATCAACATTTATTTTGATCCAATCTAGCGGTGGAGGGTGCCAAGCATTAGTAAACTCCCTTAGGAGATTAGCACTCCAGTTATCTAGATTTGGCAATAATTTCTGCTTTGCCAAAAATAGAACATTTGCTGCTACAAAAGTACTAGAAGTGATGGAATTACCATGAACCAGGTCATTTCTATTTTTCCAAGATAGAAAAACTATTGCAAGGTAAATTTTTACCATGTTTGGGAAATGAGATGAATGGCTTCTTAGTTCTTCAAGGAAATTATCAAGGGAATGTAAAACTGGAATAAAGAAACCTCATTCTCATGATATTGAATGAATCTCCAAGCAAGCCTTGATCTAAGAGGTCCCGTCCGTTGGACAGCGGAATGTAATCCCAAGCCACATTATGATTTCGGTTTGCATAGAACATCTCATGCAACATAGTGTAATCCCCTTTTTCCCATTCCTTTATGCCATATGAATTCTTTACATAAATGATCTACATGATGCAAAAGTTTCTTGGGTATCAAAGAATGAGTTGATAAAAAACTTGGTAAGGTTAGGAGAGAAGCCTTAACCAAAGTGATCTTACCAACCATGGAAAGATGCTTGCTTCCCCAAGCATTTAGTCTTTCTAAAATAAGTTCTATCATACCTTGAAAATCAAATGTTCTAAGTCTTCTTAGAGCCATTTTAACACCCAAATAAATCATCTCATTCACCACATTGAAACCCAACTTCTTCTTTATGTGTTTCTTCATTGGAAGCTTCACAGCCTTCCCAAATAAAATCTGTGATTTGGATGCATTGACTCTTTGTCCAGACCATGTGCAGAAATCATACACAATGGTTTTCATTTCTTGAGCTGCTATTGAAGATGCTTGGGAAAATATTAATACATCATCTGCATACAAGAGATGTGTAATTCTCTGGTTTTTGGGTGCTAAACTAACTCCCAAATGCTTCCCTCTTTGGTTAATCGCATGGGAAAGGAGTTGAAAACACATTATGAACAAGTAAGGAGATAATGGGCAGCCTTGATAAAGCCCACTTCCAGCTTTGGTCCAACTAGATAATCTTCCATTTAAGATGAAGGAGAATCTAACATTCATAACACATTTCATGATAATTTTGCAAAAGCAGAGAAGCTTCTTCCAATTGGAGATCAACTATCTCCTTTTTTAAATTTTCTTTTAGTTCATTTAGGCACTTGCACTTACTCTTTCTCCAAAAGAAAACGGACCTCAAGGATCTTCTAAGCTTCGTTTGTAATAAATCCATCTCATTACCATAATTAGTCTTACTCCAAGTATTAGAAACAATGCTTTTTGCCGCTAGATATGATTTCCAGGTTTCTTCAAATCTGATAAAATGAGTTTTGTATTGTGCTTCCAAAATTTTGAAAGCTATAGGGCAATGGTCGGATGCGATCCTTGCTAAGTGTTTAACACGAGCCAAGGGAACTTTTTGAAGAGCAGCCACATTCAGAAGACATCTATCAAGTCTTTCCCATATTCTCATATTTCCATCCTTGTTGTTGCACCAAGTGTATTTAGGACCAATACTACCTACATCATGAAAATCATTGTTAGTCATAAACAATTTCATCTCTTGAGGTCATTTTGAAAAAAGGAACCTCTTGCCAACTCTCTTATCATCATTAAATAATAAGCAGTTAAAATCCCCTCCAACAATTGAAGGGATGTCTTCCTTAGTGGCCTTTTCAAGCATCTCCCATAAATTTCTCCTCATACGATAATCCTTGTTAGCATACACGGTCCCCACCATCCAAGATCCAAACAAAAGAGATTTAAGCATCCCAATAACAGTTTGAGAAAAATGATCCATAACTTCAAAGGAAACATTATTTCTATTCCATAAAATAATGATTCCACCTGAATTACCTTCAGCAGGATGGTGGAAGAAATCCCACTCCCTTCCAATAACTTTATCAACATCAAGTCTATCAAAGCTTGAGATTTTAGTCTCTACAAGACCAATAAAACAACTTTCATAATCTTTCACTATCTCCTTGAGATAGAGGGAAGCATCCTTCTTCTTGGCCCCCATACAATTCCAGAAAATAAGGGAAGCCATTAATTCCCATGAGGGGATGAATCCCCACCTTTCTTTTTGTTTTTATTAGCTCCTCTTCTATTTTTACTGAATGTATCCACAGATCCCAAATCCTTGACTTCTTTAACTAACTTCAATTTTTCTGATGTTGTCTTGAATAAATTATCACATGTAATAACATCATTTGTTATTACCAAATTTTTTTTTATTGGATTATCAGAAGAAGTGCATACCACAATGTTAGAAATTGATGGCAGATTTCTTGTCTAATCCTGCTCTGCAATACCATCAGCCTCCATAATATCATCCATGCTTGTATATTGCATAATTTCTTCAAGGATACTGAAATTGTTCTTCAAACTTAAGCCAGAGTTGTTAGTCTCAAGTGCGTTACACTTAGCATCCGATTCTTTACTTTGAACAGCAACATTTCCTTGTGGTTCAGTGATCTCACCTTCTTTTATGATGGACTCAATATGAATTGGTGGATCCTTCTAAATTTTAATTCTCTGATTCGATATACCTACATTTTTCCTGAATCCTTTATTCTTCCTGAATTTGACCTGTATCCAAAGTCCTAATTCATCATGCTCATTAGATTTCCCTCCTTCATGACTCACCCCTTCATTTCTTACATTTGCAATAGTATCAAATGTTTTTGTAGAAGTGTTATTGGTAAGAGGGCATGTGTTCTTAAGATGTCCAATTTTGCCACAGTGATAGCACAGAGATGAAATCTTCTCATATTCTACCTTTTGGAATGATCTACCATGCATTCCTTCAATCCAAACACCTTTAGGTAATTTTTTATCTAGATCAATACGAACACAAACTCTGGCATACTCCCTCTTTCCCCATTTAAATGAATTGCCATCTAGATATAAAGGAACTCCTATCATAGATGCAATTCTAGAAATATTATGTTCATCCCAACAGTGTAAAGTTAAACATGGCATACGAATCCAAATAGGTGCTGTAGGACCTTTAAGAGATTGAGGGGAAAATGAAGGGGACCATTTGTCAAAGACAATAATATTTCCTCTAATAAACCATGGACCTCCTTCCATGATTTCTTCAATAGCTTCTGGCTTGGTAAAGGAACATAGGATCCAATTAAGACCCAAAGTTGTGAGATGGAAATTCCCAAATTTGGACCATTGCCTCCGAAGTTCTCTGCTGCAGACAGGAAAAGGGATGTTGCTACCCAAGACTTTAATAACCAATTAATTCCTCAAAATGTGTGAATTAGCATTTTCACATTCTAAACTCATAATCACTATAATTCCATCATCAAAAACTATAATTTATTTCATATTATAGTTAAGCTTGATGTGCTGGGTCTTCTTCCATGCATTAGAAAAGCTTTCCTTAGGACAAGTCTCATTGTCCTTTGTTGTAGCCTCACAGCTATTCTTCAATCCATTCTCAGTTTGAACCACTCCCTTCTCAGAATGAACCTCACAGCTATTCTTCTCAACATTCTCAGATTGCAAGAAAGACTTAACAGATAATCTAGTGCATCAGGATGCGATATATTGTTAACTTCATTCTAGATATTCGCATTATCTCTTGCCATAGGTTAGAGATTTCATTTGAACAACCAAATTTATTAACAAAACTCTTCCTTTATGATGAAGAAGCTTTGAAACCATTAGAATTCTGATTCAAATTTGCACTCGATTTCTAAAGTCGAGGAGTAATGCAATCAGGGTTAATCAAAATATTCTTACCTTTATCTTCCACAACATCAACATTCTTCATCACAGCTGAGTCACTTACATCTCTGATAACCAGAGGAATTATAGACATTTTCACATGTGTGTTGTTCGCTTCCGAACGCAGAAATGTCTGGCGATGATTGCCATCTTCTCTGATAAGTACATTAGATCTTCCATTGCTATTATGCGCACTAACTGGTGGTCGGCGGCCTTCATTCGTCATCACCAAAGGCCGGCGATGAGGGTTACTGAGAAATTGCGAAATCAAAATTCAAAAATCTAGCAGTTTCTCTCTCTAACGGCCTGCTACCCAGCCTAGCCCACCTTTAGCTACTCCTATAATTAGTAGCCCATAATTCTACTCACTAGACCCTCGCTTTCATTTATAAAATGTTAGGTAGAGTACTCCCTTCTACCCTTATTACACACCCCCACATTCTCCTTATGGCCTCCTACTTATCTATATCCATCGTATATCTAGCCATATTATCCCTACTACCCCCTCAGCTCGCTATAGGTGGACCTTTCACCCTAGCTGCAGCAAAGCAGGAGATAGAATATCACATGTTGATTGAACCTGATGGTGACACAATATACTTAATATATTATTAACAAGCAACTAAAATTGAATAAAGTTTTTGGTTACCTAATATATTTCTTGCAGGTTTCATCCGTCAAAATAATTGATGTTGAGATTATTGCAACTTAGTTTTTAGATAATTAAGATAATTGCAATATGTGTATTTTTGATGATTCCAAATATTATTATTTTAATTATAGTTTGTCCTAATATAATTAGGATATACTTCTTTTATTTTTGTTTGTACTAATATTTAAAAAAAATTATTCTCCATATTATTAAAGACTTCAAATTAGATTAGATTAGGGTTTATTTTAAATGGAGTATGTATTTTTTATTTCATTGAGTCTGAGAGAGTATGATTATAATTGAGTAACTGTGCATACACACACTGAGAGGGTGATTAATATTTGTAATTTTTTAAACCTAATTGTACTGTATGAATTTATATCATACAGGACAATTTGTTTAGTTATTTCCTCCTACGAGTAGTTAAACAAATTGCAGAAAGAAAACTTTTGTAATCACTAATCATATTGTATGAAGAGTTCTTTATACAAATGACGTCTAGAGTACGAAATGGATGCGTCCTTATTCATCCTGATAATTTCTAATTTTTTTAGAAATGATTGTATTGTATAAAGTGACATTCGTACATACGACGTCTAGAGTACAAAAAGAACGGGTCCATTTTTGTCCTGACAAACTCAAAAGTTTTCTTAATTGATCGTACTATATGATGCCTTATTCGTATATACGACATCCAGAGTTTGAAAGAATGGGTCCCTATTCATCCCAACAAACTCAAATATTTTCTTAACTGATAGTACTGTACGATGGCTTATTCGTATAGACGATGTCCAGAGTATGAAAAAAAGGAGTCCCTTTTTATCCCGATGAACCAAGAAAATTTTCTTTATTGTTTATATAGTATGAACATGGTTTTTACTGGATGATTATCATGTACAAAAGTATTTTGTATAGGTTTGTACGCAAAAGTTTTTAAAGTGTTCATACGTATGAAATATGATAGTTTTGTAGGACCGTACACGCTAAAAATGGTTCACAAGGTTACTAAAAGGTAAGAATCTCTTTTGTATTTTGGTAACTTCTCTTCCTTTCTTTTCTTTAGTTACTTGAGAGATGATCTTTGAAGAAGATCTGATACTCTACCGACACTTGGAGAGTGTGAAAGGATGATGGTACTCTGCCGATATTTTGAGGATGTGAAAGAATAATGGTACACTACCGACACATTAAGGGTATGAAAGAATGATGATACTCTGCCGACATTTAGAGGGTGTGAAAGGATGACAGTACTCTGCCGCACTGGAGATTGGTGGAAGAGAAGAAAATTATTAAGGCTTCTCCGCCTTGCTGTTAGGGCAAAAAGAGAGTCACTTTGGTAATAGTGCAATACCTAAAGAGAAAGTCTTCAGGGAGTAGACATAGGTCTTGTTGGACCGAACCACTATAAATCTTTGTGTTTATTTTTATTTTTGTACTTTTATTTTCAGTATATCTCATTTTGTGGTTAAAATTTTATTTTTAAAAAATATATATATATCAGTTTTCTTTAATATCCAAGAGAATTTTTAAAATAGCAATTCACCCCCTCTTGGTTAGCTTTGGGACATTTGCATAGGTATAACAACATATATGGACTTTATAATTGACGCATAAAATACATAACATAATACGGAGCAAATGTGATGCTCCTTATGTTTCTTGGAAGAAAGTCCCAAAAAAAGTGCAGGACATATGTTTTAGAGAGTTTGATGTTAGTTATTATACAAATATGAGTTATATTATATCTTTTTTACTTATATATATATATATATATATATATATATATATATATATATATATATATATATATATATATATATATATATATATATATATATATATATATATATATATATATTATATGTTTTTAAACGCAAAAAGATTTTGTTGGCTGCCTTAGCACAAAAACAAAATCAAAATTTTTTTTAAGATGCTTAGGTTGACTCACATGCGAAACATGTTTACATATATTACAAAGTCAAGCGAGCGACCACTCTAGAATGGTGAGAGTGTATGGGCTGAGTTGAATAGTGCTTAGGTTAGCCCAGAGTATACTAGTAGGAGGGACCATAATAGATATAATAGAGCTTCTGATATTGGGGGCATGGGTAGTCCCCTTCATACTATAGGTTAAGTTCCACATACTGAGCACAGAAGACATTTCATAAGGAATTTTAAAATATTTTAATAATTTACTTTAATATGAATACTAATATAAGTTTATTACGTATAAAAGTGTTTGGTACAGAATTGACCCCTATTGTATTACATTGTCATACCCAAATGGAAAGGTGACGTATAAACATCATTTTTTTTGCTGGAATTGCTCTGGAAACATCGCTGTAAATGTTTTAGATGGAAAATTTTTATCGGTTTAGATTTTCCAATGCACGAATTACCGTATGTTTAGTTTTTGTCGAAAATTTAGAATTTTTTAGTAAATTTCTATTGTTACTGGCGAATTTTGTTCGCTGGTAACAGGACATTTTCCTATGGTGCTAGTAATATAAGTGATTAATAGTTTTGAGTTGTGTAATTTAGTCCTTAGAACTGCCGATTCATTTATAGATTTAAGCAAATTATACTTTACAATTAGATATCATACAAAATAACCATAAGAAGTTAATTCTTCTAGACGATCTAATAAAAAAGTAATCAAAACACACAGTATGATCAAGATCATATGGTGCGTTCTTTGAAAAAAGCAGTAGTCCAAGGTGTCATTCGGTATAACTTTTGATTATGGTTTATACAGTACTAATAGGTGTTTATAAAGTATGATTGTATGCTTAATATTATAACATACGATTTAAACTCGTTAAATGGCTAATAACACATGGATCGAATAATACAAAGATGTCGTACGGTTTGATCATCATTTATTGGTCAAATCTCGATCGTTGATTACATGAGTGGTGAGGAAGTGCAGAGTTGTGCTGATCATAGAATACAAAAGTAGATTATATAGTACAATGTGATTTTTTTAACCTTATTTTATGTGTGATGTTTAGGGAAGACTTTTACTAACTATCAACTTCAAACATATAAACCAAACAAATAAAAAGAATAAAACACAAAAAGGAAGAGATCATGAAACATAACAAACATATAAACACAATACATGTTGTTGATTACACTTTTACCTCAAATTAAGTATAAATGTCAATGACACCTAATCTAGTCCTGATTGTGCTAATGGTTGTTGAAACTCGTTCACTATGAATTAGGTTGTTAAACCTAAGCTTATGTCCCAAGGCTATCCAAGAGGGGGGGTGAATTGCTATTTAAAAATTTGTCCCTCTTTCGAATATTTTGAACCAAAAGTAAACTTTAATGAATTTTTAAAAATAGTTTTTCAACCACAATTTTTAGAATAGAAAAAGCAGAAAATAAAAAGCAGTAAAGAATAAAAGACACAAGATTTATAGTGGTTCGGTCAAAACTAGACCTACATCCACTCCCCCGAGGCATTCTCCGAGTATTGCACTAATACTAATAGTGACTCTCCTTTTGCACCTACAGCAAGGCGGAGAAGCCTTTACAAACACTCTTTCCACCACTACCCGGTGCGGCAGAGAACCGTCGTCTTTTTACACTATCCCCAGTGTTGGCAGAGAACTGTTCGTCCTGTCACACTCTCCTAGTGTTGGCAGAGAACCCTTCGTCCATTCACACTTTCCTAGTGTGGGCAGAGAACCCTTCATCCTTTCACACTCTCCTAGTGTAGGAAAAGAACCCTTCGTCCTTTCACACTCTTCTAGTGTGGGCATAGAACCCTTCGTCTATACACACTTTCCAAGTGTCAGCAGAGAACTAGATCTTCATGACATATCTCCTCACAAGAAATCTAGAAGTAAGAAAGAAAAGAGTGAAGTAATCATAATTCAAAAGCAAAGACTCTTACCTTTAAACTCCAAGTGAAGCCTTCACGCTCCAGTAGCAAGAATCCTTCTTCAAAACACTCTCTCACACTCTCTCTTTGACTCTTCTTTCAATAGACACGAATATCAATGGGCAAAAAGATTATGTGACAGTTTAGTTTGGACTATATATACGAAAGACATAAAAAACCATCTAAAAACTATAAATTTTCAAGTCAATACGAGTTGGATCGTCCCGTACGATCGTGAATCATCCTGGACGATTTTACTTAAGTGTGTTGGAAACGAACCTAATGTATATGAGTACAAAATGACTTCATCCACACATATCATCTCGTATAAACTAGGTTCGTCCAGTACGAACGGTTATTCCATAGGTCGGTTCCCAAAATCTGCAGAACAACACTTAATTTTTAGAGTCGGTTCACTTCGTCCTGGTATGAAGTTGAGGTTCATCCGGACAAAATTTTTATAGAGAGGAAATCGTCCCGGGATGAATACACTTCATCCTGGACGATATCAATCCAGAGAGCAACTCATCCTGGAACAAATACACTTTGTTTTGAACGAAAATTTTCCAAAGAACATTTCATCCTAGGATGAATACACTTCGTCCTGGACGATCAGGACTTAGAAAAATTTTCTTCGACCCCAGTTCATTCCATTGCTCTTTTAGAGGAGATAACTGATCTGATTTTCCCGTACAAACTATGTTTGTCCCGTACGATCAGTACAAATTTCTCAATATCTCCTTAAGTTTGTGTGTGTGTGTGTGTGTGTATTCACTCATTTACAATCACTCCCTCTCAAACTTAATTAAAACAAAAATTACAAGCTTCAAATTACAAGATATCTCATGCTGAATTTGATTTGAAGTCTTCATTAGTTTGTAGTTTGATTTTTCTGAAATGTTAGTACACACAATAGCAAAAATAAATTTTCAAAAAAAGTGTTAGGAGATAACTACACATAAAACAATAATATTTAGAATCATCAAAACTATACAAATTGCAAAAATTTAAAACATGCAAATAGCAACTCTCTTAACAATCTCCCCCTTTTTGATGATGGAAAAACAATTATTATTTGTTGGATTTTAAATTATAAGAATCTCCTAAACTCCCCTTAAATTGATGAATATATGAAAATAAGGAGGTATTGATTCAAAAATTTTGTTTTTCAAAAGTTTTTACACAAAACAAAACGATACGAACAAATAAACAAAATAAAATGATATGAACGAACAAACAAAAATAAAATGATATGAATGAAGAATAATATACGAACGAACAAACAATTTCTCTCCCTTTTTAACAATAGCAAAAAGTGAAGAAGAAAAAGACTTGAAATGTAAGCAGATATATGAAAAGCAATTGATAATTTAATCTTGAAAGTGATTTAAATAAGTTATGCAGATAAAATTAAAATATTAGACAAATCAAAAAAATTCATAGAATTTAAGAAGAGATATAACTTAGACAATAAAAAGAATTTATCAAAAGCATGGTTCAATTTAGACATTGATATAGAGAAAATCATTACAAGAAGGATGAATAAAAAATTGTATATTTCAAATTTCAATATGAAATATAAATGAACATAAGATCAATTTGAATTAAGAGAGTAAAAGAGTTTGGAAAGAAATAACAACCACATGTGGTGATTTGCGTATCTTTTTTTTATTTTTAAATTTGTGGCACATTTTTGTGCATCTTTTCACTTTGGGCTTATTTTGTGCCTCTTTTTCACATTGCGAAACTTTGAGCATTACTTTTGATTTTTGTACATCTTTACAATTTTCAAGAGTAATAGTATTCTTTCCAAAAATAATAATCTAAAATTTTAAATCTTTCTAAGTGCATAAATATTAATTGATAAGTGGAATACAAAATAAGAAAAGCATCACACTTGCAATAATAATATTAACAATAATGTAGTCTAAATAAGAGACATTGATTGATAATCTTAATAACATCAAGTTATAAGCAAAACTTAAATTTAGAAAATTTAGATTTTCTAATGAATTTAATTTTAACTTGCAATTCAAGATATATCACAATTAAGATTAAAAAATCTAATGATTTTCATAATGCTACCACACAATTCAATAATATTAAAGCCAAAAAACACAAGATCATATATTGATATCAATGTGATGAAAATACAATCTAACTCAAGATATCAATATGAAAAAACCAAAATAAAATACATCAAACTTCCTAAAAACAACAATAAACACACAAACTACAAAAAAACACATAAAAGCAAATGCAACTATCACTGAGCTGGACCCTGATCTGGAGGAGGAGGAGCTGCAGTACCAAAGATGTTAAAATATGTACTCATCATCATCATATTGGTGCTGATATCATTCATTTGCTCCCTCATAAAACCCATGTCATGTTGATATTGAACATCCTGCTATTGAAGATGAGCCTCAATTTGATCAAAATGTTAATCAAAATGAGTCTCTAGTCGATCAAATCTTTGAACCAAATCCTGATAATTTGGTTCATTAGCGGGTGCAGGAGCAACTTCTGGTTCTTCCTCTGTATCACTTATGACATGAGTTCTACTTGGTTCTTCTTTGAAGATCGCTCTAAATGATCCGTCATTGTAGTAGAGTGATTCTTCAAACTCTTTATCAGGATGAACCAAATTGTATTTCTTCTCCAGAATGTAGGCAACAAGATGTTCTAAGGAGGTATTCTTCATTCTCTTATGCTCTACATGTCTAATTTCAGACAGCCCATAAAGATAGTCAAGGATAAGTTGGGCTTCATCTATTTGTTCTTTAGTCATGATCAAGAAAGCCACCATAGTAAGAAGATGGGTACTGTTGATCCTATCACCAACTTTAGGAATTATAGAAGTTCTAAGGACATGCTGGATGATTCGTGCATTACGAACTAGACCGGATACTCTTGCCACATGTTCGTTCACATTGTTCCCTCTCATCAAATTATTAATTTCAGACCATGAATAATCATGAGTGTTGATCAAATGATGGGCTCTGGCTCCGTCTATCCTTAAGTTCAAAAAGGCTTCTAAGTCATGCTTGGTGATTTCAACGTTTTGTTTGAAGACATAGGAACGGATTATAGAGTGGTCAGAATTAAAAGACATGTTGGCTAGGAAGAAATGGAAGGTTTCCTTATTGTAGAGATGGACTAGGGTAAGGATAAAACCAAATTGAGTTGAAGCAAATAAGTTCATTACCTGAAAGGTAATTTGTTCTTGGATAAGGATTCTTGAGGGGGTGATTTTGGCGGAAGCAAACCTAGGAAAAGAATCCTCATTTCCTTTGAAAAGAAAGTTCTCGGATGAATTCCTATGAGGTTTCTTGGCCAGAACATTTTGGCGCTTGCTTGAACTTGCCATTTGATAAAGATCTAGAGAACGAAAGGGATTGAAGGCAATGTTTAGAGTGTGACTATTGAGTTAAAAAGACTGCCTATTATTAAAAAAATGATACTTTTGTATCGAACGAAACAAGTTCATCCCATACGAAATTTTCAATTCATCCTGCACGAAACAATTTCGTATGGACGATCCAAAGCATCAAAGCATCAAATTGAAACAGCTTTTTGTAATCAACACAACTTACGAAGTGTCCTTTCGTACATACTTTTGACCAGTCTGATTGTACAGACGAACATGTGTTCCTCCCGGGACGATCAGAACTTATATCATTTTAATGGTAATTGAAATCATCCCCTACAACAAACCGACATGTGTTCGTCCAGACAAACCAAAGGTTCGTACGTACGAAGTTCGTATTAAAAACTACCTTATCCATTCAATCGCTTTAGTCACTCATCCTGTCATTTGAAAAACATTTCATCCCAGACGATCATGATGATCGTACAGACGAAGTAACTAATAAACATTGAACACAGCATACAAAACAGTTTAAAATCCGATAGTTTGACACATTACACACATCGTCCCTTACAAAAAACTTTCATCCCGAACGATTGTCACAAAAAAAATTGAAAACAAAGACACAAAACACAGTAAAAACACAAAACAACGAAGAAACACAAACTCTAAAAGAAAAATCACACATACAAAATTAAAAACTCATAAAGAACACAAAAATATTTAATTAGAAAATAAATATCAATGTTGCAAAAACATTTTTATTTAAGCATTCAAATCAATCGCACCAAGCCTTATTCTTAATGTACTGAAAGTATCAAAGGCTAAAGGTTTTGTAAAAATGTCTGCAAGTTGATTTTTAGTAGAAACATGATTGAGTTCAATTTCTCCTTTGGATACATGATCCCTTATGAAAAGATGTCTTATGTCTATGTGTTTCATTCTTGAATGTTGAATAGAGTTTTTAGAAATGTAAATAGCACTAGTGTTATCACAATAAATTAGAATAGAGCCTATAGTCAATCCTAAATCAATCAACTGTTGTTTCAACCAAAGTACTTATGCCACACAACTTCCTAATGCAATGTATTCAGCTTCAGCAGTAGATAGGGCTACTGAATTTTGTTTTCTATTGGACCAAGAGACTAAAGAAGTTCCAATGAATTGACATGTTCCAAAAGTGCTTTTCCTATCTACCCTATAGCCTGTAAAGTTAGAATCTGAATAACCAATTATTTCAAATGAAGAGCTAAACTTTGGATACCAAATTCCTAAGTTCTGAGTTCTTAACAGATATCTTAAAATCCTTTTCACTGCTGTCAAATGTGATTCTTTTGGATCTGATTGAAATCTAGCACACAAACAGACAATAAACAGGATATCAGGGCGGCTAGCTGTCAAGTAAAGCAATGATCCAATTATCCCTCTAAATTTCTTTTAATCAACAGATTTTCTCTTAGAGTACTTATCCAACTGAACTGAGGAACTCATTGGTGTACTAACAGGTTTAGTATTATCCATTTCATACTTTTTGAGAATGTCCTTAATATACTTTGACTGACTAAGAAATGTACTTTCCTCAATTTGCTTAATGCTAAATCCTAGAAAGTAACTCAAATCTCCCATTAGACTCATCTCAAATTCATTACTCATTGTTTTAGAAAAATCATCACAAAGATTTTTATTTGAATATCCAAAAATGATATCATCCACATAAATTTGAATAATGAGTATATCATTTTCACATTTCTTCAAAAAGAGAGTTATATCCACACTTCCTTTTTCAAAAGATCTTTCAAGTAGGAAGGTGCTCAACCTCTCATACCACGCCCAAGGTGCCTGTTTCAATCCATATAATGTCTTTTTCAACTTGAAAACATGATTCAGGTATTTAGAATTTTCAAAACATGGAGGTTGTTCTGTAAAAATATCCTCTTGAATTACCCAATTTAAAAAGACACTTTTGACATCTATTTCAAATAATTTAAATCCTCTAAAATAGGCAAAGGCTAGCAAAACCTTAATTTCTTCAAGTCTAGCTACAGGGGCAAAAGTCTCCTTAAAATCAATCACTTCAATCTGATTATACCCCTTTGCAACTAATCTAGCCTTATTTCTAATGACTACTCCTGAGTCATTCATTTTGTTTTTGAATACCCACTTAGTTCCAACTACACTTTGATACTTTTGTCTTGTAGTTAATTGCCAAACTTTATTTCTTATAAATTGATTCAACTCTTCTTGCATGGCCAAAATCCAAAATTTATCAGAAAGTGCTTGATCAATATTAGTGGGTTCTATAGTTGAAATGAAGGCTGAATGATTGTCTTCTTTGTTTAATCCTCTCCTAGTCCTTACTGTTGAGATTCGTTCACTAAGAATTAGATTGTTAAACCTAAGCTTATGTCCCAAGGCTATCCAAGAGGTGGGGTGAATTGGTATTATTATTATTTTTTTAAAATTATCCCTCTTGAGTATGTTGAACCGAAAATAAACTTTAATGAATTTTTAGAAAAAGTGTTTCAACCATAATTTTTTGGAACAAAAACAAAATGCGGAAAATAAAAAGCAGTAAAAATAAAAGACACAAGATTTATAGTGGTTCGGTATAAACCATACCTACATCCACTCCCCGGATGCACCCTCCGAGTTTTGCACTAATACCAATAATGTCTCTCCTTTTGCACCCACAGCAAGGCGGAGAAGCCTTTACAAATACTCTTTCCACCACTACCCGGTGCAGTAGAGAACCGTTGTCCTTTTACACTATCCCAAGTGTTAGCAGAGAACTGTCGTCATTTTACACTATCCCTAGTATTGGAAGAGAACCTTCCGTCCTTTTACACTCTCCTAGTGTGGGCAGAGAACCCTTCTACCTTTCACACTCTCCTAGTATGGGCAGAGAACCCGCGGTTGTTTACACTCTGTAAGTGTCGGCAGAGAACCGGATCTCCTTGATAGATCTTCTCATAGAAGGAAAGAAGAAAAGAGTGAAGTAATCTCAAATCACAAGTAAAGATTCTTACCTTTGAACACCAAGCGAAGCCTTCACGCTTCAGTGGCAGGAATCCTCCTTTGAATGCTCTCTCACACTCTCTCCTTGACTCTTCTTTCAATAGGCACGAAGATCAAATGGAAAAATGATTGGGTGGCAGTCTATATTGGACTATATATAGGAGAGACAAGAAAAATCATCCAAACTGCAAATTTTTCAAGTCAACATGAAATGAATCATCCAGTACGATCATGGATCATCCTGGACGGTTTTACTTAAAGTGTCGGAAATGATCCTAATGAATATTAGTACGAACTATGTTCGTACATGATCATCGTCCCGTACGAACTAGGTTCGTCCGGTATGATCAGTTATACCATAGGTCGGTTCCCAAATAACTACATGGACGTAACCAAATTTGGTAAGTCTGTTCTCATCATCCTGGGACGAATAAGACTTCGTCTGGATGAAATTTTTATAGAGAAGAAATCGTCCTGGCACGATAATGAACTTCGTCTGAACAAAATTTTTTCAGAGAAGAATTCGTCCTAGGACGATTTGTATTTCATCTGGATAAAATTTTTACAAAGAAGAAATCGTCTTGGCACGATTATAGATTTTGTCTGAACAAAATTTTTACAGAGCCTAACTCGTCCTGGGACGAAAGTAATTTCGTCCTGGACGATCAGGACTTAGAAAAATTTTCTCTAACTCCTGTTCATTCCATTGCTGTTACGAGGAGAAAACTGACTTGATCGTCCCGTATGATTTATATTCGTCTTGGATGATCAGTACAAATTTTGTAAATTCTCCTTAAGTGTGTGTGTGTATTTTTATTCATTCAATTACAATCACTCCCTCTAATTCAAGGCACAATTTAAAGCTTCAATTTGCAAAGAATTGTTTGCTGAAATTGAATTGAAGTCTTCATAGTTTGGAGTTCAATTTCCCTGAAATGTTAGTACACACAAGAGCAAAAATAATTCTTCCAAAAAGTGTTAGGAAATAATTGCACATAAAACAATAATATTTGAAATCATCAAAACTATACAAGTTGCAAGAATGTAACATATGCAAATAGCAACTCTCTTAACAATCTCTCTCTTTTTGATGATGGCAAAATAATTATTGTTTGTAGTATTTCAAATTTTAAGAATCTCCTAAACTCCCCCTGAATTGATGAATGCATGAAAATAAGGAGGCATTGATTCAAAAATTAATTTATTTTTAAAAAAATTTATACCAAACAAAATAACAACATAATCACAAAAAAAAATGAACACAAGATACAAAACTCACAAGACACAATTCAACAAATAAATTCTCCCCTTTTTGACAACAGCAAAAAGTAAAGAAAAATAACTTGAAGTAAAAGTAGAGATATGAAAATCATTTGATAAAATAATCTTAATAGTGATTGAAATATGTTATGCAAATAAAATTAAAACACTAGGCAAATCATAGAAAATTAATATAATTTAAGAAGTGATATAACATAGATAATAAAAGAATTTATCAAAGACATGAGTCAATTTAGACACTAAGATAGAAAATATCATTGCAATAAGGATGTATGAAAAATTGTATATTTCAAGTTTCATTATCAATTATAATTGAACATAAGATCAATTTGAATTAAGAGATTAAAAGAGTTTGGAAAGAAATAACTACCACATGTGGCGCTTTGCGCATCTTTTCATAATATCATTTTTATTTTGGGCTTATTTTGTGCCTCTTTTTTACTTTGCGAACCTTTGTGCATTCCTTTTGATTTTTTTTATTGTACTTTTACACAATTTGCAAGAGTAATTTTATTCTTTCCAAAAATAATAATCTAAAAATTTCAAATCTCTCTAAGTATATAAATAATGATTGATAAGTGAAATATAAAATAAGAAAATATCATAGTTGCAATAAGAATATTAATAATTATACAGTCTAAAGAAGAGACATGAAATTGATAAATCTAATAATATCAAGTTATAAACAAAACTTAAACTTATAATAACTAGATTTTATAATGAATTTAATTTTTCTTGCAATTTAGGTTATAGCACGATTAAGATTAAAAAATTTGATGATTTACATAAAGTCTAACAAGTATTTCAAAAGTAAATTTAAATCAAAATACAAGAACTTATATTGATATCATTTTAAAAATTATAAGGATTCATTCACAATATCAACACAATAATTAAAATAAAGAAGAAATACATAAAAACTACTAAAAGCAAACAACAACTGACACATAAATAATAACAATACAAACTCAAAACATAAAGTGCAACAATCACTCGGACGGTCCCTGATCTGGAGGAGGAGGAGGAGCACCACCAAAGAGGTTAAAATATGTACTCATCATAATTTCATTGGTACTAATATCATTCATTTGCTCCCTCATATAGCCCATGTCATGTTGATATTGAGCAACCTGCTGCTGTAAATGAGACTTAATTTTATCAAGGCGATGATCAAAATGAGTCTCTAACTGATCAAATCTTTGAACCAAATTCTGATAATTTGGTTCATTTGCAGGAGCAGGTGCACCTTCAGGCTCTTCTTCTGTATTACTGATGGCATATACTTTTCCTGATTCCTCCTTGAAGATCGCTCTAAATGATCCTTCATTGTAATAGAGCGGTTCTTCATACTCTTGATCAGGATGAACCAAGTTATACTTCTTTTGCAGAACATAGGAAACTAAGTGTCCTAAAGTAATATTTCTTTTTCTTTTCTGTTCTGCATGGCCAATTTTAGAAAGCCCATAAAGATAGTCAAGAATAAGTTGGGCTTCATCTATAGGTTCATTTGTCATGATTAGAAAAGTCACCATAGAGAGAAGGGGGGTAATATTGACTCTATCACCAGCTTTTGGAATGATTGAAGTTCTAAGAACATGCTGGATGATGCGAGCATTACGTACAAGACCAGATACCCAAGCCACATGCTCAGTTAAACCATTTCCTCTAATCACCATATTGATTTCATACCATTTATATGTATCATTGGTGATTAAGGTATGGGCTCTACTCTCCTCAGTCCTTAAATGTATAAAAGCTCCTAAGTCGTGTTTAGTGATTTCAACTTTTTATTTGAAAACAAAGGAGCGAATCATAGAGTGGTCAGAATTGAAGGACATATTGGCTAGAAAATAGTGGAAGGTTTCCCTGTTATAGAGGTGGACAAAAGTAAGGATAAATTGAAACTGATTCGAAGCAAATAAATGCATTAACTTAAAGGTAATATCTTCTTAAATTAAAATTCAGGAAGGAGCGATTTTGGTAGAAGTAAATCTAGAAAAAGAATCCTCATTTCCTTTGGACAGAAAGTTTTCGGACGAATTCCTATAAGGCTTCTTGACTAAGACATTTTGACGCTTGCTTGAACTGGCCATTTGAAAGTGATCTAGAGTAAGAAAGAAGTTTGAAAGTGATGTTTAGCATGTGACTATTGAGTTAAAAAGCTAACCTATATATTGAAAATGACATGTTTGTACAAGACGAAAATTTTTTGTCATGTACGAAAATTCTTGATTGTTCCATACGAAATTATTTCGTACAGACGATCCAATATGACCAGAATGAAATGGCTTTTTATAATCAACGCGACTTACGAAGTGTCCTTTCGTATATACTTTTGACCAGTCTGATCGTACAAACGAACACGTGTTTGTCCCGAGATGATCAGAACTTATATCATTTTAATGACAGTTGAAATCATCCCATACATCGAACCGACATGTGTTTGTCCAGACAAACCAAAGGTTCGTACAGACGAAGTTCAAATTAAAAACTGTCTTATCCATTCAACCGCTCCATTCATTCATCCCGTCGTTTGAAAAATATTTCATCCTGGACGATCATGACAATCGTACAGACAAAGTACATTAAAATTGCACTTAAAATGGTTCAAAATCCCACAGTTTGTCATACTACACAAATCATCCCATACGAAACTATTTCGTCCAAGACGATGATGACTTAAAAAAATTTTTGCACTCAAACAAAAACTACAATTCAAAAACAAAACAAAATAGATACAAAAAATAACAAAGAAGCACAGACTCTAAAAAAAATCACACAAAAAAAATTATAAACACATAAAAAATATTTAATTAATAAACAACCATCAATATTGTAAAAACATTTTCATTTAAGCATTTAAATCAATCACACCAAGCCTTGTTCTTAATGCACTAAAAATATCAAAGGCTAAAAGTTTTATAAAAATGTCTGCAAGTTGATTTTCAGTTGTATCATGAATGAGTTCAATTTCTCCCTTGGATACAAGATCCCTTATAAATGATGTCTTATGTCTATGTGTTTGGTTCTTGAATGTTGAATAAATTTTTTAGAAATGAAAATAACACTAGTGTTATCACAATAAATTGGAATAGTGCTTATAGACAATCCTAAATCAATCAACTATTATTTCAACCAAAATACTTGTGCCACACAACTTCCTAATGCAATGTATTCAGCTTTTACAGTAGATAGGGCTACTAAATTTTATTTTCTATTGGACCAAGAGACTAAAGAAGTTTCAATGAATTGACATGTTCCATAAGTGTTTTTCATATCCACCCTAAATCCTGCAAAGTTAGAATCTGAATAACCAATTATTTTAAATGAAGAGCTAAACTTAGGATACCAAATTCCTAAGTTCTGAGTTCCTAACAGATATCTTAAAATTATTTTCACTGCTATCAAATGTGATTCTTTTGGATCTGATTGAAATCGAGCACATAAGCTAACACTAAACATGATATCGGGCCGGCTAGTAGTCAAGTAAAGTAAAGATCCAATTATCCCTCTAAATTTCTTTTGCTCAACAGATTTTCCTTTAGGGTCCTTATCCAACTGAACTGAGGAACTCATTGGTGTACTTACAGGTTTAACATTGTCCATTTCATAATTTTTGAGGATGTCTTTAACATACTTTGATTGACTTAGAAATGTTCCTTCCTCAATTTGCTTAATGGTAAAACCTAAAAAGTAACTTAAATTTCCCATTAGACTCATCTCAAATTCACTACTCATTATTTTAGAAAAATCATCACAAAGATTTTTATTTGAAATCCAAAAATGATATCATCCATGTAAATTTGAACAATGAGTATATCCTTGCCACATTTCTTCAAAAAGAGAGTTGTATCTGCACTTCCTTTTTCAAATGACCTTTCAAGTAGGAAGGTGCTCAACCTCTCATATCAAGCCCTAAGTGCCTGTTTTAATCCATATAATGCCTTTTTTAACTTGAAAATATGATTTTGGTATTTAGAATTTTCAAAGCCTAGAGGTTGTTCTACAAACACATCCTCTTGAATTACCCCATTTAAAAAGGCACTTTTGACATCAATTTGATACAATTTAAATCCTCTAAAATAGGCAAAAACTAGCAAAACCCTAATTTCTTCAAGTCTAGCTACAGGGGTAAAAGTCTCCTCAAAATCAATCCCTTCAATCTAATTATACCCCTTAACAACTAATCTAGCCTTATTTCTAATGACTACTCTTGAGTCATTCATTTTGTTTTTGAATACCCACTTAGTTCCAACTACACTTTGATCCTTTGGCCTTATAGTTAATTCCCAAACATTATTTCTTACAAATTGATTCAACTCTTCTTGCATGGCCAAAATAAAAAATTCATCAGAACTTGATCAATATTAGTGGGTTTTATAATTGAAATGAAGGCTGAATGATTGACTTCCTTATTTAATCCACGCCTAGTCCTTACACCTTCACTTGGTTCACCTATGATCAATTCCCTTGGGTGATTTTTAGAAAATCTCAAATCTCTAGGCAAAGGGATTTCTATCTCCAAATTTTCTTCCACATTTTCTTCCAAGTTTTCTTCCAAGTTCAATTTATCAATCTTTTGGGAGCTAATCTCAATTTCATCTTCTACAATATTTGGCTATTCCATATTTTCATATTCATCAAATACAACATGTGTGGTCTCCTCAATTACCAAAGTTCTTCTATTGAATACTCTATAAGATTTTCCAACATTTGAGTATCCAATAAAAATTCGTTCATCTGATTTTGGATCAAATTTTCCTAAGGCAGATTTTCCATTGTTATGAATGAACACCTTACAACCAAAAACATGCAAATGACACAAATTAGGTGTTCTACCTTTTAGTAACTCATAGAGTGTTTTATTCAATTTAGATCTTACATTTACCTTATTCAGAATATAACATGCTGTGCTAACCGCCTCAGCCCAAAAATATTTAGGAAGTGAATATTCTGCCAACATTACTCGGGCAGCTTCTATTAATGTTCTATTTTTCCTTTCGACTACCTCATTCTACTAAGGGGTTCTAGGTGCAGAAAAGTTGTGATCAATTCTTTTTTCCTTACAAAATTCTTAAAATCTCTCATTTTTAAATTCTCCTCCATGATCATTTTGAATAGAAATAATTTCACACCCTAATTTTCTTTGAATCCAAGTCAAAAAATTTCTAAATTTCTCAAATGATTCACTCTTATGAAATAGAAATCAAACCCATGTGAATCTAGAGTAATCATCCACAATCACAAATCCATATACCTTCTCTCCTAGACTCACAGTTCCAACTGGTCCAAAAAGATCCATATATAAAATTTCTAATGGTTTATTAGTTCTAAGATCCTTATTGGACTGAAAGAGGACTTCACATGCTTTCCTAATTGACATGCATCATAAAGGTGGTTCTTAGTAAAGTCTAGTTTTGGTATACCTCTCACTAAGTTTTTTTGGGTAATTCTCCTAAGGTTTTTCATGCTAGAATAAGAAAGTCTTCTATGCCAAAGCCATAACTCATTAGATACAGTTTTTAAACAAAAAATAGAATGAATTTGAATGCAATTTAAATCTAGCATATAAATCTTGTTTACCATTTTTCCATTCAAAACATCTTTATCATTTAGGTTTAATATGCAGCTAGTAGGAAAAAATTTTACACAGTAACCTTTATCACATAGCTGACTTATACTTAACAAATTATGTTTTAAGCCTTCAATCAATAATACATTATCTATGAAAAAATTCTTTAAATTTCCAATTCTACCTGTCCCAACCATCTTTCTTGTGGTGTTATCTCCAAGTGTAACCTTGCCTCCACGCCTGACTTCCAGCATTATGAATTGAGTAGTATCTGCAATCATGTACTTTGAACATCTACTGTCAAGGTACCATATGCTATCACGAGATCTTGTGTAAGAGCAACCCTCTTCTTGATCTAACTGATCAAGACTATCATCCATTAAGCACAAATTAGTGACTTCCTCTTCTTTTTTAGTCTCTGGTGAATCTAAAGCTGAGTCCGCCCAGAAAGCTTTTTGAAACTTCTTTCTACCCTTCTTTACAGTAGGTTTCTCCTCTACCTTCTCCTTGCTAGCATTGGCTTTGAGTTTAGGGCAATCTGTCTTTATATGTCAAGATTTTCTACACTCATAGCAAATTACATCATTTGAAACCTTGATATTTCTATTGAATTTACCTCTAGTCCTTTATTGGTGTTTCTTCTGCTTCCTCTTCAAAAAGCTTATAAATTGTCTAGTCATGAATGCGATGTCTTCTCCATCCACAGGTTGTGAGTGTTCACTGTCAAACTCTTTCACATTCAGTGATATATTCTTCTCCCTTCGTGGTTCACCTGCATCAATTTTTATTTGGCTAACTCCTTGCTCATAAGCAATAAGCGAACCAAGAAGATTGTCAATAGAATAAATGTTTAAATCCTTAGACTCTATAATTGCAGTAATTTTAGCATCATATGCAGTGAGTAAGCAACGAAGAATCTTATTAACCATTTCAGCATTTATCAACTCCCTACCCAATGCATGCAAAGAGGTGACTATTTGTGTGAATCTTGTGTACATATACGAAATATATTCAATTGGTTTCATGCGAAGCAGTTCATAATCATGCAATAAGATATTGAGTCTCGATTGTTTAACCTCATTAGTCCCCTCATATGTTATACAAAGTCTATCTCATATGTCCTTTCCACTTTTGCAAGTGAAAACCCGCATGTAGTCTTCTGATTTTAAAGCACAAAAGAAACTATTCAAGTATTTGGCATTTAGTTGTACTAAGTCACGTTCTTCTACTATTCAGTCTACAAAAGGTGTTTCAACTCTAACTCCATCAACTAATCTAGTTGGCTTTTTATATCCTTCCTGAACTAAGATCCACATACGATAATCAAGTGACTGTAAGAAAGTAGACATGCGTGTTTTCCAAAAATCAAAAGGTATATTGTCAAACAGTAGAGGTCTAGTAATAGAGTAACCCTCATGTGTATTTCGATTTCCAAATGTATCCATTTACGTTAATAAAAAAGTAGTCTAAACTTATGAATTTAAAACAAAGCTCTGATACCACTTGTTGAGATTCGTTCACTATGAATTAGGTTGTTAAACCTAAGCTTATGTCCCAAGGCTATCTAAGAGGGGGTTAAATTGGCATTATTAATTATTTTTTAAAAAAAAATATCCCTCTTGAGTATGTTGAACCGAAAAAAAATTTTAATGAATTTTTAAAACAAAGTTTTTCAACCATAATTTTTTGGAACAAAAATAAAATGCGGAAAATTAAAAGTAGTAAAAATAAAAGATAATATTTATAGTGGTTCGGTCTAAACCAGACCTACATCCACTCCCCGCAGGAACCCTCTGAGTATTGTACTAATACCAATAGTGTCACTTTTTTTGCACCCACAGTAAGGCGGAGAAGCCATTATAAACACTCTTTCCACCACTACCCGGTACGGCAGAGAACCGTCATCCTTTTACACTATCCAAAGTGTTGGCAGAGAACCATTATCCTTTTACACTATCCCTAGTGTTGGCAGAGAACCTTCCATCCTTTCACACTCTCCTAGTGTGGGCAGAGAACCCTTTGACCTTTCACACTCTCCTAGTGTGGGCAGAGAACCCGCAGCTATTTACACTCTCCAAGTGTCGGCAGAGAACCGAATCTCCTTGACAGATCTTCTCACAAGAATTTTAGAAGGAAAGAAGAAAAGAGTGAAGTAATCTTAAATCATAAGTAGAGATTCTTACCTTTGAACATCAAGCGAAGCCTTCACACTTCAGTGGCAGAAATCCTCTTTTGAATGCTCTCTCACACTCTCTCCTTGACTCTTCTTTCAATAGGCACGAAGATCAAATGGGAAAAAGATTGGGTGGCAGTCTAAATTAGACTATATATAGGAGAGACAAGAAAAACTGTCCAAAACTACAAATTTTTTAAGTCAACACGAAATGAATCATTCTGGACGATTTTACTTAAAGTGTCGGAAACGATCCTAATGAATATTGGTACGAACTATGTTCGTACATGATCATCGTCCCGTACGAACTAGGTTCATCCGGTACGATCAGTTATACCATAGGTTGGTTCCCAAATAACTGCATGGACGTAACAATATTTGGTAAGTCAGTTCTCATCGTTCTAGGACGAACAGGACTTCGTCTGAACAAAATTTTTACATAGAAGAAATCGTCCTGGCACGATAATGGACTTCGTCTGAATGAAATTTTTTCAGAGAAGAATTTATCCTGGGATGATTTGGATTTTGTCTGGATAAAATTTTTACATAGAAGAAATCATCCTGGCACGATTATAGATTTTATCTGAATGAAATTTTTACAGAGCCTATTTCATCCTGGGATGAAAATAATTTTGTCTTGGACGATTAGGACTTAGAAAAATTTCCTCCAACTCCTGTTCGTTCCATTGCTCTTACGGGGTGAAAACCGACCTGATCGTCCCATACGAACTATATTCATCCCAGACGATCAGTACAAATTTGTAAATTCTCCTTTAAGTGTGTGTGTGTTTTTATTCATTCAATTACAATCACTCCCTCTCAATTCAAGGAACAATTTAAAGCTTCAATTTGTAAAGAATTATTTAATGAAATTAATTTGAAGTCTTCATAGTTTAGAGTTCAATTTCCCTGAAATGTTAGTATACACAAGAGCAATAACAATTCTTCCATAAAGTGTTAGGAAATAATTGCACATAAAACAATAATATTTGAAATCATCAAAACTATACAAGTTGTAAGAATGTAACATATGCAAATAGCAACTCTCTTAACACTTACACCCTCAATTGGTTCACCTATAATCAATTCCCTTTGGTGATTTTTAGAAAATCTCAAATTTTTAGGAAAAGGGTTTTCTATTTCTAAATTTTCTTCCAAATTTTCTTCTAAATTTATCTTATCAATCTTTTGGGAGTTAATCTCAATTTCATCTTCAACATTTGGCTCTTTTATATTCTCATATTCATCAAATACAACATGTGTAGTATCCTCAATTACCAAAATTCTTCTATTGAATACTCTATAAGATTTTCAACACTTGAGTATCCAACAAAAATTCCTTCATCTGATATTGGATCAAATTTTTTTAAGGCAGATTTTTCATTGTTATGAATGAACACCTTGCAACCAAAAATATGCAAATGAGACAAATATGCAACTTATTTATTTTAAATCTTATATTCATCCTTTTCAGAACATAACATGCAGTGTTAACCACCTCAGCCCAAAAATATTTAAGAAGTGAGTATTCTGCCAACATTGCTCGGGCGGCTTATATTAATGTTCTATTTGTCTTTTCGACTATCCTATTCTGCTGAGGGGTTCTAGGTGCAGAAAAATTGTGTTCAATTCCTTTCTCCTTACAAAATTCCTCAAATATCTCATTCTCAAATTCTCCTCCATGATCACTTTGTATAGAAATAATTTCACACCCTAGTTTTCTTTGAATCCAAGTCAACAAATTTCTAAATTTCTCAAATGATTCACTCTTATGAAATAAAAATCTTACCCATGTGAATCTTGAGTAATCATATGCAATCACAAATCCGTATATCTTCCCTCCTAGACTCACAGTTCCAACAGTTCCAAAAAGATTCATATGCAAAATCTCCAATGGTTTACTAGTTCTAAGATCCTTATTGGACTGAAAAGAGGACTTCACTTGCTTTCCTACTTGACATGCATCACAAAGGTGATCCTTAGTAAAGTCTAGTTTAGGTATACCTCTCACTAAGTTCTTTTTGGTAATTCTCCTAAGGTTTTTCATGATAGAATGACAAAGTCTCCTATGCCAAAGTCATGACTCATCAGATACTATTTTCAAACAAAAAGTTGTAGGAGATTGAATGCAGTTCAAATCTAGCATATAAACATTGTTTACCATATTTTTATTCAAAACATCTTTTCCGTTTAGGCTTAATATGTAACTAGTAGGGAAAAATTTTACACAATAATCTTTATCACAAAGCTGACTTATACTTAACAAATTATGCTTTAAGCCTTCAACCAATAACACATTGTCTATAAAAAAGTTCATAAGATTTCCAATCATACCTGTGTTGAGCCTAGTAATTAGGTTGTTAAGCCTAAGTTAATGTCCCAAGTCTACCAAGAGGGGGGGGTGAATTGATAGTTTTAAAAAATTTTAATCCCTCTTTGAATTTAAGTTGAACCGAAATGAAAATTTTTCTTTTAAGTTTTTCTAGAAAATGTTTTTCAACCACAGAGTTCTTAAAAATTAAAAATAAAATGCGAAAACGTACAAACTGTAAAGTAAATGACACCAGATTTATAGTGGTTCGGTCTATAACCAGACCTACATCCACTCCCCAGAGGCACCCTCTGAGTATTGCAGTAATACCAATAGTGACTCTCCTTTTGCACCCACAGCAAGGTGGAGAAGCCTTTACAACACACTCTTTTCACCACTACCCGGTGCAGCAGAGAACAGTCGTCCTTTTACACAATCCTCAGTGTTGGCAGAGAACCGTCCTTCCTTTCACACTCTCCTAGTGTGGGCAGAGAATCATGCCGTCCTTTCACACTCTCCTAGTGTGGGCAGAGAACCCTACCGTCCTTTCACACTCTCCTAGTGTGGGCAGAGAACCCTACAGCTGTTCACACTCTCCAAGTGTAGGAAGCGACCCTTACAGCTATTCACACTCTCCAAGTGTCGATAGTGAACCGGATCTCCTTGACAGATCTTCTCACAAGAAATCTAGAAGGAAGAAGGAAAAGAGTGAAGTAATCCCAATTCACAAGTAGAGATTCTTACCTTTGAACTCCAAGTGAAGCCTTCACGCTCCAGTGGTAGGAATCCTCCTTTGAATGCACTCTCACACTCTCTCCTTAGCTATTCTCTCAAGAGGCACGAAGATCAAAATGACAAAAAGATTGGGTGGCAGTTTAATTTGGACTATTTATACAAAAGACAAGAAAAATCGCCCAAAAACTGCAAATTTTCAATTATGTACGCAGTGGATCGTCCTGTACAATTGTGGATCATCTTGGACGATTTTACTTAAACGCTTTGAAACGACCCTATTTGTATATGTGTACGAAATGTCTTCGTACACGCTGATCGTCCCGTACGAACTAAGTTCGTCCGGTAAGAACGGTTATTACTAGGTCGGTTCTAGAAAACTGCTGAAAACCGTTCTAAGTCGGTTAATCGTCTGGATGAAAATTGGTTCGTCTGGACGAAATTTTTACAGAGACCAGATCGTCCTGGACGATAATTAATTTTGTCTGGACAAAAATTTTACAGAGAGCAACTCATTTTCTGACGATAATTAATTTCGTCTGGACAAATTTTTTTTTTGTTTTTCAAAAAAAAAAAATAAACAAAAATAACACAAGCCATAGACACAAAGTCATATACAAAATCAAAATACAAACAAAACAAACAAAACATACAAACACAAACAAAACAAATAAAACATACAAACACAATAATTTCTCCCCCTTTTTGACAACAATAAAAAGTGAAGAAGAAATAGACAAGAAATGTAAGTAATTATATGAAATTTATTTGAAAATTTAATCTAAATGGTGATTGACATAAGGTATGCAATCTAAAACTAATAACATTGGGTAAATCATCGAAATTCATAGAATTTAAGAAGTGATATAACATTGTAAGTAAGAATAATTTATCAAAAACATGATTCAATTTAGACATTTGAATATAGAAAATCATTACAAGAGAGATGAATAAAAATTCTATATTTCAAAGTTCAATAGAATATAAATGAACATAAGATCAATTTTAATTAAGAGATTGAAAGAATTTGGAAAGAAGAGAATTACCACATGTGGCGCTTTGCGCATCTTTTTCAAATTTTTTTTGGCACATTTTTGTGCATCTTTTGACATTGGGCTAATTTTGTGCCTTTTTTTCATATTTGCGAACCTTTGTGCATTCCTTTTGATTTTTGTACTCTTTTTACAATTTTCAAGAGTAATTGAAACCAATTCTTTCCAAGATCAATAATCTAAAATTTCAAATTTTTCTAAGTGCATAAATATCACTTGAGCAAAGAAATACAAAATAATAAAACATCTAAATTGCAATAATAATATTAATTTTTATGTAGTCTAAATGAATAGACATGAGATTAAAAATTCTAATTATGACAAGTTATAAACAAATTTTAAATTTAGAAAGACTATATTTTCTAATGTAATTAATCTTAAATCACAATCTAATTTAAGCACAATTAGGATTAAAAAGACTAATGAAATTCATAAGAACTAAACACATTTCAAAAACAATCCAAAATCAAAATCAACTACAACATATATTGATATTTATGAAAAGGATTACAGGATCATTTCATAATATCAATACAAAGGAAAATACACTAAAGTTTAAAACAAAGACAAACAAACACAACTAGAACAAACACTAAAGCAAACACAAAAATTACAAAATCAAAACAAAATTAAAACAAATAAACTAAGAGAACATAAATATCAATGTTGCAAAAACATTTTTATTTAAGCATTCAAATCAATAACACCAAGCCTTGTTCTTAATGTACTAAAGGTATCAAAGGCTAAAGGTTTTATAAAAATGTCTGCAAGTTGATTTTCAGTTGAAACATGAGTAAGTTCAATTTCTCCCTTGGATACATGATCCCTTATGAAATGATGCCTTATGTCAATGTGTTTGGTTCTAGAATGTTGAATAAGATTTTTGGAAATGCAAATAGCACTAGTATTGTCACAATAAATTGGAATAGTGCCTATAGTAAATCATAAATCAATCAACTGTTATTTTAACCAAAGTACTTGTGCCACACAACTTCCTAATGTAATGTACTCTGCTTCTGCAGTAGATAGGGATACCAAATCCCTAAGTTTTGAATTCCTAGTAAATATCTTAAAATCCTTTTCACTGCTGTCAAATGTGATTCTTTTGGATCTGATTGAAATCTAGCACATAAGCAAACACTGAACATAATATCTGGTCGGCTAGCAGTCAAGTAAAGTAAAGATCCAATAATCACTCTATATTTCTTTTGCTCAACATATTTTCCCTTAAGATTCTTATCCAACTGAACTGAGGAACTCATTGGTGTATTAACAGGTTTAGCATTGTCCATTTCATATTTTTTGAGGATGTCCTTAATATATTTAGTTTGACTAAGAAATGTACCTTCCTCAAGTTGCTTAATGCTAAATCCTAGAAAGTAATTTAAATCTCTCATTATACTCATTTCAAATTCACTACTCATTGTTTTAGAAAAATCATTACAAAGATTTTTATTTGAAGATCCAAAATGATATCATTCACATAAATTTGAACAATGAGTATATCCTTTTCAAATTTCTTTAAAAAGAGAGTTTTATCCACACTTCCTTTTTCAAAAGATCTTTCAAGTAGGAAGGTGCTCAACCTCTCATACCAAGTCCTAGGTGCCTATTTCAATCCATATAATGCCTTTTTTAACTTGAAAACATGATTTTGGTATTTAGAATTTTCAAAACCTTGAGGTTGTTCTACAAAAAAATCTTCCTCAATTACCCCATTTAAAAAGGCACGCTTGACATCCATTTGAAACAATTTAAAACCTTTAAAACAGGCAAAGGCAAGTAAAACCCTAATTGCTTCAAGTCTTGCTACAGGTGCAAAAGATCTCCTCAAAATCAATTCCTTCAATTTGATTATACCCCTTAGCAACTAATCTAGCCTTATTTCTAATGACTACTCTTGAGTCATTCATTTTATTTTTAAACACCCACTTGGTTCCAATAACACTTTAATCTTTTGGCCTTAAAGTTAATTCCCAAACTTTATTTCTTACAAATTGATTCAACTCTTCTTGCATGGCCAATATCCAAAATTCATTAGAAAGTGCTTGATTAATGTTAGTGGGTTCAATAGTTGAAATAAAGGCTGAATGATTGACTTCCTTGTTTAATCCACGCCTAGTTCTAACACCCTCACTTGGTTCACCTATAATCAATTCCATTGGGTGGTTTTTAGAAAATCTAAAATCTCTAGGCAAAGGGTTTTCTCTTTCCATATTCTCTTCCACATTTTTTTCAAAATTTATTCTATCTATCTTTTGGGAGTTTTCCTCAATCTCATCTTCAACAACATTTCGCTCTTCCAGATATCCAGATTCATCAAATACAACATGTGTGGTTTCTTCAATGACCAAAGTTCTTTTGTTGAATACCCTATAAGATTTTTCAATACTTGAATATCCAACAAAAATTCCTTCATCTGATTTTGGATCAAATTTTCCTAAGGTAGATTTTCCATTATTATGAATGAACATCTTGCAATCAAAAACATGCAAATGAGATAAAGTTGGTGTTCTACCTTTTAGAAACTCATAGAGTGTTTTATTTAAATTTTATCTCACATTCATCCTATTCAGAACATAGCATGCAGTGCTAACCGCCTCAGCCCAAAAATATCTAGGAAGTGAGTATTCTGCCAACATTGCTCGGGCGGCTTTTATTAATGTTCTATTTTTTCTCTCAACTACCCCATTTTGTTGAGGGGTTCTAGGTGCAGAAAAATTGTGATCAATCCCTTTTTCTTTACAGAAATTTTCAAATCTTTCATTTTCAAATTCTCCTCCATGATCACTTTGTATAGAAATTATTTCACTCCCTAGTTTCCTTTGAATCCAAGTAGAAAAATTTCTGAATTCCTCAAACGATTCACTCTTATGAATAAGAAATCTAACCAAAGTGAATCTTGTGAAATCATCCACTATAACAAATCCATATACCTTCCCTCCTATACTTACAGTTCCTACAGGTCCAAAAAGATCCATGTGAAGAATTTCTAATGGTTTACTAGTTCTAAGATCCTTATTAGACTTAAAAGAGGACTTCACTTGTTTTCCTAATTGACATGCATCACAAAGGTGGTCCTTAGTAAAGTCTAGTTTTGGTATACCTCTCATCAAGTTCTTTTGGGTAATTCTCCTAAGGTTTTTCATACTAGAAGGATAAAGTCTCCTATGTCAAAGCCATGATTCATCAGAAATAGTTTTCAAACAAAAAACAGTAGGAAATTGAATACAATTTAAATCTAGCATGTAAATATTGTTTACGCTTTTTCCATTTAAAATATTTTTCTCATTTAGGCTTATTATACAGCTAATAGGTAAAAAATTTACATTATAACCCTTATCACATAACTGACTTATGCTTAACAAATTAGGTTTTAAGCCTTCAACTAATAACACATTGTCTATGAAGAAGTTTTTTAAATTTACAATCATACTTGATCCAATCACTTTCTTTGTAGTATTATCTCCAAGTGTAACCTTGACTCCACTCCTGGCTTCCAGCATTACGAATTGAGCAGTATCTCCACTCATATGCTTTGAACATCCGCTATCCAGGTACCATATGCTCCCACGAGGTCTTGTGTGAGAGCACTCCTGCAAAACTCTCAAATGTTAGACCTGGGAACCCAAACAAGTTTGGGTTTACCTTTTAGAAATTTATAATCAGATGCATGTATGATATGTCTAGGTTTATGCATCTTACGTCTCCACACCAAATTAGATTTCTTCTTCAAAGTACAGGTGTGAGCTATATGTCCCAAAAATCCACAATTATTACATTTAACATTAAGAAAAATATTCCTAAGTTTTTTTCAATATGATTGTCTTCTAAGGGATTTCATGAATTTAGGATAATATTTAGGATTTGTAAAATCTTCAAGTTTAGGGGGTTTCCTATTATCCTCGTGAGCTCTTATTGTCAGTTTATATAATGAATTCATATCTTCCAAGATTCGATTTGTATAATTGATTCTATATATTTTTCTCTCTGATTCATCCTTAAAATTCTTAAATTCTTTTTCAAGATCAGCATAGGATGATTTTAAATTCTCAAAATTCTTATTCAAGTCATCATATTCATCAAGTAGTTTCATGTGGTTGTTATCTATTAATGCATGATCTTTCCTAAGGATTTCATGTTCTTTCTTAAGTTCTTCCAATTCTAAACTCAAACTAGCATGCACCTTTTTTTTTTCCTATATGCATCATGCATGTGTTCAAAAATTTCAAATAATTCATCATAGGTTAAGTCACATACCTCTTCTTGATCTGAGTGTTCAACATTATCTGTCATCAAGCAAAGGTTGGTGACTTCTTCTTCTTTTTGCCCTTCTTTACCATTGGTTTCTCCTCTACCTTCTCCTTGCTAGGAGTGGCTTTGAGTTTTGGGCAATCAGTCTTTATATGACCTGGTTTCATGCATTCATAACAAATTACTTCATTACAAACCTTGCCATTTCTGTTAAACTTACCTCTATTCCATTGCTGGCGTCTCTTCTGCTTCCTCTTTAAAAAGCTTCTGAATTGTCTAGTCATCAATGCAATATCGTCTTCATCCTTAGGTTGTGAGTGTTCACTCTCTGACTCTTCCACCTTTAGTGTAATATTCTTCTCCTTTCATGGTTCACCTGCATCAATCTTTCTTTGACTTACTCCTTGCTCATAAGCAATGAGTGAACCAAGAAGATTGTCAATAGAATAAATGTTTAGATCTTTAGACTCTGTAATTACAGTAATTTTAGCATCATAAGCAGTAGGTAAACAACGAAGAATTTTATTAACCATTTCAGCATTAGTTAATTCCCTACCAAGTGCATGCAAAGAAGAGACTATTTGTGTGAATCTCTTGTACATGTCAGAAATAGATTCATTTGGTTTCATGCGAAACAATTCATAGTCATGTAACAAGATATTGAGTCTTGATTGCTTAACCTCATTAGTCCCTTCATAAGTTATACAAAGTCTATCCCATATGTCCTTTCCACTTTTGCACGTGGAAACTCGCATGTAGTCTTCATATTTTAAAGCACAAAAGAAGCTATTTAAACATTTGGCATTTAGTTGTGCTAAGTCACGTTCTTCTATAGTCCAATCTGCAAAAGGTATTTCTACCCTAACTCCATCAACTAATCTAGTTGGTTTTGTGTAACCTTAATGGACTAGGATCCACATACGATAATCAAGTGACTATAAAAAAGTAGACATGCGTATTTTAAAAAAATCAAAAGGTATATTGTCAAATAGTGGAGGTCTAGTTATAGAGTAACCTTCAGGTGTGTTTTGGTTTCCGAATGTAGCCATCTACGTTAATCAAAAAGTAGATTAAACTTATGATTTCGAAATAAAGCTCTGATACCACTTGTTGAGTCTAGTAATTAGGTTGTTAAGCCTAAGTTAATGTCCCAAAGGCTACCAAGAGGGGGGTGAATTGGTAGTTTAAAAATTTTAAGCCCTCTTTTAAAATTATGTTGAACCGAAATAAAAATTGTTTCTTTTTAAGTTTTGTAGAAAAAGTTTTTCAACCACAGAGTTTTTAAGACTTAAAAAATAAAATGCGGAAACGTAAAAAACTGTAAAGTAAATGACACCAGATTTATAGTTGTTCGGTCTATAACCAGACCTACATCCACTCCCAGAGGCACCCTCTGAGTATTGCACTAATACCAATAGTGACTCTCCTTTTGCACCCACAGCAAGGCGGAGAAGCCTTTACAACACACTCTTTTCACCACTACTCGGTGCGGCAGAGAACCGTCGTCCTTTTACACAATCCCCAGTGTTGGCAGAGAACCGTCCGTCCTTTCACACTCTCCTAGTGTGGGCAGAGAACCCTTCCATCCTTTCACACTCTCCTAGTGTGGGCAGAGAACCCTACCGTCCTTTCACACTCTCCTAGTGTGGGCAGAGAACCTTATAGCTGTTCACACTCTCCAAGTGTAGGAAGCAACCCTTTCGGCTATTCACACTCTCCAAGTGTCGACAGTGAACTGGATCTCCTTGACAGATCTTCTCACAAGAAATCTAGAAGGAAGATGGAAAAGAGTGAAGTAATCCCAATTCACAAGTAGAGATTCTTACCTTTGAAGTCCAAGTGAAGCCTTCACGCTCCAGTGGTAGGAATCCTCCTTTGAATGCACTCTCACACTCTCTCCTTAGTTATTCTCTCAAGAGGCACGAAGATCAAAATGACAAAAAAAATTGGGTGGCAGTTTAATTTGGACTATTTATACAAAAGACAAGAAAAATAGCCCAAAAACTACAAATTTTCAATTCTGTACGCAGTGGATCGTCCCGTACGATCGTGGATCGTCCTGGACGATTTTACTTAAACGCTTTGAAATGACTCTATTTGTATATGTGTACGAAATGTCTTCGTACACGCTGATCGTCCCGTACGAACTAAGTTCGTTCGATACGAACGATTATTACTAGGTCGGTTCTAGAAAACTGCTGAAAACCATTCTAAGTCGGTTAATCGTCTGGACGAAAATTTGTTCGTCTGAATGAAATTTTTACAGAGACCAGATCGTCCTGGATAATAATTAATTTCTTCTGGACAAAAATTTTACAGAGAACAACTCATTTTATGACGATAATTAATTTTGTTTGGATGAAAATTTTACAGAGACTTGATCATCCTAGACGATAATTAATTTCGCCTGGACGAAAATTTTACAGAGAGCAACTCATTTTCTGACGATAATTAATTTTGTCTCGATGAAAATTTTATAGAGACCAGATTGTCCTGGACGATAATTAATTTCGTCTTGACGAAAAGGACTTAGAAAATTTTTCAAGCCAGTTCCTATTCGTTCTATGTGCTCAATAGGAGATAACTGTCTAATCGTCCCGTACGATCTGATATCGTCCTGTACGATCAGTATAAATTTTATATGATCTCCTTATATATGTGTGTATATTTTTATTCACTCAATTACAATCACTCCCTTTCAAATTTAATTCAAGAAAAAGTACAAGCTTCAAATTCACAAAGTATCTCATGTTGAATTTGATTTGAAGTCTTAGTAGTCTGGAGTTTAATTTTTTTGAAATGTTAGTACACACAAGAGAAAATATAAATCTTCTAAAATTATTAGGAGATAACTACACATTTGAATAATAATGTTTGGAATCATCAAAACTATAGAAGTTATAAAAATGAAAAGCATGCAAATAGCAACTATCTTAACAAACTGATCTAACCACCTTCTTTGTATTATTATCTCCAAGTGTAACCTTTCCTCCACTCCTGGCTTCCAGAGTTATGAATTGAGTAGTATCTCTAGTCATACGCTTTGAACATCCGCTGTTCAGGTACCATATGCTCTCACGAGGTCTTATGTGAGAGTGACCCTGCAAAATTATCAAACGTTAGACCTGGAAACCCAAACAAGTTTGAGTTCTCTTTTTGGCAATTTATAATCAGATGCATGTATGATATATCTAGGTTTATGTATCTTAGGTCTCCTTACCAAATAAGTTTTCATCTTCAAAGTACAGGTGTGAGTTATATGTCCAAACAATCCATAATTATTACATTTTACTTTTGGAAATGGTTTTTTAAGTCTTCTAACATTCATCTATCTTTTTAGGGATTGCATAAATTTAGGATACATAATAGGATTAATAAAATCTTCATGTTTAGGGGGCATCATATTATCCTCGAGAGCTTTTATCGTTAGTTTGTAAAATGAATTCATATCTTTTAAAATTTGATTTAAATAATTGATTTTATATAATTTACTCTCTGATTCATCCTTAAAGTTCTTAAAATCTTTCTCGAGTTTTGCATAGGACTATTTTAAATTCTCATGATTTTTATTCAAGTCATCAAACTTGTCAAGTAAATTCATGTGGTTGTTGTCAATTAAGGCATGATCTTTCCTAAGGATTTCATGTTCCTTTTGAAGTTCTTCAAATTTTAAACTTAGACTAGCATGCATTTTCTTCATTTTCTCATATGCATCATGCATGTGTTCAAAAACTTTAAATAATTCATCATAAGTTAGGTCACATACCTCTTCTTGATCTGACTGATCAAGACAATCAGCCATTAAGCAAAGATTAGTGACTTCTTTTTCCTTTTTAGTCTCTGATGAATCTGAAGCTAAGTCCGCCCAAAAAGCTCCTTGAAACTTCTTCTTGCCCTTCTTTATAATTAGTTTCTCCTCTACCTTCTCCTTGCTAGTAGTGGCTTCGAGTTTTAGGCAATCAGTCTTGATATGACCAGGTTTCCTGCACTCATAACAAATCACATCATTTAAAACCTTGCCATTTATATTAAATTTACCTCTATTCCATTGCTGGCGTCTCTTCTGCTTCCTCTTCTGAAAGCTTTTGAACTGTCTAGTCATCAATGCGATGTTGTCTTTATCCTTATGTTGTGAGTGTTCACTCTCAGACTCTTCCACTTTTAGTGTTATATTCTTCTCTCTTCGTGGTTCACCTGCATCAATCTTTCTTTGGCTAATGCCTTGCTCGTAAGTAATTAGCAAACCAAGAAGATTGTCAATAGAGTAAATGTTTAAATCTTTAGACTCTGTAATTGCAATAATTTTAGCATAATATACAGTAGGCAAACAATGAAGAATCTTATTAAACATTTTAGCATTCGTTAGTTTCCTACCCAGTGCATGCAAAGAGGTGACTATTTGTGTGAATCTTGTATACATATCAAAAATGGATTCATCAAGTTTCATGCGAAATAAGTCATAATCATGTAACAAGATATTAAGTCTAGATTGCTTAACCTCATTAGTCCCCTCATATGTTATACAAAGTCTATCCCATATGTCCTTTTCACTTTTGCAAGTGGAAACCCGCATGTAGTCTTCTGATTTTAAAGCATAAAAGAAACTATTCAAGCATTTGGCGTTTAGTTGTGCTAAGTCACGTTCTTCTACTATCCAGTCTACAAAAGGTGTTTCAACTCTAACGTCAACTAATCTAGTCAGTTTTGTATATCCTTCCTGGACTAAGATCCATATACGATAATCAAATGACTATAAAAAAGTATACATGCGAGTTTTCCAAAAATCAAAAGATATATTGTCAAACAGTGGAGGTCTAATTATAGAGTAACCCTCAAGTGTGTTTCAGTTTCCAAATGTAGCCATCTACGTTAATAAAAAAGTAGTCTAAACTTATGATTTTGAAACAAAGCTCTGATACCACTTGTTGAAACTCGTTCACTATGAATTAGGTTGTTAAACCTAAGCTTATGTCCCAAGGCTATCAAGAGAGGGGGGTGAATTGGTATTTTAAAAATATATCCCTCTTTTGAATATTTTGAACCGAAAGTAAACGTTAATGAATTTTTAGAAATAGTTTTTCAATCACAATTTTTAGAATAAAAAAACCAGAAAATAAAAAGCAGTAAAGAATAAAAGACACAAGATTTATAGTGGTTCGGTCAAAACCAGACCTACATCCACTCCCCGGAGGCGCCCTCTAAATATTGCACTAATACCAACAGTGACTCTCCTTTTGCACCCACAGCAAGGCAGAGAAGCATTTAAAACACTCTTTCCACCACTACCCGGTGCGGCAGAGAACCGTCGCCTTTTTACACTATCTCCAGTGTTGGCAGAGAACCATTCGTCCTTTCACACTCTCTTAGTGTGGGTAGAGAACGCTTCGTCCTTTCACACTCTCCTAATATGGGTAGAAAACCCTTCGTCCTTTCACACTCTCCCAGTGTGGGCAGAGAACCCTTCGTCTATTCACACTTTCCAAGTGCTGGTAGAGAACCGGATCTTCTTGACAGATCTCCTCACAATAAATCTAGAAGAAAGAAAGAAAAGAGTGAAGTAATCACAATTCAAAAGCAAAGACTCTTACCTTTAAACTCCAATTGAAGCCTTCATGCTCCAATAGCAAGAATCTTTCTTCAAAACCCTCTCTCACACTCTCTCCTTGACTCTTCTTTCAATAGACACGAAGATCAATAGGAAAAAAGATTATGTGGCATTTTAGTTTGGACTATATATAGGAAAGACACAAAAAATCGTCAAAAAACTATAAATTTTCAAGTCAATACGATTTGGATAATCCCGTACAATCGTAGATCATCCTAGACGATTTTACTTAAGTCTGTTGGAAACGAACCTAATGTATATGAGTACGAAATGACTTCATACACACATATCGTCCCGTACAAACTAGGTTCATCCGGTACGAACAGTTATTCCATAGGTCGGTTCCCAAAATCTGCAGAATGACACTTAATTTTCAGAGTCAGTTCACTTCGTCCTGGTACGAAGTTGAGTTTCGTCCAGACAAAATTTTTACAGAGAGCAAATCATCCCGGGACTAATACACTTCGTCCTAGACGATATCAATCCAGAGTGCAACTCGTCCTGGAACGAATACACTTCATTTTTGAACGAAAATTTTCCGGAGAACATTTCGCCCTTGGACGAATACACTTCATCCTGGACGATCAGGACTTAGAAAAATTTTCTTCGACCCCAATTCGTTCCATTGCTCTTTTAGAGGAGATAACTGATCTGATCGTCCCATACAAATTATGTTCATCCCATACGATCAGTACAAATTTCTCAAGATCTCTTTAAGTGTGTGTGTGTGTATTCACTCAATTAGAATCACTTCCTCTCAAACTTAAATAAAACAAAAATTACAAGCTTCAAATTACAAGATATCTCATGCTAAATTTGATTTGAAGTCTTCATTAGTTTGTAGTTCAATTTTCTTGAAATGTTAGTACACACAAGAGCAAAAACAAATTTTCCAAAAACGTGTTAGGAGATAAATACACATAAAATAATAATATTTGGAATCATCAAAACTATACAAGTTGCAATAATGTAAAACATGCAAATAGCAACTCTCTTAACAAAGGTGTCATAGTTTAGGGGTTTCATAAAAATGTATCCCAATTGAGCTTTTATATCTAGAATTTCGATAAGCTCCTCTATATTTTTCTTAATTTTTTTAGCTTCTATATCAAAATTAATTTTTATAACAAACTTTCATCTTATTTTTTTTTCTTGCACATTTTGATTCCACCATAAACTATTTTTATTATAAAGATCTTTTCTCTTATATTTTTCAAACACATACTCTGCAATATTCTTAATATCACAATTATTTTTTCCAACATAACATTAACTTCTTCATGACAATCTAAATATTAAAATATTAAATTTACAATTAAAATATTTTTATTATCATTCTTTAAATACCTCCATTTTATCCTAAGATAATATTTTACTTTATTTTTTATTTTCCATCCATCATAAAATAAAAAATTAACAAGCGATGTTGTGTTCGTATATTTTCACTTGTCATAATTTTATAATCTTTGTAATACAAATGATCTCCTTATATATATATATATATATATATATATATATATATATATATATATATATATATATATATATATATATATATATATATATATATATATATATATATATATATATATATATATATATATATATAATAGAGCTTCTGATATTGGGGGCATGGGTAGTTCCCTTCATACTATAGGTTAAGTTCTATATACTGAGCACAGATAAAATTTGATAAGGAATTTTAAAATATTTTTATTAATTTATTTTAATATGAATACTAATATAAGTTTATTATGGATAAAAGTGTTGGGTAGAGAACAGGCCCCTATTGTATTACATTGTCATACCCACATGGAAAGGTGACGTATAAACATCATTTTTTTTTTGCTGGAATTGCTCTGAAACATCGCTATAAAAGTTTTAGATGGAATATTTTTGTCGGTTTAGATTTTCCAATGCACGAATTACCGTAGGATTAGTTTTTGTCGGAAATTTAGAATTTTTTAGCAAATTTCTATTGTTACTGGCAAATTTTGTTCGCTGGTAACAGGACATTTTCCTGTGGTGCTAGTAATATAAGTGACTAATAGTTTTGAGTTGTGTAATTTAGTCCTTAGAATTGCCCTTTCATTTATAGATTTAAGCAAATTATACTTTACGATTAGATATCGTACAATATAACCATAAGAAGTTAATTCTTCTAGACGATCTAATAAAAAAGTATTCAAAACGCACAATATGATCAAGATCATATGGTGCGTTCTTTGAAAAAAGCAGTAGTCCAAGGAGTCATTTGGTATAACTTTTGATTATGGTTTATACATTACTAATAGGTGTTTATAAAGTATAATTGTATGCTTAATATTATAACAGACGATTTAAACTCGTCAAATGGCTAATGATACATGGATCGTATAATACAAAGATGTCGTACAGTTTGATCGTCATTTATTGGTCAAATCTCGATCGTTGATTACATGAGTGGTGAGGATGTGCAGAGTTGTGTTGATCGTACAATACAAAAGTAGTTTATATAGTACAATGTGATTTTTTTAACCTTATTTTATGTGTGATGTCTAGGGAAGACTTTTACTAACTATCAACTTCAAACATATAAACCAAACAAATAAAAAGAATAAAACACAAAAAGGAAGATATCATGAAACATAACAAACATAGAAACACAATACATGTTGTTGATTACACTTTTACCCCAAATTAAGTATAAATGTCAGTGACACCTAATCTAGTCCTGATTGTGCTAAAGGTGTCATAGTTTAGGGGTTTAATAAAAATGTATCCCAATTGAGCTTTTATATCTAGAATTTTGATAAGCTCCTCTATATTTTTTCTTAATTTTTTTAGCTTCTATATCAAAACTAATTTGTATAACAAACTTTCATCTTATTTTTTTTTTCTTGTGCATTTTGATTCCACCATAAACTATTTTTATTATAAAGAACTTTTCTCTTATATTTTTCAAACACATACTCTGCAATATTCTTAATATCACAATTATTTTTTCCAACATAACATTAACTTCTTCATGACAATCTAAATATTAAAATATTAAATTTACAATTAAAATATTTTTATTATCATTCTTTAAATACCTCCATTTTATCCTAAGATAATATTTTACTTTAATTTTTATTTTCCATCCATAATAAAATAAAAAATTAACAAGCGATGCTGTGTTCGTATATTTTCACTCGTCATAATTTTATAATCTTTGTAATACAAATGATATATATATATATATATATATATATATATATATATATATATATATATATATATATATATATATATATATATATATATATATATATATCATTTGTATCCAAAAAATGTAAATCTTTTTTTCTTTTTGGGAAAAGTAAGGGCAATAGCCCAATTTCCATTAAAGAGGAAAAAAACAACTTGTTACATGTGTAAAAAGTAATAACAAAAAAATCAAAATTGTGAAAAGCACAAAAGAGAGCTCATCAAAAGGTGTAAAAATACATATGTCAAAAAGAAAATGGAAAAAAAAATCCAAAACATGAACAAAAACCAAAGGGGGCACACAGAGGTGCGAACTCAGGAGAAAAGGATTACACCCTCAGAAGCAGAGATCCCTTGGTTGTCAGAATTGTCGTCTAAAAAGAATTAGTTACAAGAGTTGCCATCCAGGGAGAAGGATGCAACCCGTACATCATCGCCCCCATCCGAAAAAACAAAATCCGAACAAAAAACCATCTTGAATCATACCATGCGAAGCAAACAGAGCAGAGAAATAGTTCCAACAGTAACAGCAGAAACAAATGCAAAGAAAACCAAAGTGAAAGGGCTTGATTTATATATATTTGGTTTTCTTTAAAAATAAAAAAAATATGTAAATCTTAATGCTTGATTTCTTAATCTTCTTCCAAAAGCAAAGCAGCCTCTTCTTTTGCTATTTTTATGGTAATGATGTGGCCAGCCGCACACAACTAATTACTAAATATAGGCCTCCTCCGCACTGCCACCCAACTTACACAAGACGTCTTCAACCCAAATTTACCGAAACATAGTAAATTAATAAATCTATATGCCACAACCATAAACCAACATAAAAAAAAAAAAAAAAAAAAAAGTGAATTTCATATTAAGTACTCCATTGTCTCCCTCTTTCGCCCATCTCACATAAAACATCAAAAATAGAACAAATACCTTAGTTCCTTTCCCCGCAGCTTTCCATCGTCCTCCTTCCTCACCACATGGGAAGAATACTACTACTCGTCCCTTCAAAAGAATTAAATCTCTCACCTCTTCACCTTCCTCTTCTCTCAGCACTCTTTCTTCTCTCTATCATCACCCTCATCTCCGCCCTCTGCGCAACCCATAATCGCAAGTCACGTGCGCGTTTATTTCCTCCTAAATCAATATCTTCATCAGAGGAACAAGAAGAAAAGGCAACAGTTGTGCCCGCAACCCACGGGCCAATCGTACCGACGGACCCGCCCAGCCCAACCAACCCCATTATACCGAGGCGGAAGCTGTCCATGAACCTGAGCCTGAAGCTTCCCGAAGGGCTGACGCGTGTGCGGACAGGGAGAAGGGAGGCTCATGAGGATAAGGAGAGGACGGCGACCGACGATTCGACGTGGATGAAGACTATTATTCTCGGAGAGAAGTGTAAGGTTCCTGTGAATGGTGAGCGAGAGGATGAGGAGATTATTGTCTATGATGAGAAGGGGAACCGGCAGAGGAATTATCATCCAAGGACTCCGAGATCGATGCCTGTATCGAGGACTAATTCTTTCACCATACCTTCTTCTTGATTCATCAATCGATAATGTGAGAATAATCTGGCTCATGAAAATATCTTTTTTTTTTAAATGAAAAATAAGGTTTTCTTATTAACTAATTTCGATCGGTGTAGCTTGTTGTAATGTTATGCAAGATACGAGATAGAGATGGTGGCGGGTCATCGTCCACTGCCTCTTTCATTGATTAGTTTTTCTTTTGGAACAATTTTGTATCTGTTTCTTTTAAGGGAAATTTACCTACATACCACATTATAACATTCTATTTACATATCTAACATCCAAAACTTTAATATTACATAAATACCACCCTATACTATTTAAATATCAAATATACCACTCATATTTTCTTCCTACCACTCATATATTTCATTTCTACCACTCATATTTCATATAAAAATAAACTATGGGTGGCATGTATGTAATATTAAAGTTTTAGGTGTTAAATATGTAAATAGAATAGTATAAAGTGGTATGTATGTAAATCTCGAATTAAATTTCTTTTGAGAGACTATAATGTCCCACTAAGGGTCCGTTTAGATTTTCATAAATGTTATTGTAATGCTGCTGTGAAGAACATAATTTTCTTAAAAGGTGTTGTAGAAAGTAGCTTCTTAACATAAAAAATTAAAGAAAGCAATGGAAATACAATGACAAACAAAGCTGTGATTGCACTCTAAAAAGCAAAGTAATAAAAACTTATCCAAAATGAAGCCTAAAAAATTCAAATTTACATTAAAAAAAATTATGTTAGAATATATTGAAGAAGTTTTCATCAGAATATCTTAAAATTTTAATATGTGATACTAAAATAATATTATTGCAGGCTAAGATATACGTAGCAATAGAGTTATAATATTGTGTCTTAACGTTGTATGGATATCCAGCTCACATACAAAGAACATAAGTTTTTTTAGGTGGAAAACACTGAAAAGAGAAAAAAATTACAGGGCCTTTCCCAGTTGAAATGATTACACTATTATTTAGATAGATTACAATAGGCTGACACGTCCCTAAGGGCGATTATATTTCAAATGTCAACCGCATGGTTGAAAACTAGTGACAAAAGGGGAATGAATGTCCAGCGTCACTTGGTGGACTTGCAAAAATCCGGTGTTACTTGAATTTTTGGACATCATTTAGTAGCCTGGCGGTGGTTTGACAGAACTTTGGTGTTGGTCGGTAGTCCGACAGAAGTCTTGAGTCTGGCCGTGGTCTAACAGAACTCCGACGTCGGGTAGTGGTCTAACAAAACTCCGACATCGGGCGGTGGTCTGACATAACTACGGATGTTAGATGGTGGAACTCCAGGCATAAGGTGGTGGTCTGGTGGAACTCCGGGTGTTAGGTGGTGGTCCGGAGGAACTACAGGCATCAGGTGGTGTTCCGGAGGAACTCCAGGCATCAGGTGGTGGTCCGACACATGTCTAGGCCTTAGGTGATAGTCCGATATAATTCTAGGCCTCAGGTGGTTGTTCGGCCTCAGGTGGTTGTCCGACAGAAGTCGGGGCCTCAGATGGTGGTCTGGCAAAACTCCGGACATCAAGTGGTAATCCGGCTGAACTTTGGGCGTAAGGTGATGGTCTGGCAGAACACTAGGCATCAGGTGATGGTCAGGAAGAACTCAGGGCTTCAGGTGATGGTCAGGAAGAACTCAGGGCTTCAGGTGGTGGTCTGGCAGAATTTTAGGCGTTAGGTGGTGGTCAGGCAGAAGTTCGGGCATAAGGTGGTGATCCGGTAGAACTCTGGGCATCCAGTGGTTGTCTATCAGAAGTTCGGGCCTCACATGGTGGTCAAGCAGAACTTCGGGCACTAGGTGATGGTCCGGTAGAAGTTCGGGCATAAAATGGGGGTTTGGGGGAACTCTAAGCATCAATTGTGGTCCGGCGGAACTCCGAGCGTCAGGTGGTGGTCCGGCGGAACTCCGACTTACAGTGGTGGTCTAGTAGAACTCTGGCCATCAGGTGGTGATCCGGCAGAACTCCGGGTGGTGTTCGAGGAGTCAAGAAAACAAGAGCGATCTCAAATATCTCTCTCTTGTTTCCTTAGACTTAGGGGTCCCTTTTCAAGAGGAAAGAGAGGTCTATTTATAAATTTCATAGAGTGGCATGGCCCGTAAATAAGACTAAGATCAAGGGTAAATTGGGAGTGGTTTGGATGGACGGCTGATGTTGAACCCCTTGATTGTGGACCATTAGTTAGACATTTGAAGGTTTTAATGATGTAGGAATTCTGTGATCTTGGGCTCGTTTGATTTGTGTCGTTGTGCCGCTCGATTCGACTATAAGCATGTCACGTTTGGAAACTGTTTGGTAATCCAAATTGTGGGTTGAACCTTCCAACAACATTTCGGGTCGTTGATTTGGACCCATTTGAGCTTAGATTGAGTCGAATTTGGTGCCATTGGGTTCGTATTTCCGAGATGTTCAGTTTGACTATAGGTTTGCTAAAATCAGAGTTTGGTTGGTCCAAATTTAAATTTTGAAAGTTTCCAAGTTTATTTTGCCTCGAGATTCGTGCCCGATCAAGATAATTTTTTGATGATGTATCAAATATATATGATAAAATTATGCAATTTTGATTTTTAAGATAAATTCATGAATAATAAAGATATTATTATAAAATAAATAATAAAAAATTAAAGTATTAACATATTTATATATAATAATCAAAATAAATGATATAGAAAAAATAACACCTGTCAAACTTAGAAGCTCATTCGGAGAAAATTTTTTTTTTACATATTCTGTCTTATTCTTTTTTATTTAAGAAAAATATAATGAATTTAAAATTTATTATGTTAAAAAAATCGGTTAGTACTGTATTCTCATTTAATTTTTATTCATCTTTTTGAAAAAATATTTTTGTGGATCATATTTTCGAATTGTATTATTTAGTTGATTTTTCCTATCAGGATGTTCTGTTAAGTGTGGAACTTCTCTTGAGAGCCTAAGGTAATGCACGGGAAGTGTTTGTTTTTGGTAGAATTCGTGATTTTTTAGAGATTGAATTTAAAGGATTCAAAATTGAACAATATACTTTATTAATTAAAGTTAATTTTAAATAAAAAATATGAAGTAATAGTTATTGTGTGTTAATTATTTAAAATTCTAAATTAATATATTTTTAAACAATCTATTAGCCTCACTAACCCAGAAAGTTTCATAGGGTTTATATAGGATTTTTGGCTAACGAACATAGAGAATATTACTGCTTCATAATATTTTTTTAGTTTTAAATACAATGTATTTGATTCAATATAATTTTATTTAAATAGTATAATATTGTACACTAAAACCTTTTATAGACCATGTTCAAATCGATCAAATTCAAAGTTCAAAGCAAACTAGTTGGGTCAGAAGAATAAAAATATGAAACTCTTCACATTCATGATGTACTCCTTTGATTCATTATGAATTGAAATCTTGAAGTTGACCATGAAATCTTTAGATTTGCTATAAACCAGTCAAAATTATAGTGAACTTATCATATTTAATATAAACTCGTTAGAGTCATATTGAACTCACCAGAATCTTATTTAGCTCGTTCATGTCTAATTCATAATGAACTCATCAGAGTAATAATAAGATGTTCAGAATATAATAAATGCTGTCATAACGAACTCGCTAGACATGCAAAACTTGTTAGAGTATTGTAAAACTTTACGGGATAATAATCAACTATTCAAAATCATAATGAACTCTCTAGGTTCATAGTGAGCTTCTCAAAATCATACTAAAATTGTTTTTCATGATGAACTTGTCCTTTTCATACTAAGCTAGTCAGTCCTAATAAACTTTGCTGAACAAAATTAAACATGCCAGAAACATATCGAACTCATCAGCACTTATTCCAACAAGTCGGCAACTTCATCAAGTAAGTCGGTAACTTCATTCAACAAGTCCGCAAATTCATCCAACAAATCAGCAACTTCGTCTAACTAGTCAATACCTTCACCTAGCAAATTATCTACATCATCTTGTAACTCGACGACTTCTCTCGGCAAGCTTAAAATTTCTTCTAGTAATCGTTTATGCATCAACTGTCCATGTGTACTCTAATGTACTTTAGGATATACATCTTATGTAGCTTAATGTAATTTCTTATATAATTTAAACGTGATTTTTCCTATAATGTCTAAACTCTAACAAGAATATATAAATGGGTAGGTCAAAGTGATTTTTTGAGACGCACAAAGTTCAATCTAGGATTCAACTCTTGTGTATATTCTTGGCAAGTGCTGATGAGTTCGATTTATTATCTTTTCTCCGCCTCTCTAATCTCTTTCCAGATTTATTATCTTTTCTCTTTCTCTATTTATTTTTGATTTTGTGTTATATAAATCTTATTAATAGAGTTTTAATATTTGCCCACGAATAAATCTGAATTTAACAAATATTACCTCGAAAAAATTATATTTAAATATTTTATTCAATATAACATGCTCCTAGAAATCTGTTCTGCTGCTGCAAAATAGTGTCAAAGACTCAAAATACATAATCAATTTTATTTAATAAAATTATTATTTTGAGATAAAATAAATCAAATATTTGATATTTATTTATGATATTGTATTGTATTGAAGATGTTGGTAAATATATAATAATTTATCTGAGAATTGAAACAGTGAAAAATAAGAAATAAAAAAAAAAGAATAAGTATAATTTAAATTACTAACGTTGGGATAAATATTTGACTGGGAAATTGTGATAAATTTTTTAATTAATTTAAGATTCTGAAATTTTTAATTTACTTTAAGATGTCATGTACAGCTCACGTATTAGCACACATGGACAAAATGGTTGCAAGCACTACCAAGACAATGTGGATTACCTGCTCCAACCGCCTCCACTCATCCATATTTTATATGATTTCAAACTGCTCTAACTGATGACATTATGTCCTTCTTTTATTTTAAGTTACTCTTATATATATATATATATATATATATATATATATATATATATATATATATATATATATATATATATCAATACATGTAAATCTGAAATGTTATGAATGAGAATACAAAAGAAAACTATTTCATTCTGCTCTTTTTTTCTTCATATACTACCTGTATGTGAGTTTCTTCATCGTATCAGAGCAACAAGCTTAGCCGCCAGTCTCTCCAATGACTGATCAAGACGCATCCTTAGCCAATCCTCCAACCTCCTCGTTGTCAACTTCAATGGCAAAGTTCATTATCCCAACTCCTCTAAAATTTCTTATGTCTAACCTAAAGCTTATCATTAACCTCCAACAAAATACCGAAAACTATGTCATCTGAAGTTTACAGATATATACAAGTTGTTTGCTGCAAATGGTTTCGAAGGATACTTTAATGGACATCAAAACCAACCCATGTAGTGCTCTGATCACCCTAACTATTGCCCATGGCATGTGATAGAACAAAATCTAATTTATGCTATACATTCCACCATTTCTCCATCTGTCTTGCCTTACATTCTACATCTCTCAACTACACACGAAATATGGAGTACATTGGAAACTTATCTCCAACCAACCAACATATCAAGGGTGATCCAATTGAAGAATGAACTTCACAACATACAAATGAAGGATAAAAAAGTTAACAAATATTTTGCCTAAATCAAAACTCTTGTGGACAATATAGCCAGTGTTGTATCCCATGTTGACTCAGATGACATCCATTCTCTATATTCTAATTAGTCTGTTTCCCACCTATAACACATTCAAAACCGCCATTCGCACCTCTCTACAACCCATAAGCCTCGATATTCTCTACACGTTCTTATGTAGTGAAGTAAACAACATTAAAAAATGAAGCTCAAAAGGACACCATGCCCTCTCTGGAACTCCTAGCTCTTTACTCTGATCACTCTCGATCTTCAGGGGCAGGCCATACACCACCAATCACATTCGTTGTTCTTCTCGCCCACCCATCCCTGTTAGTCCACATCCGTCATCTCCCACCAACAATCTCCACTCAATCTGCCAAATTTTTAGAATGAGGGGCCACACTACCCTTACTAGATGGCACTGTGCAATCTCTAGTATGCAGCTCCTTTTACCACCCCATCGAAAGATCTACTCTCCCATCCTCCCAACTCCTCTACAACAGAATGGGTATTGGACTTAGGAGCTTCTTCTCATCTAATTGCAGACGTTTGCAACCTCCAGCAACCTACACCCTACTTCGGTCCATATTCTATCACCAGATATGTAGTAAATAGAAGCACACTACCAATTTAAAACCATGGGCAAGGTATGCTGCCATTACCAAACACACTGCGTAAGCTCCTACTTCGTAACCTTTTACATGTTCCCTCTCGCTCTCATAATTTACTATCCTTCCATAAACTTACAACTAACAAACACTGCATAATATCCTTTGATGCTCATGGTTTCACCATTTAAGATCTTCTGGACAATCAGATCCTGCATCGTGGATGAATTCGTGATGGTCTTTTCTCAATTTCCACCACCAATACCATTCCAACCACTGTGCTTCATTCCAAACAAGTCTCCACCTCTCTCTAGCATGGACGCCTTGGCCACCCTCATCTTGCAACAGCTCGCAAATTTCATTCCTACTTTGTGTATCTCCCCTAGTTCTTTTTTTTGAAAATCATTTAGTATGACAAAAAGCCATGAATTCATTTTTAATTCCATCTCCTCTCATGTAAAAACACCATTTTCTCTAATCCACTTGGATGTATGGGGTCCATCCCCTGTTCCCTCAATCAATGGTTATAAATATTATGCTATTTTTATTGATACATATTCTCGCTTTTGTTGGATTTATTTAATGCATTCCAAGTATCAAACCTTTTCAAAATTTTTACAATTCAACCAAATGATTAACAATTCATTCAATTCAAACATTAAACTCTTCTCTCTGACGGTGGGGGTGAATTCATAAGTCATAATTTTCAACATTATCTCATTGATAAAGGAATTACCCACCAATTAAGTTGCCCATATACTCCAGAATAAAATGGCTTAGCTGATCACAAATACCATCACCTATTGGAAACCACTCAAACACTTCTTCATGCCACCCATTTACCTCTCCACTTTTGGTAGAAGCCTTACTTACAATCAACTATCTTATAAATCATTTACCAACCACAACATGCAGCTCAAACATTCCCTTCCAACTTATACATGGCCACTTACCCACCTATGATCATTTAAAAACATTTAGTTATCTCTATTTTACCTGGCTTCGACCTTTAACCCTCAATAAATTTCAACCCCGCTCTCAGGAATGCCTATTGCTACTCTTCAACTCATAAAGGATAACATTGCCAAAATCTTAAAACCAAGAAAATCAAACATTTCCCAACTCATTATATTTCATGAAACCATCTTCCTCTTCAAACGGAACATTCAAAATTTCAACCCTCTCAACCATTCGTTCCAACATCTCCTCTCATTCTTATTCCCACTTCAGCCATAATACTCGTCACTACAACCTGAAACAATTATAACCATCACATTAATCAAACACCAGTTAACCCAAATCCCTCTCATTCTTCTTCCAAAGCCACTTAACCCTCTTCCCCCTCTATTCCCACCACACCTCTCTATTCACCCACTTCACCACCACACCTTCCTATTCACCCCATGCAAACTCGCTTCAAGATGGGCCAGCTCAAACCAAATCCTATTTTTGATCTCTCCACCACAACTCAACCAACCCTCACACCCACAACCTTCAATCAAGCCATCAAACTCAAACCATGGAGCATATCCATTCCTGAAGAATTCCTTGCCTATCAAAAGTAAGGAACTTTGTCCCTAATTCCTACTCCTCCAAATACTTCTATACTTAGCTTCCACAGGACATATCAGACTAAGCTAAATCCTAATAGTCAAATTCATAACTACAAAGCTCGCTTTGTAGCACAAGGATTTTCCCAAGAGTATGGATTCAACTATATGGAAACATTTAGTCCTATTGCCAAAATGCCCAAAATTTCCATTTTACTCATCCTTGCAAATCAACACAACTGGCATGTTGTACAGTTTGACATCTCCAATGCTTTCTTTCATGGAGATCTACATGATGGGATTTACATGAAGCAACCCCTAGGATTCATCGATACAAAATTTCCAAACTATGTTTGGAATAGAGTTTTCACACTACTAATAAACAAGGTTTTACCTGTGCTTTTTATCAAATATTACGGTGGTTTAAAATGCAACAAAATTCCTTGCAGCGGTAACCGATGTTTTTCTATACCATTGCATAAATTTAAAACCTTGATTTGGCATGATTTAAACTGCAAATTATTTTTGTTGAGATTTCTCCTTGATTTATTTAATCTAATATTATTTCCCTATAATTTTTTTAAATATCTTGTAGTAAGTAGGACAAGTCTAATTTTTTGCTATGAAAAGTTCATCAAATTAGAGTAATAAAAGTAATTTACTAGCCAAATTGTTTTAAACTAGTTGTATTATGATCAGTTGCAAGTGTTTATTCCTAGAAAACTTGTGTCTTAAATTTATTGACTTAAATCAACTTAAGCATTTTCTCCCATTCCAATTTTAAGAAGATATGCCAAATTTGTAATTTTTTGTCTTTTTTTTTTTTGTTTGATCTTTCCTAACTATGGGTGCACTTTATATTTAAATGCATGGAGTCTTTGCATACTATCCCACTAAATCCCTTGGTTAGTAATGAAAGCAATTGATAAATATTAATTTTTTTATTTAAATTTGCAAGCAACCAATCAAAAATGTTATCTCCAATGCTTAGAGTTTGCAAGACAAAGCAAGAAGGGATAAAAATTCCATTGACATAAAAAACATTGTCTAGATTGGCAATAAGACTGAAGGCAAATGAGTGAGAAACCAATGGCTGTATAAACACTTATTATATCAAACCAAACAACCTCAAAGATAACAAGAAGCCTGAAATATGTCATTTAACACGCACGTAACCACCTAATCCAAGGGTACTCCAATAGTTAAGAACTTGTAGGCACTTTCATCCTTTTATAATCATTTTTTAGATATTGACTTAGAAATTATGTTTAGTTGACTAGATATTTTGAAAAAAATTAAATACCCTCTTCAAGATTGTACTTCTTAGCAATTGATCCTTAGGGCTATGATATATTACCAAAAAAGTCCTTTAGCGCGTGCTGAGAAATACTTGAAAAATGATACAATAATTTATGAAAATTCAATTTTGAGTTATATCACATTTAATTAATAAGTAAATATATGTCATTTTTAAATGGGTACATCCATCTATAATATAAAGGCCTGTTGAATTCCACTTTTCAACCATGTGAATGAGCAAGTGGGCCATAATAGTAAAGAATGGAGGGAGGAAGTATCTCTCCATACTAATAAACTTCTCAAACCTAAATATCATAAACATAAATAACAAATGAACATAATTAACATATATATATATATATATATATATATATATATATATATATATATATATATATATATATATATATATATATATATATATATATATATATATATATATATATATATATATATATATATATATATATATATATATTATGTACTATTTTTTGTATTTAAATTTCAATGAAAATATGTTGTTTTGGCAATGTTTGTATAATGAATATTCTAAAATGGTAAAAATTACCAGTGTTAAGTAGTGTCACTTTGCCATTATATATCACGACTCAACATCAAGTTCAATTATACCATGGAGCCCATTTTTCATGTTGTAAAGTCCGTATTCTCCATTTGTAAGCACCATAAAGGTATCATAGTTAATGCCATAGTGTTACATAGTGCTGCTAAAAAAAAAAAGAGTGTCGTAGCTCCATACCTTTCCACACCTCTACGCTAGATTTATCATTCATGCGCCATAACATTGAAACATCTAAAGAACCATGATAAAGCAGTTACTGGCATGAGGAACAACTCCGACATAGTGAAAAGATGCACCATTTTAATTAGTAACTATGTGTGGGCTCTGAAAATTCAGTGCCAGCCTCCCCCATTGCTTTTTTTTGGGAGTTTTAATGGAATTAAGTTTCAGGGAAATTTTTGGAAGGTAGTTGGGTTTATAGATAAGACGCTACCCAGAGATTTTGCCCTAATTTTGCAAAGACTTTATGATATGAGTTCTGATTTTCTATAGGCTTAAGCCCCTATAGTTAATTACCCCTCTCGGTAATGAGAGATAACTTTCAATTAAGGCTAGTCATCGATTAGATACATTGTATCCATAGATATGTAGTATTAGGTGTATAGTAGTAGCATGAGCTTAAGGAATTCAAGAATTTGAAGAGTTTGGAGATGTGATATTTAAAATTAAAAATTTTCACCATCTTATACTTAAAGTGGATTATGGGGGAATATATGATGGTCTCGGTCAAGATCCCATGGTTCTATCGCCCCGGGCCATCGTGGTCTTTAGTCTACTTAGTCAGAAGAGGTAATCGACCCAACCTGATAGAAGGATCCTTGTTGACATCCTTGGGTTGCTTCATCTAAGGGTACCTTATAGACCTGGGGTGAATGTTTGTTTAAGGGGACAAATTTGAATCCACCTTAGCTAATAAAGGGCTTTATATCCTATCAATTATATCTTATTGATTCATATCTGAAGGATTTGATGCCACTAAGGAACATATTGGCTCTAGCCGTAACCGGTATCTCGTGGTGCCATTTGGCGGAAAAACCACTTGATTTAGAGGGCCCCAAATCATAACAGTTTATCCTGCGGTGCCATTTAGTGGCAAAACTGCTATTCAGAGGATATATACTACATCCTTATTAGCAGGAGACTATTTGAGAATTGATCATAGTAAGATTTTTTAACTAGGCATTACCTCTATGTGAGCTGAGGTAAAACATTAATTTGTTCACCCTGGTAAACTGTTGTGGAGGGTGGATGGATTTTGCTTTGAATGGTTGATGATTGAATTTTAATTTTTAATATTCTGAATTTGTAATAACTTTAGAATTTTTGGACTGTACGATTGTACTTGCTCTTTTTGTGTACCTTTATGTATATAAACTACAGTGTATGTGTGGGGTACTTTGAAATATTTATAAATGCCTTATGTTTGCTTGCATGAGTGTTGCGGGTCCGGTGATGTGTTATCGCAGCTTCTGGATGGAGTTACTTTTTGCTTTATATAGGTAAATTGTCATGCACCACTTATTACTTTCTATTAGTAGGTTATAGTGTACTAATGAATCTCCTACTTTTATTTACAGATGCTGATATCTATTGAAGTTCTTTTATATTTACTCGTGTGTGGCATGTAGTATATATAATGGATTTTATACAAGGGCTCATAAGATTTTACATCTGCTTCAGTTCTCTTATATCTTTCCTGCATATGTCATGTTGTGTATATAAAGGGACTCCTGCAGTGGCCCATAAGCATTTGAATTTATTGTAATCATCTGGTGTTTTATTCATAGATGACATTTTGTATACACATCAGATCTCTTACAGTGGCCCATGGGAGCCTACGTACTCCCGTCATCTACATATAATTTACAACAACATCTAAGAACATCGTACATTCGTTTGCAATCAAACTGCATATTTCCTCCCACATCATTGCTTGCAAAGTTTAATGTTGTTGCTTATATTCTCATGTTGATTAGAAAAATGTTATAGTATTCATCACATATTTATTGCTTCGATGTATGTTATAGGCTCTTTGTCACTTTCGAATGTGATATGTTTCATGCATAGTGAGCTTGGAAATGTACCCTGTTGATATTTACATTCTAAGCATCTTGAAAACTTTATTACTTATGGGAAACTTCATATTATGGATCATCATCAGTTGCGGGAGTCTGATGTATTTTCTTAAACCTAAGTAACAACAGCTAGGTACGAGCTTCTATGTCCTGTTCATGAACACACTGTGATATTCCTTGTAGGTACACTTTTTTTCATTAGGGCTCATGTAAATGTTGATTGTTGGATGAACCATGCTCATTACTAATTTCTTCATACATTTTGACCCCCATTGCTTGTAGGACTCTATACATTTGACTACATTTTGTTCTTGTGTTCGTAACAGATGAGCATGTTTTTTTACATGTAGATGAGCCATATTAAATGTTACAAGTATTCCACCGTCATGTGAAGATGACTTGAATCTTGCATGATGAGTTCTCTTGGTAACTCCTGCACTTCAATTGAAGTGATATGTCCTCATGTTTATTGAAAATCTTGTATTTATAGTTATGAACATGTCATTGTATTCTCCATTTTCTCCTTATTGATGATCACTTGCAATCAAATGACGGTTGAACTCTTATTTATATGATTTTGCACCCCTTCATTCACATTGATTTTAATATATGTAAGTTACCAACACATTAACTTGCATGTTACTTATGTATTAAGACCTCTTGCCACGAGTCCCCTATTTGCATATGAATCATTCTTTTGGAATAGTATCCATCTCAACTCTTTCATTTATCCATTACTATTCATCATTTCACTTATTCCTCATTGTTTATCACAATCTTTATTCATCTTTCATTAAAATGAATTGGATTGTAACTTAGCATCTTGTATTTTCATTTTAGTGCACAATTGTTAACTTAAAGCCTAGGTCATCGTTAAACAATTTCATTTCAAGTTAAACTTGATCCCTTATACTCATTCATTTGATGCTCAAACTATAGTTTGGTTCAATGTCTAGGTTCATTTCAAGTCAAAGTTCTTTATATCCAAAGTCTTGATTAAGTCCTCTATGATCCAACTCAAGTTTTGGCTTGAATTCAAATGTTCAGGACACATTAAGTTTGAGTCAGTGTATTTTGTTTGTTCAAGTTCACAAGTCCACTATTCATTTGAGTTCAACATAAGTTCAAGTATTCATTGTAGATCATTTGCAAGCTCAAATGTTATTTTAAATCTTTTGCTCATTTATTTGAATTTTATTTTAAAGCATTTGGTATTCAAATTTAAGTCCAAGTCCTTAACTCTAAAAATTTTGGTATCCTTATAACGTCTCCCCTCTTTAGGAGATAAGTATAAGATTTTGGGCCTTCCCACTACGTGCAATAAAGGTGTATATGGTAGGTGTCCTTAGACATCGCAGTCGTAGTCTTCATTCCCACCATGTGTAATAAAGGTGTGATGGGGTTTTTGAATGTACCTATTTTAAAACTTCTTATACACACCACTCGAGGGTACTTATAAGTGACCCTGCCTCGCCGTAGGTGTTGCACCTGATTCCCATTCCACCATGCATAATAAAGGTGTGTATAAGCAATTTTTTAGTGCATTGCAAATGCCAAAATGGGATTTTAGGTGATTACCCACTCTTCTCTTCTTTTTCCACCGTCGCCACCTTAATTTCCAATATTTTATAACTCCTAGCTTCATTCTTTAATGCAGTCATATATGGATGTGAGAGTCTTGTTGCATAATTATTAGAGTTGTTCAGAATTTACCTGAGCTTTGTAGATTCGTCATATAGAGGGACTGTTGCAAATCTATTTTTCATGTCATATGTTTTGATGATTGACAAACACCGCTTTTCTTGGACAGCTTGTTGCTTCTAACTTTTCAGGAATTGACGATCGGATGATCAAAAAGGAGCCAAGTTCAGAAATGCGTAGGTTTAGGGTTGAGTCAGTCTGTACTTTTGTTTTTTACCTTTTGAGTCCTCTTGTAATAGTCAAAAAGACTGATGCTTTGTAACCCTTCACACACACACTTGAGAGACTTAGAAATTCTGGTTTTACTCATATCGGCCAGGACGATTTCTTTGATCGGCCTGGCCGATCAGCTTAAAACAGAAAGTAAAATTAAGGATTCTTAATTAAGGCAGCCTACGTTAACAGATCGTCCTGGACGATACGTGTATCGGCCAGGACGATAAGCTCAAAACAGAAAGAAGTAGCCGCCATAGACAAGTATGGTATACCATATCTTTAAATTATCGGCCAGGACGATCCTCGGATCGGCCTGGACGATATTCACAAATTATGCCATAATTGTTCAGGAAATCAAGGAAGTAATTAAGGATGATTGATACGATCATATCTTCCTGGACGATAGCAAGATCGGCCAGGCCGATCTAGTCAAAAACCTTAAGTTACTTCAGGACGATCAATATCGGCCAGCCCGTATTCAGGGCTATTGTCAGGACGATTTTTCTCTGATTTGAACTGATCGGCCAGGACGATCGAGAGATTGGCCTGGACGATCAAGCTAATTTTTAATCGTCCAGTTTTGCATCCAGGGCTATGCTCTGGCCGATCTTCATTGATTTGTACTGATCGGCCAGGCCGATGTCCAGATCGGCCTGGACGATAAAGTCGGCAACTTGCAATTAATGAGCTCTTTTGAAGCTCTTCTATTTAAAGAGCTCTTGTTCAACATTTTTCAAGATCTTTGGCTGCTGCCTTGACCTAAGAAGGCCTTGAGGAGAGAAAGAGAGAGAGAAGAGAGAGAGAGGATCTTGTGAGGGAGAGCTTGTGAGGGGTTTCACAAGGGTTGCTTCAAGGATCTCTCTGCGTCGTCTTCGTCTAGAGTTTCTCGTCCGTGGAAGGGTCGGTAGAGGTAAGGAGTGTTGCTTTTGGTTCTGGTTCTCTGCCAGCTTCAGGAGGAAGCAAAAGGAGATAGGTTCTCTGCCTTGCCGGGGTGGCAAAAAGGAGGTTCTTGTGAGGGTTTCTTCACCTAGCCGTGGGGGCTAAAGGAGAGTCACTTTTTGTGTAGTGCAATACTTGGAGGGTGCCTCCAAGGAGTGGACGTAGGTCGAGTCGACCGAACCACTATAAATTTCTGTATTCTTTTTCTTGCTTCCGCACGTTTAAATTCCGCATTATTTTCGTGGTGTGATTTGGTTTATATGTTTTTATTTCCTTGTTTTAAAAAGAAGTTTTTAAAATACCAATTCACCCCCCCTCTTGGTTAGTTTGGGACTAAGTTCATAGGGCTTAACATCCCCATCGAACTTTCAAGTGGTATCAGAGCTTGATTCGAAAATTAAAGTTTGAAAACTTTTTGAATTTGATCCATATCTAACTTTGGGAATCGCAACACTACGGAAGGGTATTCTATTACCCGACCTCCTCTGTTCGATAACCTACCTTTTGATTTTTGGAAAACTCGCATGTCAACTTTTCTACAATCTACTGATTATCGCATGTGGATGCTTATTCAAGAAGGTTATTCTCCACCTTCTCGTGAAATTAACGGTTTTAAAACTTAAGTTGCTTTTACCGAATGGACTTTTGATGAACGAGATTTAGCTCAACTAAATGCGAAATGTTTGAATTGTTTTTTCTGTGCTTTAAAATCTGAGGATTACATGCGTGTTTCAACTTGCAAGACTGGTAAAGAAATTTGGGATAAACTGTGCATTACTTATGAAGGCACTAATGAAGTTAAACAATCCCGTTTAAACATTCTCTTGCATGACTACGAACTTTTTCGTATGAAACCTCATGAATCGATTTCTGACATGTACACTAGGTTTACTCAGATTGCTACTTCATTGCATGCACTAGGAAAAGAACTTTCGAACTATGAAAAAGTTAACAAGATTTTGAGATGCTTGCCTTCTTCTTATGATGCAAAAATTACTGCAATCACTGAATCTAAAGATTTAAACACCTATTCTATTGATAACTTGCTTGGCTCACTCATTGCTTACGAGCAAGGGGTGAATCAAAGAAATCTTGATGCAGGTGAGAAGAAAAAGGAGAAAACCATTGCATTGAAGGCACACAAATCGGATTCTGAATCTTCCGGGTCTGAAAGCGATGGAGTTGCCTTCATCACAAGGCAATTCAAAAGCTTTCTAATGAATAAACAAAAGCATCATCAAAATTGGAGAAAAGGTAAGGATCATAAACATACTAAAGGATCTTCTGATGTTGTTTGTTTTGAATGCAGGAAACCAGGACATGTAAGAGCCGATTGTCCTACACTTCAAGATCATTCAAGCAAAGAAAAGGAAAAAGGTGAGGAGAAAGCTAAGTCTAGGAAGGAGAATAAGAAAATCCAAAGAGGCTTCTGGGCAGAATCTGGTACTGATTCTTCTGAGACTGAACTAGAGGAAGAAACTACAAACTTGTGTTTCATGGGAAAAGATCAAAGTGATCAAGAAGAGGTATGTGAACTTTCATACGATCAACTTCTTGAAGTTTCAGAAAAAATCCATGCATCATATAGGAAATTAAAGAAAACTTATGCTAGCTTGAAATTAGAATTCTTAAATCTACAAAAAGAGCATAAAATTTTGATTAAAGACCATCAAACAATTGATTCAAATCACATGACTTTACTTGAAGAATTTGATGAGTTAAATAAAAATCATGGTAAGTTAGTAGAAGAGCATGATGCATTGAAAATATCACACACATCTCTTGAATCTGATTTTAAAAAGTCAAAAGAAATAGAAAAAGATTTGAGGATTGAAAATGAAGTTTTAGAAAACACAAACTTGAAGATTCAAAATGATTTAGAAGCATGTAAGAAATCTAGGATGACTTCTACCTTTAATCAATTGCCAAAACCTAGAGAGAGGCATTATAACTCAAATCACTTAAGAAATCCCTTTCCTGGAGTTAGATGTTTTTCTTGTGGCATGCTAGGACATATCTCACACACTTGCACAATTCATCATAGTTCACATTGGGTGTGGAGACCTAAGATGCATAATCCACAGCATACCACACATGCATTGCATTCTTCTCTTCATAAGAAGGAACCCAAACCTGCTTGGGTTCCTAAAACTAACATATGATAATTTTACAGGAAGTCTCTCACAAAAGACCTCGTGAGAGTATGTGGTACCTGGACAGTGGATGCTCTCGACATATGTCTGGTGATGCTAGCCAGTTTGTTGTACTAGAATCCAGGACTGGAGGCAAGGTTACTCTTGGAGACAACACCACCAGGAAGGTGGTAGGAGCAGGTATAATCGGAAATTCCAAGAACCTTATGATTGAAAATGTTTTGCTTGTAGATGGATTGAAGCACAACTTGCTCAGCATCAGTCAATTCTGTGACAAAGGCTTCATCGTACAATTCTTCACGAATTCATGCATTGTAAGTTTAAGTAACAACACCATTTTGCAGGGAAAAAGGGTAAACAACGTCTATATGCTTGATTTAAATAGCATTGAATGTGCTGCTTCTTTTTGCTTAAAAACTGTCATTGATGATTCTTGGTTGTGGCACAGGAGGCTTTGTCATGCAAGTATGAAAACCCTTAGGAAAGTTACCCAAAAGGACCTAGTTAGAGGTGTCCCCAAACTTAAGTTTACAAAAGACCACCTTTGTGATGCCTGTCAACTAGGAAAGCAAATTCACTCTTCATTTCACCCCATAAAGGACATTAGCACCTCTAGACCTTTAGAAGTCCTTCACATGGATTTGTTTGGACCCATTAGCATAGCAAGTTTGGGAGGGAAAGTCTATGGTTTTATGATTGTTGATGACTACTCTAGGTTCACTTGGACTAGATTTCTTTCTCATAAAAATGAGTCTTTTGAGGAGTTTAAAACTTTTTCTACTTGGATTCAGAAGAAGCTAGGGTGTGAGATTTTGACCATCCATAGTGATCATGGGGGAGAGTTTGAAAATGAGAGATTTGGAGATTTTTGTGAGGAGAAGGGGATTAGCCACAATTTTTCAGCTCCTAGGACTCCTCAGCAGAATGGAGTAGCTGAAAGGAAGAACCGGACCTTGGTGGAAGCCGCTAGAGCCATGCTTGCTGAGTATTCACTTCCAAAATACTTTTGGGCTGAAGCGGTTAACACTGCATGTTATGTGTTGAATAGGGTGAATGTTAGAGTCAAATTAGAAAAAACACCCTATGAGATCCTTAAGGGTAGGACACCCAATCTTTCCCACCTTCATGTCTTTGGTTGTAAGGTTTTCATTCACAACAATGGAAAGTCTCACTTGGGAAAATTTGATCCTAAATTTGATGAAGGAGTATTCTTGGGATATTCTAGTGTTGGGAAATCTTTTAGAGTGTTTAACAAGAGAACCTTGATAGTGGAAGAGACAACCCATGTAGTTTTTGATGAGTCTGATCATAAGAAACATGGAGTAGATGATGATGATGTTGGAGAGATTACAAGTGGAGTAGAAAATTTGGGGAAGGGGAGTGAGCACCTAAACAATGGAGGAGTAGAAGGAGTCTCCCAAGGAATAGAAACTTTTGATGAAAGGGGAGAAACTTCACACACCTTGCCTAGAGATTGGAGATACTCTACTAGTCACCCCAAGGATTTGATCTTAGGAGACCTTTCTAGTGGAGTTAAGACTAGACATGGACTTAGGAAGGAGGTGAACCACTCTGCCTTTATCTCTATGACTGAACCCACCACCATTAACCAAGCCCTCTCTGATGAGTTTTGGATGTTAGCAATGCAAGAAGAGTTGAATCAATTTGTTAGGAATGATGTTTGGGAACTTGTGGAAAGACCTAAGGGACAAAGTGTAGTTGGGACAAAGTGGGTATTTAAGAACAAAGTGAATGATTCAGGAGTGGTGGTGAGGAATAAAGCAAGATTGGTGGCTAAGGGATACAATCAAATAGAAGGGATAGACTTTGAAGAGACTTTTGCCCCTGTAGCTAGATTGGAAGCTATTAGAGTGCTACTAGCCTTTGCTTGTTATAAAGGATTTAAGCTTTTTCAAATGGACGTCAAGAGTGCCTTTTTAAATGGGGAGATAAAAGAAGATGTGTTTGTAGAACAACCTCCAGGTTTTGAGAGCTCTCAATTTCCAAATCATGTGTTTAAATTAAAAAAGGCTTTGTATGGTTTAAAACAAGCACCTAGAGCTTGGTATGAGAGGCTTAGCACATTCTTACTAGAGAGAGAGTTTGCCAAGGGGAGCGTAGACACCACCCTTTTTCTTAAAAAAGTTGGAGATGATTTACTCATTGTTCAGATCTATGTTGATGATATACTCTTTGGATCCTCTAATAAAAATTTATGTGATGATTTTTCTAAAACAATGAGTAGAGAGTTTGAGATGAGTTTAATAGGAGAATTGTCTTACTTTTTGGGGTTTAGCATAAAACAATTGGAAGATGGCACTTTTCTAAATCAAACAAAATACATAAAAGACATTTTGAAGAAATATGAGATGGACAAAGCCAAGCCAATTAACACTCCCATGACTTCTAGTGCTCCGTTGGATAAGGACCCAAGTGGTAAGTCTGTTGATCAGAAGAAGTACAGAGGTATGATTGGATCTTTACTTTACTTAACTGCAAGCCGACCTAACATTATGTTTAGTGTTTGCCTTTGTGCTAGGTTTCAAGCTGACCCTAAGGAATCCCACATGACTGCTATTAAAAGGATTATTAGATACCTTTTGGGGACACAAGGATTAGGGATTTGGTACCCTAGACATAGCACTTCTTTTGAAATTATTGGTTTTTCTGACTCTGATTTTGCAGGATGCAAGGTGGATAGAAAGAGCACCTCCGGAACTTGTCAATTCATTGGACAATCCTTGGTCTCTTGGTCTAGTAGAAAGCAAAATTCTGTTGCACTTTCCACTGCTGAAGCTGAATACATTGCTCTTGGAAGTTGTGTGGCCCAAGTTCTTTGGTTGAAACAACAGGTATTGGATCTAGGATTACATGTAAGCACCATCTCAATTTTTTGTGACAACACTAGTGCCATATGCATCTCTAAAAATCCTATCCAACATTCAAGAACTAAACACATTGACATTAGGCATCACTTTATTAGAGATCATGTGACTAAGGGAGACATTGAGTTACACCATGTGACAACTGAAAACCAACTGGCAGACATCTTTACTAAACCACTGGCCTTCGACACTTTCAGTTCTTTAAGGACCAGATTGGGTGTGATTGACATAAATGCATGAAACCTTTTTTTAGCTAAATTTTTCTTTTTTTTACCTTCTTTTTTCTTTTCATATACCTTAGTTTTAGATCTTCACTGATATAATATCTCTTGTCTTGTCTTTAACATTTTGTAGTTAATATGTTTTCATCCACTTAAACACCTAGATAGTATGAATATCTTGTGATTGTGTCTCTTTCCCTAACGTAGTATTAGTGGCATAATTTTCTTTTCTAATCAAAAGTCTATCTCAAAATAAATGATTGTTTATGAAACTAAGATCCTTTCTAAAGCTTGCTTAAGCAAATCTATCTTGTATTTACAATGATTAAAAGTTTTTTTGTCACATCATGATCCCTTGTTACTCTTGTCTTCGATTATTAATCCTGCTTGTGGCAATTCTTCCCTATGTTAGAGAGAGAGCTCATATTCTCTAATATCTGAGAAGATATATTCACAACTAAGTTTTTAAAAGAGTCTAAAAGGGAATCTAGCTTGCAAAAATAAAAAATTTGGCCAATGATGCCAACAAAAGAAGCGCAAAGATGCCAAAAAAAAAATTGAAAAATCTATAAAAAGATGCGCAAAGCGCCACAACATTGACAAGAGGCATAAAATGAGCCCACTCAAAAGCAAGCTACTCTCCCTTTTTATATCTTTTAGAACCTAGAAGTTTTGATTCTCAAAGGCTTGATCTCGATTATCGTTCGATCGTGACAAATCTACCTCATTGTTTTATGGAGATACTTTCCTTATGCCAAGTGGTGGGTAGATTCTTTTTCTCATATCCAATTAATTATTTGAGTTAGGTCATTGATTTCAACAGACGATTCTACCCTAAGACAACGATTTTGGCTAAGGGTAAACCATGAACGGATATTCTCCTATTCTATGGATTAAATGAGATTGGAAACATGTTAACTCACAAATTTTTAAATCAATCACATGAAATACTATATCATTGATGTGCCTTGCTCCTAAAAAAAAAAAAAAAAAAAAAAAAAAAAAAAAAAAAAAAAAAAAAGAGAAGTTTATGAGGAGAACCTCTTTTACTATGCTTTCATGTACCCTCCTTTTTGATATGTCAAAAGGGGGAGAAGTTTATGAGGTTATTTTTTCGGTTGCTATTAAATCTTTTTTTAGTGTTTTGCCATCATCAAAAAGGGGGAGATTGTTGCAAATCTATTTTTCATGTCTTATGTTTTGATGATTGACAAACACCGCTTTTCTTGGACAGCTTGTTGCTTCTAACTTTTCAGGAATCGACGATCGGATGATCAAAAAGGAGCCAAGTTCAGAAATGCGTAGGTTTAGGGTTGAGTCAGTCTGTACTTTTGTTTTTTACCTTTTGAGTCCTCTTGTAATAGTCAAAAAGACTGATGCTTTGTAACCCTTCACACACACACTTGAGAGACTTAGAAATTCTGGTTTTACTCATATCGGCCAGGACGATTTCTTTGATCGGCCTGGCCGATCAGCTTAAAACAGAAAGTCAAATTAAGGATTCTTAATTAAGGCAGCCTACGTTAACAGATCGTCCTGGACGATACGTGTATCGGCCAGGACGATAAGCTCAAAACAGAAAGAAGTAGCCGCCATTGACAAGTATGGTATACCATATCTTTAAATTATCGGCCAGGACGATCCTCGGATCGGCCTGGACGATATTTACAAATTATGCCATAATTGTTCAGGAAATCAAGGAAGTAATTAAGGATGATTGATACGATCATATCGTCCTGGACGATAGCAAGATCGGCCAGGCCGATCTAGTCAAAAACCTTAAGTTACTTCAGGACGATCAATATCGGCCAGCCCGTATTCAGGGCTATTGTCAGGACGATTTTTCTCTGATTTGAACTGATCGGCCAGGACGATCGAGAGATCGGCCTGGACGATCAAGCTAATTTTTAATCGTTCAGTTTTGCATCCAGGGCTATGCTCTGGCCGATCTTCATTGATTTGTACTGATCGGGCAGGCCGATGTCCAGATCGGCCTGGACGATAAAGTCGGCAACTTGCAATTAATGAGCTCTTTTGAAGCTCTTCTATTTAAAGAGCTCTTGTTCAACGTTTTTCAAGATCTTTGGCTGCTGCCTTGACCTAAGAAGGCCTTGAGGAGAGAAAGAGAGAGAGAAGAGAGAGAGAGGATCTTGTGAGGGGGAGCTTGTGAGGGGTTTCACAAGGGTTGCTTCAAGGATCTCTCTGCGTCGTCTTCGTCTAGAGTTTCTCGTCCGTGGAAGGGTCGGTAGAGGTAAGGAGTGTTGCTTTTGGTTCTGGTTCTCTGCCAGCTTCAGGAGGAAGCAAAAGGAGATAGGTTCTCTGCCTTGCCGGGGTGGCAAAAAGGAGGTTCTTGTGAGGGTTTCTCCACCTAGCCGTGGGGGCTAAAGGAGAGTCACTTTTTGTGTAGTGCAATACTTGGAGGGTGCCTCCAAGGAGTGGACGTAGGTCGAGTCGACCGAATCACTATAAATTTCTGTGTTCTTTTTCTTGCTTCCGCACGTTTAAATTCCGCATTATTTTCGTGGTGTAATTTGGTTTATATGTTTTTATTTCCTTGTTTTAAAAAGAAGTTTTTAAAATACCAATTCACCCCCCCTCTTGGTTAGTTTGGGACTAAGTTCATAGGGCTTAACATCCCTATCGAACTTTCAGGGACTTTGCTTCATCATAAGCTTATTGTTTCTTGCTTAAATTATACTATATGCTAATAGCGCATTCAGTTTATAGAGCATCTTCCATTCTTATCTCTTTTAGCTATGTTTTGGTAAGAAATTTTAAATATTTATTAGGGGATCTTGGCATGCATCGCTATATCGACCCAAATAAATATTTAAAATGCCCCTAGTCTTTAGTGACACATATTAATGTCATTTAGGATGCTTTTTTTATAGCTTTAAATTGAGTTATGAGATTTTGATTTCTTCTACCATGTTCTTTATGCTGCGAATGATGATTGAGAATTACTTGATTTATCTTTACTGACTTATCAGGTGGTTTTTGTAACTTCTTCCCTATACTTCTTTCTTTGGCAGGTTTGATGGAATAAATATTGAAGGCCTAAACCTTTTAGATTCATATTACATTAGTGATAAGAAGTCATCAGTTCAGAGCTTTATACATAGTGAACTTGTTGATGATAGAATTATCTTGGTTCAACCTTAGGCTTTATGTGAACTTTGGGATAATTTCTTTGGTCCTTTCCTTTGTGCTTTGGTGAACATGTTGAAGAAAAATTTCTTCAATCCTCACTTTTTACTTTATGAATTTTTTGAAGGAATTACAGGTTTTGAATTTGGTTGATAGTACCAAATACAAGTAGTATCTTGATCCTTAACCACTTGAGGAGACTATAATCTGAGTAACTTGAGTTCATCAAATCAGGCGAGCTAAGATTTGATAGCTTTTTATCCTAAGGTTATTAGAATGGGGGTTACTCTAGTGCATCCTTTCTTATGGCATGTTGAGTAAATGGAGCTGTCAGTGATCAAGTTATATTTGTGATTGTTGGATCCAACCTTTTATACCCATTCGAGCTTCAAACTTGAGCTATTGGAAATACGCTTGCCAATGTTGATTTTACTAAAGTTGGTAGATTTGGAGTTCTAATTTATCGTTGAAGATTTGAAACCTACACACATTTAGTAGTTGCTCGCGACTCTTGCTTTCCACTAAAACTTTGATTCTCTAGTTAATTAAGAGAATTTGGTAGGCTACAATCACTTGAACTTATTGAGTTAAATTATGCTTCGTATCGAAGTGTGGGTTCCTATACTATAGTCTTTCTTATGGTGTGTTGAGTAGCTGAAGCTGCTAGCGATTTGATCATATTTGGGCTTGTTAGATTCGACCTTTTACATGAATTAAAATCCTAAGCTTCAGGTTGTTGAAAAACTTCAAGTTTTTTTTACCCAATTTATTAGAGTGTGTAGTTAAAAAAATTTATTTTTTTTAACTTTTGAGTCTTTATATGTTGGAGAAGGTAATGTCTCAAACTTTTAGAAGATCACCTGTATATACTTTAAAAAAAAATTCATTGTATTGTTTAGCATAAAAGAATATTTTTATTGATAATTTTAAATATTTTTATTGATATCGACCCGAATAAATATTTAAAATGTCCATAGTTTTGCTTGGACATTTTAGAGTATAATAAATTTGAAATTTTGAGATTTTAAATATTTATTTAGAAATTTCAGCACATAACACGATGTCAATCCAAATAAACATTTAAAATGCTCCTTATTTCACAGGTAGTTCTTTAATGGACTTTGTATTTTGAGATTTTAAATATTTATTTTGGGATATTGACATGCAACGCGATGTCAACTCGAATAAATATTTAAAATGCTCCAAGTCTTATGGTGGATTTTGAAATGCATTCTTGCTATACAAGAGAATTTCAAAATATAAAATGCATACGTGGTAACAAATATGTATAAAATATTTAACATATTGAACTTAGTATTTTTATGGGAAATTTTATACGTTGTACTTCTTTAGATATTGATCGTTGATCAGCAGTATAGGCCTCTGACCTTCAAGATCGATCAAATGATAAGCTACTCCTTAAAACACCTTCTTGATGACAAAGGGGACCTCCCAGTTGGATACAAATTTGCCACTAATTTTTTGGTGTGGGAAGGTTGGTCTTCTCAGCTCTAGGATAAATTCCCCTTCTTGGAATACCCATGGATGCACCATCTGATGAAAGGATTTTACCATTATTTCTCAGTAGATTTCTAGGTTTTATTTAGCCCGTAGTCTAACTTGATCGAGTGCGTCGAGCTTTCCATTCTTAGTTGAGCATTTTACTCTTGAATGAGATCATTCTGGATTGCTACCTAGAGTGAAGATAGTTCAACTTCTAGTGTCAATACTACTTAAACTCCAAACACTAGTGAATAAGGAGTGGCTTTGGTTTGCATCTTATAGGTTATACAGTATGCCCATAGTATTTCTGCCATCTTCATATGCCATACTACTTCAACTATGAACACCAAAATTTTTTTAAAGGCCTCCGCCAAGCCATTTGCTATTGGGTTGTATATGGATGAATATTACCAATCGATCTTATGCCGATTAAAGAACTTATAAATTTTAGTGCTATTGAAGGTTAAGCCATTGTCTGAGATCATGTGACACGGTACACTAAATCTGTAGACGACATTATGGGTGAAGAAGTTAATCACGTTCTCGGACATAACTTTTTTGAATGAAGCTGCTTATACTCACTTGGAAAAATATTCCATTACTACAAGAATAAAGCAATGTCCAGTCGATGATAGAGAATCTATCAACCCAATTATATCTATACCCTAATAATTAAATGGACAAGATGCTACTATTGGGTATAGAGAATTTACTGATTGATGTATAACATCACTGTGGATCGGATATTCGTGGCACCTCTTTGCGTGGTCAATATAATCTTTTATCATTATCGGGCAATAGTAACCCATTCTCTTAATTTTAACAGTCATTTTGGGACCTACTTGATATGCACCATAAAGTCTTTCATGAACTTCTACTACTACTTTATCAGCTTCCTTGGTTCATAGGCACCTTAGCCATATCTGGTCAAAAGCTTGACGATATAACATGTCATTGACAAATAGGTATCGTAATTCCCTTTTTTAGATTTTTGCAACTATAGATTTATCCATTGGGAGTTTTCTTTCTTTGAAATAGTCGATGAAGGGTTGCCTCCAATCATCTCCCTTCTAAACATAGAGGCAATGCAACCATGATTCTGAGCATTTACTGGTCTTATGTCTCTTTACTACTTGACTTTCATCTAGTTGATTTTCAATAGTAATATGTTGGGAAGGTTTAGGATCAATTGGGGTTTTATCCTGCGGGCTTGAATCTAGTATTCCCTATGCATGTGAGAATTGTAAGATTACCAGCTCTAAGGTTTGACGGCTGTGAACTATAATTAGTTTAGGCATCTCCCATCAGTGTTCACCACATCCTTAGCTAATCTGTCTAGGCAATTTGACATGGCATTCTTACCTTAAGAAACTCAAACTATTCTAACATTTCACACTTATTTCAGAAGCTCGACAGCTCGTCAGCAGTAATGGGCCAATTAAAGTTTGCTAACCTTATAAATGTCGAGGACCTGATTTATCATATGTTGAGAATCACCAAACATTTGAAGATTTTGAATTCTAACATCAATTGAAATCTCTAGTCCTGCTATTAGAGCTTCGTATTCAGCTTCATTATTTGTCTCAGGTTCAGTCAAACTAAATGAAAATCTCATTATGCATTCCTCAGGTGCTACAAAAATGAGACTAATGCCATCTTGGGCCCATGTAAAATTTGAAGGTCAAGCCGGTTTAATCAATGATGCCCCATCAAAGTACATCTCCCAAAAATGATAGTTTTTCATCTTACTTGACCTACATGATTTGGTCATCTAGCAGATCATTATTAAGTGAGGAATCTATCAGGATAAGATGGATGATTGAAATCTACCAAGGCTTTTCCTTTCACTGCCTTTTATGGCATATACGTCATATATAACTATAGTAGTATCACTATCCACCTAGCTAAATGACTATTCAATACTAGTCTTATCATCCAAAACTTCAATGAATCGATGTTTGATATGAACGTAACCTTATGACATAGCATGTAATGGTAGAGTATCTGAACTGCAAAAATTAATGCTAAGCAATGCTTTTAAATTGGAAAATAACGCACTTCTGCTCTGATCAATCTTCGACTAATGTAATAAAGTAAATTTTTTTCTTTCTTTATTGTGTTGGGCCAATAATACTCTGAGGGACTCTTCTAGTACTGTTGTGTAAAATATAAGAGGCTTCCCCAGAATTGGCACTGCAAGAACGGGCATATTTAACTAGTATATTTTGATACTATTAAATGCTTCTTGGCACTCTTCATCCCACTTTAAACAAATATTTTTCTTCATTAATTTGGATAATGATGGTCACCTACCTAACATATTTGATATGAATCGCTGAATGAAAGCCAGTTGTCCTAGCAAAGAATGAAGTTGGTGGAGATTTCTTAGAGGCGGCATCTCAATGATTGATTTGATTTTGTTGGGGTTGATCTCGATTCCTCGATGTTGAATGACGTATCCTAGGAATTTGTTGTAGGAAACCCAAAAAGAACATTTGAGAGGTTACATCTTTAGAGAACTCTCTGATTCTCTCAAATAAGATTCTCAGATCACTTAGGTGGTCTTCTCGATCCATGATCTTAATAACAAGGTCATGCACATAACACTCGATCTTTTGATATTAGCTCATAATATATATGCATCATTGTCTGTTGATATGTGGCACCAGCTTACTTCAGGCCAAACGGCTTGACTATGTAGCAGAAATATCGATGGGCATTCTGAATGATGTGTGCTTTTCATCTTTAGGAGCCATCTTGATTTGATTATATCTTAAAGATCCATCCATAAATAAAAAATATATTGTAGTTTGATGTGTTGTCCATTAGGAGTTCGACCACGGGGATCAAAAAGTTATCTTTTGGTCACACCTTATTTATGTCCCCAAAATTGATACATATATGAATCCAACCATTCTTCTTTTTCAAAGGAATGATATTGACAATCCAATCAACATATTTTTCTTCACGAATAAAGACTTCCTCTATGAGCTTTTTAGTTTCAACAATCACTTATTCTTCATTCTTCAATCTCATTATCCTTAGAGCTTATTTAACGGGTGCTGCATCTTATTTAATTATTAATCTGTAAACTACTACATCAGGGGATAAGCTAGATATTTTAGCATATGTCCAGGAAAATTAATCCCTAAATTCATAGAGAAAGTCTTTTAATTCTTCTATTTGTTGCTAGGGTAGGAGAGAACTAATGAAGGTTGGGTGAGGATCTTCCATAGTTCCCAAGTTGACTTCTTATAGCACATCCATAGTAGTAGCCTGTCCACCATCTTCAAGCTCTTCTGATGTAGGCTTGGATTCTACGGATTGATTATCATAAGTGCCAACCTCATACATTTCCTCATCATTATTATCATCAGATTTAATTTCTCTGCATGTGATTGCTTGATAAGTCTCTTTATGGAGGAATTTTTTCTTGATGAATCTGATACCTTTATACGCAGCAATATTTTTTTTGTAAAGGATACGGATTCCTTCTATACAAGAGGCTCAAGCTTGTACAAAGTTGTCATTTAGTAATAGGAATATTATTTTTCTTTTAAATAATTCTTTGAATACCTCTGGTATTAAACCTAGGTAGACTCATTGGTAGTAACTCTTCAAAATTGAGCGGCATATAATACCTATCATTATTCTCTTCTTCGTGCATTCCTGTAGAATATAATATGTTTCCTAGGGCTGTCCCCTTTTAAAGGGGAGAAAGATAATGGTTTGTGAGTTCTACAACCTCATACACCTCATAAGAAATGATTTCCTTGAAGTATTATAAGGAAATACGCGTGACCACGAGTATGCTATTTGAGATATATATTCTACCTATTCTTCTAGTGAAAACATCATGTACCGTGTTCATGTAGATTGAGTCGTAGTAGTAATCATCATTTGAATATTCCACCTCTCTACTCTATTCGGCTGTATACTAGCATACTCTTTGTGATTTGGTTGGAGTGATAACATCTTCATATGTGTCACTCCCTAGATGAGGCACATATTTCTTTGGTCAAGGAGTGATCACTACTTTGGGAAGAGTCAGCGTTGTCTTCTTTCTCCCCACTTGTTTTTCCAATCCTATTCAGGCTATTTTGTAGCCTCTAATTTTGTTCCTTAGCCTCAGGGGAGCACGATAACTTTAGTTTCTTTGGCATGAAGTATCTGAGATCTTCATATATTATTACTTTATGCACCGTAAAGGGTTGGATGTCATTAGAGATCTTAAAATCTTTTCCATCCTTGAGATGCTTCATACACTAGTGTCGTGTTAATGGGATAATCCCATATTCATGTAACTAGGGGCGACCTAGTAGCACCTTGAATGAAGTGTGTGCATCAATTACATGTAATTTGGCTTATATATGAAGTTCTTTAAATGTAAGAGAGAGCATGAATGATTTAAGGGTCTTATGCCCTTTTTCATTGAAAAAATGCACCATCAGCTTATCTGGTTAAAGGTGTTCTACATCGAGGCAGAGTGATCTCAGTGCTTAAGTCACATGAGATTTATGGAAGATCCGAGATTATCAGAATTCGACTAATTATCATCTTATCGTTCTTTATAGTAACATAGAGAGGGCTGTTATGGTTTTTCATTTCGAGCTCCATGTCCTATTCAGAGAAAGTAATGGATAGCTCATTACGAGCATGTAGTACCTCAGTCAGATAATATTCAGCAAAATATGTCTCGTATTTTTGGAATCTTTTAGAGCCTGAATCAAAGTCTCCAGAGGGTCCTTAAACATTACTAAGGTATTGTATATGCTGAGTTATGCTTGTATTTTCTCAGATGGAATATGATATTATAATCTATCCCCTTGGCTGATGTGTTCTTTTTTTTAGAATCTTCAAGGATAATATCATCGTTCATGACTATCTCTTTTCCTTATCTTTATTGGAGAACCCTTTCTTTGGTGAAGGCGGTAGTTTTTTGCTGCTTCTCAACTGTACTTGAGCGATCTCCTATGGCTCAAACTCATTCGATGTTGCATTTTCTTCAGAGTCAGCCATTATTGTATCTAGGGATTCATCTGTTGATTCATAGTCACCACCCGGTTTATATATCCCATATATATTGTTATGCAAGGGTCTAATTCATCTTCCTTTAGACAATATAAGTCTTCTTCCGAGCTATTATCCGTTGATGCTACCATAAGACAGAATTCAGAAGTAACTTTCTCAGCTAATCCTTCTTTTATCAACATATTTGATGCCATTGTGATGATCCGACATACTTATACGAGAAGGGAATTCTCATCATTTTCTTTAGCTTTACAATTTTAAGCTCTGACATGAAGTCAGTGAGCATGATAAGTTGCCTCATAGTCTGGTAGTATTCATCAAAAATATTGATAACCCTTTGGGTTGCAAACTTTTTCTACTTAGGTTTTTTTAGCTTGGTTTTCTTCTTAGAAGCCTTTATCTTTCTATACTTTGAAGAACCAGTTTGGTTGAAATACTATTTGGATGTTGATGCTCACATAGTAGATGTTCCTTGGGAACTAACATCGGTTCCAATAGGAGATTTCCATTCCACACTTGGAACTCCTTATAGATGCCTTAACATTTTCACCGTTTTCTTAGAGACTGCAATCTCCCACTGTTCTTCTTGTTCCAACTCCTTTTCATTTTGTCTTTCATCAATCGGGGGTATAGAAGAGGACGTGACCACTTGAGTTAATTCATTCATAGGGTGAGTCAACACATTATCTGATAATATGAGTTCCCCTTTTAAGTATTTTCAATCGAGTTAATCCTTGAAGATGTAATAATCTTTAATAGGATGACCGAGTATCTGATGGTATGGGTAGTAATTTGGGTTGCTCGTATGTTTTGAGTCCTTAAGCCTCTTGCATTCTAGCAGTTCTAAGCATGCCCTCACTGCCTATTAAAATAACTTAGTGACACCCTCTCTTTTTAATGAATATTCTTTATTCATATTATCTTTGAAAGATGGAAACATTCTATCACCAGTTCTCATTGCTGTTGACCTCATTTTTGTATGAGGTCACTAAGACCCTTCCAGAATCCAGATTTAATCCTAGATCCTAGGATCCACTCTAGACCTTAGGATCCTTCTAGATCCAAGACCTTAGAGCCTATTCTAGAGCCTAGGATCCCCTTAAATCCTAGATCTTAGAATTCTTCTAGATCTTAGGATCACTCCAACTTCAAATCAATTTCCACTCTTGATCAACCTCAATTTTAAATCAATTCCTATATTTAATCCATTCCAATTTCAATTTGATTCCTACCTGTGATCAATTTGAATCTCAAACTCCATCCAATTCAAATCCAAATTAATTCAAACTTCAAATCAAATCCAAACCCAGAATTCAGACTCAAATCCAAACTCTAGAGGCCCTGTCCTAAACACCCTTTTCAGAGATTTTTCAAACATTTCAAAACCCAGTCAAATGATCTCTGATTCAGAGTCTATCACTTGCAAAGTGATAAGACATGTCTCTAGAGGTTACCCTCCAACTTTGAGCTCATTCTGAGGTCTCTATCCCCAGAATCTGAATTAAAATCCAAAGGTTGTAAAACCTTCAAATATTTACAGCCTATGCCACTGAACCTAACCCCTTTGAGATCTTGACCCTGGAATCTTCATCAAACTCTCCAATCACCTCCAGACCCTTGATTTTAACCCATTGAGTAGTAAACTGCATTTTCCAGACCCATTTTTGACCATAGTTGACCAATAGGTCAAAATTGACCAAAATACCCCCATGGGGCTCAATTAGGGATTTCAAACCAAATGAGCTCCAAATGGGATGCAACCACCTTTGACAAATTTCAAATGTCATTTCAAATCTTTTGAACCCATTTCCAACCCTTGAGTCAACCTGGTTGACCAAGTCAACTGGTTTGACCCAAGAGGCCCTTTAAGGGTCCAAACATGTGTTTTGACCCAAATGACCTCTTTAGGCCATCCAACCACTTCCTTTGAACTTAAAATATCATTTCAAACCTGTTGAGCCCAAACCCAGACCCTGGGTCAACCTGGTTGACCAAGTCAACCTAGGTTGACCAAACAAGCCCTTAAGGGTTCAAATAGTGATTTTGACCAAATTGACCCCTCCAAACCCTGGGACCACATCCAGTAGACTCAGGATGACATTCTGAATTTGTTGAATCCATTTCTAGCCCCTGAACCCAACTGGTTGACCAAGTCAACCAGTTTTGGCCTAAAAGCCCATTAAAGGCCCATTAAGCCTTCTTGATTCAATTGACATGCATGGCTCTTGGAACCACCCTCCAATCCACCTAATCAACCCATTTGAATTACCTAGGTGAAAGTTTCATAACCCTTGATGGGGTTGACTGGTCAACCAGTCAACTCAAGGCTTAAGGGACCATTTGTATGGTCAAACCTTTCAACCCATTGAACCTAGCTCAAGCCACACCCATCCAGCCACTTGGAAAGACTCCATGACCTGCTTGGATGCCACATCAGCCCCATTGACCAGTTGACTGGTCAATTTAGTCAAACCAAGGGTTTAGACCCTTTTAAAAGGTCCTAATCAGCCTTTTTAAACCTTTTTCCCTGATTTAACTCCCCAAGGCCGACCTATTAGTGACCTAAAGCCCTCTAATAGGCCCCCTAACCGAGCTCCACCCCCTGTTTAGCCATAAGTGGCAATGTCTCCTCTCACTCATCCCAAGTCCATCCAATAGAAGCAAGGCTTGTCCAGCCCTTTCCGCAGCCTTCCAGCTTTCCCAGGGATATGTGGCATCATCTGGAGAGTCCAGGAGTCGATCCTAGCCATCCAATCCAGCCCAGGCCGTTTGAATAGGGAAAAAGGTGGCTTTTGAGCCCATTGGATCAAAGCATCTTCTCTCACTAACCCTAGCCTCCCAGAGCGAGTTCTCAATTCGTTTTGGATCTCCAGAGCCTCCTCTACCTCCCCACTACAAAATCCAAGTGGTTGCACGTCACCGACGGCGAGTTCTCCGGCGAGCCCACCACCTAGACCGTCCCAAGCCTATAGCAGTCGATCCAGACGTGTTCGAGCTCGGGTTCGTGCTGGGGATCTTCACTTGGACAGTCTACAAGCTCATCCATCCAGAAATTTCGAAGATCTAACGGTATAACTCCTTAAAACCTTAGATCTAGTTCACATTAGTTAGATCTAAATAGCTTTATGTTCTTAGGGTTTTGGCTGAAACAAATCCTTCCCCATTATTTCTGTTCATGCCTACTCTCTGTATTTAAAATTTCAAGTGATTTGGTCCACCCGATCGAAAGAACGAACCAAAAAACGGATCCTAGGGCGTCATTCGCAGTTCGCTGCAGATGTACGTTTTCTAGACCGTTGATCACGCGATCAACGGTCTAGATCTTGCCGTTCCGCACTTTGGTTCGACCGTGTATTCGGTTTAGTGTTCGATCGATCGACCGGCGAGATCAGGGCCGTCCATTCGGAACAGCGGGATCAAATCTCCGCCGTTTGATCTTCTCCTGGTGAGATCAAACCGCGGGATCTGATCTCAGTCGTTAGATCGAATCCGCGGTTAATCCAACGGCTGCCATGAGCCGCTGACGTGGTTAAGTGGAAACCGCGTAAAGAGGCACGCGCCCGACGCGTGTCCCCGCCGTCACGCGGTTTCGATCCCGCCAATCCGAGCGTGCCGCGTGTCCGACCGCCGCCGTTTAATTAAGGAAAATATGTTTTTAATTTGTTTTAATTACAGAAACTTTAGAAAATCATAGTAAATTAAATACAAAACCAAAAAATGAGTATAATATATCATTCTCTTCAGTTTTCTGTATAGTTTATTTTAAAAATAAAATCAAACCTTTTTATTTATTATTTTAATGGTAATTTGAGAAATACAGAAATCTGTATTTTATTTTTAATTAATTATGTATAAATTATTTTTATCTGAAACTTGTCATGCATGTTTTTGAGTGCATGGTTGATCTCCAGAAAAATTTTCAATATTATTTGACTGAATTCTGATAGTATTTAGAATTATTGGAGCATATTAATCTTTTTTATATTTAATTAAATATTAAATATTTTGAAAATATTAAAAAAAAAAGCTTTTTTTTTATTATCAAACTTCTCTGGAGATCAGTGGGTCTTTCAATTCATCATAATGTATTTTAATAGTATTTTTAATTATTTTATAATATATATTTATATATATATATATATATATATATATATATATATATATATATATATATATATATATATATATATATATATATATATATATATATATATATATATATATATATATATATATATATATATATATATATATATATATATATATATATATATATATATATATATATATATATATATATATATATATATATCCATTTATATTTATATATTTTAAAATATATTTTGAGGCTATATATATTTAAATCTTTAAATGTTTAAGAGGTTACTTGAAATCTTAAATGTAGATTGAACATATTTGAATAGAAATAAAGGGGATGATTAGTGGATAATCATTCCTTGATTATTCACTAATTTTGTCTTAATTATGTTAATTAGTTAATTGCATGCTTAAGGTGCACACACCACTTAGCCTAGGTTCTCCTAGATCTAAGGACTTGTTTGCTTGCTATTTGTGTATGCATGCCATGTTTACTCAAAGGGTTAGAGGAACTTTGATTTGAGCCTATGCAAAACTAGTGACATAATTAAGGACAATAATTAGGAAATTTGAGTAGAAAACTTAGAAAATATATTGTGCTTAGAATTGATATCCATTTGACTTGGAATTTGAACCATTTAAACTTTGTGACATTCTTAGCCTTAGACAATTTATTTTACTGATTTTTGAAATCATTAAGACCACTAATTAATTTTCTAAGTCTTAAACCCTTAATTAAGCCTTTAAAACTTCTAAAAAATGTAATAAATCCAATTTAAATCCAAAAATCACATATAAACCCTCAAACTGACCAGAATCTAGTCCTTAATCCATGATAATTGAAAGCCCCTTGATTTGACAGCAATTTAAACCCTAATTTAATTTTAAGTGAAAATCAATATTTAATTAAGATAACTAATTAATAATATTTAAAAAATCCCAAAATCTCCCAAACACTTGGGGATCCCTCCTTAGGTTATTTCTGACCTTTGGAGGTGTTTTCAAGAGATTGGGAATTTGTTTGAAGCAAAATCACAAAAGAGGCCCTCTAATTAAGAAATTCCCAAAATTCATTAAAATGCCCAAACTTCGATAATCCATAACTAATTCCAGAAAAATCCAATCACCCAAACTCACTTACATTCAATTCCTAATAAGGTATAATATTTATAAAAAATATTAAAATCCAGAAATTTGCAATATTTTAAAAAAGTCAACAAATTGGTCAAACCGTAGTTAAAACTAGTTCAAAACTTCAAACCTTCGTAATAAAATGTAGAAAAATCCGATTTCAACGTACTTACCTTTTAACTGATCGTAGTGAGGTCTAGTATTTTAATAAAATACAAACATTCCAGAATTTGAATTTAATTAAAAAGTCAATTTTCAACCCTTTAATTAAATGATTAAAATATTCAAAATTCATAAAATTCAAAATTATTCTAAAATTCCAGAAAATGTTAACTTAATGTTTAAAACATTCAACAAACCTTTTAAAACACAACAACCACCTAAAGATGAAGTTTATTGGCTGGACTACTCCGGGCTGCGGGGCTAAGTGTCCTAAGGAGGCTGGTTCCTCGAGCCTGGTGGCACAACGCCACGAATGGATTCTAAGGGTGTTAAACTTTAAATAGATTAATCATTAATTATTAACCTTTAAAACCTCTAATTCAACTACATTAATTTGGTTTATCGGCTGGACTACTCCGGGCTGCGGGGCTAAGTGTCCTAAGGAGGCTGGTTCCTCGAGCCTGGTGGCACAACGCCACGAATCAATTAATGGCAAACTTAAATTAATCAAGCTTTTAAAATCAGTAACTAATATTTTTATAATTAACCCACTCTTTTAATTCTAACCAATTTAAATAACTTAATCAACCCCGATCGCTACTGGGTAACCCAGGCCTACGAGGCTATTAGCTTAGCCCCAAGGAAGGTGAAATAAACTTCACGGCCTCGGTGTGAAACAAAGGTAGTAATCAATTAACTTTTAAAATATTTCTAATTAAAATTCTTAATTCATTAATACTTAAATTTTAATCTAAATCCCCTTCTAAGCCTTAACAAATAAACTTTTAGACAACATTAATTGATCACCCATTTTAGGATCTATCCCAGCCACACGACCTTTCTCACACACTTTAGATGATGTGCTAGGACAACCAACTCTAGATCTAGGATAGGCCGGTGTTTACTTTACTGCTGTGTGCCGGTTTTTTCGTAGTTTTCACTGCATGTTGTGGATGAAATTGCTTTGCTGTGTCTGCTTACTTTTTCTGTACTCTGTGGATGGACTGATGTGTTTGGCGACTAGATTACCCTTAGGTTAGGTACGATCTGGATGTTGACACAGTTTTCTGCAGGTGGCCACGCTCATGCAGGGCAATATAAAAAGGGGGCAAAAAAAAATGCATAAATATTATAAACTCTTTGCACAGGTGCTTCAGCTGCTAAAGCCCCCAAATAAAAAAGAGCGTGGCCAGTGTGTTTACTTTCTTTTCTGCTCATATACAACTGCTTGGGAATAACTGCTTTTTTATATATTAATTGCTTAGGATAACCCTGCAGGTGAGTCTAGATTTTTATTTTGATATAAATGTAATTTGTATAATTGTTAAGTGTTGTGAAAGTTAAGTTTGAGTTGGGATACATAGATCCAAAGCTTGGATTCCAAAGAGGAAAGGATACCCCTTTAGGGAACATTCCTTTTCCATTTGGAAATCCAAATTTGGATCATACCTCTTCCTTACCCAAAGAGGAAAGAGTGGCCTTCCCCTTTAGAGGGAAGTGCCCTCTTATCCATTTGGGTAATCTGCTACGAAGATTCCAAGAAGATTGAAGAAAAGGAGTCCAAAGAAGAATGAAATTGAAGATTTGAAGATTTGAAGATTGAGAGTATCCCACTCAAAATAACTTGCGTCATTACTAGGTTTAGAATCCGGGTTGTTGTCAGTGGTGCCCGGCCACTTTACTTTCTGTAATATTCTGGTTTGTAATAAGCAAGGCAATTCTGCCTATGGACATTTATTAATTAGTTAATATTTGATGTAATGATTTGATTGCCTTTAGGATTACTTGTTTTTTACTAGTTTTTTGGCGATTGCATGCCGCTCTTTGTTTTCGCCTGGATACGTGAGGCTCGTGAGGGTGTGAAAGTTTTATACTCATAATCTTAAAAGTCTAAAATTTTAGTGAGTCTAAATAACATAGAAAGATAACGAATCTAGGGAATTAGCCGGGGATCGACCCCGGGGTCGCATGCATATTTCTGCATTACTCTTTCCTTGCTTTAGACCCTTCCCCGCCTGCGGGTAGAGTCCGGATAGTCTGACCTATGAGGACGAGGTGCCGGACCTGGGGAAGTCCAGTCTTCTAAAAAATTATTTTATAAGCCTGTTTTAAAAATTTCAAGCATATTTGATTTGAGGTTGTTAACCAGCACGCATTGCATTAGATACAAATTAAAGAGTCAAAATTTTAATTTCATAGTCCTTAGCATTTTAGCACCCAACATAAGTCAAAGGGGCCAATTAGGAAAATCTCTAGATGTCGGCCCCGCCTCCCCAAAACTTTAATTATAACGTCCCTACCACTCTTTCATAAAAGACCGGATTCATGTATTTTAAATCGATTAGGTGGTTAGCTGGCTCCCCAATCCAGGCCGGGGTAAGTCCAGATCTTGCACTGCATTAGTTAGGATCGGACGACTGTGGTCCAGTGTCCAAAATAGATTTAGGTTCCGGGGCAGATCTTTGATTATAAGACCCCAATTTCGGGAATATAGTCCCAATTTCTAATAAAATGCTTAACTCTAATTAAATATCATTTCAATCCTAAACATAAAGCCCAACACTTAGATTAAGTTGGGACACTTCCGGATGGTTCTGGAATCTCAAAGTGTCCCCTACCTCTCATCCTTTAACTCCGTTAATAACTGTTCAATTTTGATCCATTCCCTTTTGATTTTCCAATAATTCTATTCATACTTTGATATCACTCCTAGAAATTCTAAACAAAATTTTGCCACTATTTTAATCGAGAGTTTTCGTAGGGGATTTTATCTCCCTACGATGTAATTAACTACGAGGGCTTGCGCTCGTAGGAGATTTAGAACCACACACACCTGATTTTAAAAAATTGATTTTTCAAAATTCAATTGGATTTCTTTGGGAGAACTTAAAATACTAGTGATCACTATTATCATATTTAAAGAATTATCATCGAATGTATTTTCTCCCTTCGGGGAGATACATCTTTTCTTTGATAAGGCTTTGGATGTGAACCTAACGATCACACTTCTTGAATATTGTAGCTGGATATTCAGTTGAACCTCATTTTGACCCTTCGGGGTCATATGAATTTCTCTTTAGCATCCGCTCACAATATTCAAGATGAATTTCATAATTCTAAATCTGAACACCGTTATGAAATTTTATTTCATCTTTCGAGGTGATATATCTTTCTAACGGAGTGATTCGATTTTAGAATTAGAATTTATCTTAACTCCCAAAGAAAACCAATATTTTCAAAAATGTTTTCAAAATTCCACCAACAAAAAAATGGCACGCCCGGTGGGACAAATCTCTCTCTCCATCTTTAATAATGGCAAAATTTTGTTTCATCGGTAGTTTTAACTATCATTTCTTCCGTTGGTCCCTTTGCTCATTTCTTCCTTGGGTGAGTGTGGCCAACATCTAAAATAATAACAAAATACTAAAAGAGAGGTTCCACCTCTAAATTTGGCTTTTCGTTCTGATTTTGACCTTCTGCCCCAGCACAGCCTGTGAGGCGACAGTGTCAAATCAGATCTCTGGATATCCTTTTTAATTTTATGGATTTATGGTCGATAAATTTCTCGTTCAACATATAAATCCTTAAAATTGAAAAGAATGCAAATTTTTGATTTCATTCCAAAACTTGTTAGTTTTAACCCCCTCACTTCCCCTTTGACTTCTAAGGGTGGGGAGGGTTAAACTATTCCTTCTTACTTGGGCTTTCTCACAATTCCATAAGCCTTCGGGCAAGGGGAAACTCTGTCCGTTGTGTTTTGGAACCTGTAAGAAACCCCTTTCAAATTCTCAAAATTTTCAAAAAAATTATTTCTCAAACTCCAAGTTGTCATGTGTTACCCCATACGATTCCTTCGTGGGCCAACATATGTCATACTTTCAAAAACATAACAATAAAATACCTTTTTACCACTCTTTTCAAAAGATCTAATTTCAATCATTTTCTTTAACTTTCAGAAAATTTCAAATGGCTGGCCAACTGATTTTCTCTTTTGACCGAGAGTTGTCCTCAACTGTTAATGACCAAGGGAGCACTATCATTTTTGGAATGGGATTCAGTACTCTTGAGCTCTCCATGGATGGACATCAGATTGTTAGCTTGGATGCCAGTAAGGAAATTCCCCCAGTAGTTGAGTTAATTGTGGGATCTGCACCCACCTTGCCAGTAGTCAGTGATGATCAGGAACAGTCTGAACCGTTTGTTGAGCCTCCCACTGAAATTAAGTCTGTTTTTGAAGAAGGGTCTAGTTCTGGACTTAGATTCACCACAAAGAATCAAAAGAAGAACTATTTGAGGAGACTTAGAAAGAAAATCTCTAAGGCTAAGAGAGTTCTACCCTTTAAGACCTTGGCTCAAGTAGAACCTGAGGCTGTTGAGGAGCTACCTATTCCTGCTTCCTCTCCCCTCCTAAAGGGAAGTCGCTTTTACCCCCTGGCTTCAGCTCAAGGGGGAGAGGATAGCTAGGATAGCCCGTTCTCCACCATGCCCGGTCGACTACTCGACCAAGAAAACTCAGAAAGAAAGACATCTCCAAAAGACAAGGACTCTGAGAAATATAATTCATACCTGCGCTGCACAGACTGGTCAGACTAAAGAAGAATATGTGAAACAATTGAAGGGAGTGATCTCACATCGCTTCCAAAAAGAAGTGTTGAAGGAAGAAGTATCTGAAGCAAAGAATTTAACCCCTCAATTCGTTAGAAAGAATAAGAAGTATGCTAGACAGCGCCCGCTACTTCAGTACTGGTTGATGGATATCACTGGGTGCCACGCCCTCTGTCCTCTCAAACAGAGGGTATTGTGTTGACTGGGTCCGAGAGAGGCCGCCACTCTACTGGTAGACCCCCGGTACCCCCACATAAACCTGTAAGATTGGCCTCTGTGATTGTCAAACCAAAGGGGTTGAAGTTCAAAAGTCTGTGGACCTTAAAGGAAAAAGACCTAAATCTCCTGAAAGGAGATATGTGCCAAAGAGAACTAAGTTGGAGAGTCTGCCACCACCTCCTAGAACTTCTAAGTTCATTCTGCAGCTCCAACGAGTTTCAGCCAACCCTACTCCGAGTTCAGTTGAATTGATGGATGTTCAGGCTAGTACTCCAGTTGTTACAGTTGATAGTCCTGCCACAGCCAGTCTGACTCCGGATCCAATAGTCACCGTTCCTGCTACCCAGTTGATGATCCCCAAGTTCGAGTGTCATTCCTAGGCCCCTTAGTCAGGTGTCTGAGGACCTTACCTTACCAGATGTGGGAACTATCACCTTACAAGCTCCTACTTCTCCTGAGGAATATGTCCCTCTCCCTGTAGAGGATGCCACTCTTCTGACTACCAGCTCTGGGATAGTCGAAGAGGAGAGAATTGACCAGGATTTAGAAATGGAAGATGAACCGGATACAAATCTCAACCAGATCCTAATCCAAAACTTACAGAATTATTGCCCTTATGGATTCTGAAGAGTTGTTTGATATGGCTGAGTATAAAGGATACTTACCCCTTGACCCTAAATCAATTGGGGATAGACCGGTCGAGGAGGTAGTCCAAGAAATAAGAAACATTTTGTTGAACAAAGAGGGAATGGCTTCTTTTGACCCTGATACGGATGATCTCCTTGGAGATGAAGATGATTATGTTGGGGCATTCATGTGGTTGAAACTAGAGGATCTAATAAAGAAGCTGAGCCCAGCAAGCGCCGATTTGTTAAGGATGATGATCCGCATGCTGTTGAGTCAGAGTCAGATGAGTCTGTGAAAGATAGAGATGAAGAACATATAAAAAACTTGGAGACTCAGCTTGCTAGCATGATGTCACAAGTTAGAGAAATGCAAGAGAAGTTGGACAAATCACAGCAAGAGTCTTTTATGATCCACCAGTCAGCTCGAGAGCTCACAGAAAAGGCCAAAAGGGCAGAACTTAATTCCAGACCTCTCGAGTCACCACCTGTGACTCTCCCTTGTCCAGTAGAGACACCTCCAGTTCACCCTGCAGTCTCCTCCATTCCTTCAATCCCACCTCAGAAGGATATCAAGCAGTTAATTGAGGACCAGGTAAGGGAGGCCTTAGCCCATGCTCAAGGAACTGTGTCTATTTCAAAGGGTAGACCCTACCCCGAGGAATATGACTTAGTTCCTTACCCAAAGGGCTTTGTGCCACCAACTTTTAAAGTTTTCACTGGAATTGAAAATCCGAGACAGCATCTGGCCCACTTCCGAGCAAGCTGTTGCAATGCAGGAGGGTCAGATGCTCTACTATTTCGCCAATTTGTAAGTAGTCTATCCGGCATTGCTTTTGAATGGTACGCCGATCTGCCCAACGGTTCAGTAAGAACCTTTAGCGACCTAGAAAACCTCTTTCTTAAGAGATTTTCTGGAGCGCAACAACGCACCACCGTGGGCGATCTCGTGGTTGAAAAGCAAAAGCCGGGAGAGTCTCTGGTTGAGTACATCTTGAGGTGGCGAAACCTCTCGATGAAGTGTGAACCCCAGTTGCAAGAACAACATGCTGTGGAGATTCTTTTGAAGAATATCCACGGTCCTGTTGCTTTTCTCCTGAAGGGTTTCACTATTAAAACTTTTGAGAAACTTCTTAATAAGGCTAGCAATTTGCAGGAAGAGGCTCCTAGGATGCCATTCTTACGAGAGCAGTCTGAAGAAAGGAAGGGTCCAAAATTGGTGAAAACATTTGAAAAGAAAGCTGTGGTCTCAGCAGTAGATAAAGGAAAGAGGCCAGTGATTAGTCAGCCTAGCACTCCACTTCCACCACAGCCGCCTCAGAAGCAGCCCTTTCAGATAGTTCCTCAACATACTAGAGATCCCTCCTCCATCCCTTTTAGAGAGAGATTGGCAAAGCCTTATCCATTTAAAAGGGAGTCAGTTAAGAAGATCTTCAGAAGTCTGTTAAAGAAACCAGATTTTCAGTTGCCAGAGGCTAGGAGGCCTGAGGATGAGAGCAAGAAAGATGATCCCAAGTATTGCCCGTACCACAGGATGCTTAGTCACCCTCTTGAGGACTGCGTTGTGTTCAAAGATTGGCTTGAGAGGAACTACACCCAAGGTAACATCATAATACCTAAGGAATACTTGGTCGATCCAGAAAAGGCTTCAATTAAGACCATTTCAGGTAATCCTTTTAACTCTTCTTGTTTTGTTGAAGATGGTTGGGACATTGCTTTGTCCCGGGCACTTAAAAAGTCGATTAACAAGTCTTTTCGTCTTTCTCAACAGCTGACTACGATAGCCCAGGCCCCGGTGTGGAAAGTTGACCTGGACGCTTCGCAGAAGGATGTTGAGCCACTTCCCTCTCCAGTAGTCTTAGGAACTACTGAGAAAAATGTAAAAGAAGAGAAATCTGATTTTGTAGAGAGGAAGTGTGTAGATGAGAGATGTATTAGAATGGCGGATGGTGGTGTTAAAACCCTTTCCCCTCTTTGTTATCTGACTTTTACTTTGCCCCATCAAAGGCGAAGGGTCAAAAGATGAATAAAAAACATCCTTCTACTTCTGTCTTGATGATTAACCATGAATCTCAAATGCAAATTGATGACTCTCCTGTTTTGAATCAAACTCCTAATGAAGCAAATATCGAGGCTAATCAAACCGACCTCCCCGAATCGACTATTCAAGAAGAGGTCGAATGTGAAGCTTTATCAGAAAGTGATTTCCCTCAAATCAATTTTCAAGGAAATCCTATCTTGATAGAACTTTCAGATTCTGACTCGCTTTCAGGAAATGATGATCCAACACCTATGGTGTGTGTAGACACTGCTCTAGTTTGCCCGCCCGAAGACGTCGAGCAGGTGCAACTCCGTGGCGGTAAAGTCTTACCCCCTAGGTTGCCCCCTCAGGACAAAGGCAAGCAAGCAACCTTCATTCGAAAATCTAAATCCGGATTCCCCTCAACAACCAGAATTCCCTTTAATTCCTCCGGGTTTCGAGTCTGTCGTTCCTAAGGTTGATTACAATGTTTTAGCCCACCTTAGGAAGTTGCCAGCAAAATTAAGTATTTATGACGCCCTCCTTCTCTCCAAAGAAATGAGGGAGTCTCTAATTAAAGCACTTCTCGATCCCGAGATTTGCTTAACACAGTTGGCTGCAACTTCAGAAGGTGAGGCTCTCTACTTCAAAGAGGTCCCTGGGGTTACCTTTTCAGACGAAGATTTACTCTTGGGAACTGCTGACCACAATCGTCCCCTCTACATTACTGTAGATGTGGGAAATTTCAAGTTATCAAGAGTCCTTGTTGATCCGGGTGCATCGGTCAACGTGATGAACATAAAGACCCTTGCTTATCTCAGAGTTGATACTAGCAAGCTTTCAACCGACAGGTTGGTGCTTCGTGGGTTCAACGAGAAGGGCGAGAGAGCTTTAGGTTCAATCACCTACTCCTGGAAATAGGAGGTTTAAAAACTGAAGCTAAATTTCATATAATTGATTCGACTACGTCCTTTAACGCACTTCTAGGTAGACCTTGGATTCACGAATATAGAATGGTTCCATCTACCCTGCACCAATGCATTAAGTATCAACGAGACGGCATTGAACATGTGATTAAGGGTGATTTGCAACCATTCTCGATTCAAGAAATTGGGATCTACGAAGATGCTGCATATTTCGTACCAAAAGGGTCCTCGTCCCGTTCTAAATTAGAGATCAAATTTGAGGAGAAAATGGTTGGACAAAAATTCAACCAAAGGAAAGAAAAAATAAAAATATCAGTCAAGAAATGATTCAATCGAGTAGTGAAGACGACTCTGATATCGTTGTCCTTAGACCTCCAAGCACATTACCTCAAAGAGGTGGGAGGATGGCTTTAAGGGCACGAGGTCGAGGCCGCGCTTCATTAGACAGGAGAGCAGCACCTGTATACATTGATTTGGAATCAGATTCCGATAGTGAACTAGAAAGTCAAGGTGCTGCCCTCTCTCTCGATTATCAAAATATAAATACTCCTCCAAAATTTGATCTCACCTTAGACCAGGACAGTGACCCTGAGGTAGATATTTCAAAAGTTAAAAGTGACGAGCCCGAATTAACAATGTATGAAAAGCTCACTAGAAGGATTGAGGCCCTTTCTCTGACCCCACTGTCGGCAGGCAGGGTTGTAGGGTTGGAAGTCAAAGTGGCCCCCAACTTGGATGGTGAAGTTAAGAAAGTCCAGAAATTCTTTCCTGGCTCCTCCTCCGCAAGGGACGAAGGTGATGTAACCCTTGAGGAGGCAGATTTTAATGAATTAATGGAATTACCTTTCGGCTACTTCCCTGTTTGTGTAAAAAATACTTTTTCTAAAGGTTCTATACCATACCGATGGACTAAGGGTCAAGCTAGATACCACGAGAATATTTGGCGAACAAAAATAAATAAAAATCCAACAAGTGGTATTGGCTTTGGAACAGTTAGTTCATTCGATGATGATGAGTATTGCCTAATGATAACTTACCATCTCGATTCTCCAAATGTCCCTACAGATCCTCCTTGTCCTTTGGATGGACTCTGTTTGGAGACTTTAGACGATCCCGATGATCTTCAAGTTCGGGATGCACCCCCTGAATTTGAAGAGGAAATTAAGTCGACAGTCGATGAGTTGAGAGAAATTAACTTGGGAAACGATGATGACCCCCGTCCGATTTTCATAAGTACTTTGTTGAGCGAGGGTGAAACCCAAGACTTAATCCAGTTGTTATTCGAGTTCAGGGATTGCTTTGCCTGGACATATGACGAAATGCCAGGTTTGCCTGCTGAGGTAGCAGTTCACAAACTTGGAGTTCGGCATGATGCCATCCCTGTTAAACAAGCTCCTCGACGCATGCGCTTAGAGATTGAGCAACAAGTCGTTTCTGAAGTTAAGAAATTGGCAGAAGCCGGATTCATTCGAGAGGAACAATACCCCTCTTGGGTGGCCAGCGTCGTGCCAGTTCGAAAGAAAAATGGTCAAATTCGGATTTGTGTCGACTATAGGGATCTGAATAAGGCATGCCCTAAAGATGAGTTCCCTCTACCAATACCAGAACTCATGGTGGACATTGCCTCCTCACATGCTATTTTCTCATTCATGGATGGCTCGTCGGGTTATAACCAAATCAAGATGGCCCCTGAAGATGAGAGAAATACGGCGTTCAGAACCCCTATTGGAATCTTTTGTTATAAGGTAATGCCATTCGGCTTAAAGAATGCCGGAGCAACCTACCAACGGGCCATGACCCGTATCTTTGACGACTTAATTCATAATCAAGTTGAATGTTATATTGATGATTTAGTTGTCAAGAGCAAGGTTAAAGAGGCTCACTGTATGACTTAAGAGTTGTTTTCGAACGGTTGCGCCGCTACGATTTGAAAATGAACCCCTTGAAGTGCGCCTTCGGCGTCGCTCTCGGAAAATTCTTAGGATTCGTAGTGAGGCACCGCGGAATCGAGATAGATCCTGCTAAAATTGAAGCCATCTTAGATATGCCATCCCCTAAGAGCCTTACTCAGTTAAGGTCTCTACAAGGTAGATTGGCATATATAAGGAGGTTTATTTCTAATCTTTCCGGGAGATGTCAACCCTTTTCTGTCCTTGCGAAAAAGGATACTAAATTCGTATGGGGCGAGAAGTGTCAGAATGCTTTTGACGATATCAAACAATACCTTTCTAACCCGCCAGTCTTGGCAGCTCCGATTCCGGGAAAGCCATTAATCCTCTACACCGCAGCTCTAGATGAGTCTTTAGGTGCCCTGTTGGCTCAAGTTAACGACGAAGGAAAAGAGAATGCTCTCTACTACCTTAGTCGAAGACTCCTTCCTACTGAAATCCGATACCCGTCAATTGAGAAGCATTGTCTTGCTTAGTTTTTGCAGCTCAGAAACTGAGGCATTACATGCTCTCTCACTCAATCAGTTTGATTTCAAGAGTTAATCCTTTGCAATATCTTATGACCCGACCTACGTTGTCAGGACGTTTAGCTCGTTGGTCTATGATATTGTTGCAATTTGAGATTACTTTCACTCCTCTTCGTGCTGTGAAAGGACAGGCTGTTGCCGACTTTCTGGCAGCACACCCGCTGCCAGCAGATTCTCCTCTGAATGATGACCTTACCCGACGAACAAATCATGAGTTTGGGGGAATCTGGCGAGGCCATCTGGGAATTATATTTTGATGGGGCAGCATCCTCCCGTAGGATTGCGACCCAACAATCTGTAATTCCTGGAAAGGCTGGAGTCGGTCTAATTTTTATTACACCAGAAAAAGGAATGATGCATTTTTCCTACCACTTATCGGAGCCTTGCACAAACAACGAAGCTGAATACGAAGCTCTGATAACTGGTTTGGAACTTGCAATTCTAATGGAGATTAAAGAGATTAAGATCTTTGGAGATTCCCAACTAGTTATTAACCAAGTCGCCGGAACTTATAAAGTCTTGAATCCGAATCTCCTAAAATATCACCAGTACACGCTTCACTTGTTGGAACAAATCCCCATTGCTACTTTGTATAGGGTTCCCCGTGGAAGCAATTCTGCGGCGGATGCCTTAGCAAAACTTGCAAAGGAATTTGCATGTCCTGAGGAGGATTCCATCCCTATAGAGATACAGGGTCGTAAGACCCTCTCCCTTATAGATTTGGAACACATTAGTAAGACTCCCCTTCAGATCCTTTCTGCCTCTTCGACAACTGACGAAGAAGGCGATTGGAGACGACCCTTAGTCGATTACCTTAAAGAAGGGAAGCTTCCCCAGGATAAATCACTCTCCAACCAGATTAAGAAACGTGCCCTATCATATGCACTAGTTAACGATCTGTTGTACCGTCGGTCCTTCGATCACATGTGGCTGCGTTGTTTGAACAAGCGAGAAGCCCAAAAGATTGTTAATGAAGTTCATTCAGGACTGTGCGGTGCTCATCAATTGGGTCCAAAAAAAATTAAAGATTAAAAGACTTGGATATTATTGGCCTACAATGATTGACGATTGCATGAATACTGCAAAGCACTGTCATCAATGTCAGGTCCATGGTGTGGTTTTACATCAGCCGCCTAATGTGTTACACCCTACGATAGCCTCGTGGCCCTTCGAGAGTTGGGGCACGGATATCATTGGGCCGATTGGCCCTCCCTCTGCGAGAGGTCATCGTTTCATATTAGCAGCGACTGATTACTTTTCAAAGTGGGCGGAAGCAATTCCCCTACGAAACGTAACATCACACCATGTCTTAAAATTCTTTCGTGACCATATTGTATATCGATTCAGCGTACCTCGCAGAATCATATACGATAATGGGTCCGCATTCAAGTCTACAAAAATCAATAGTTTTGTAAGGCGCCATAATATTGATTGGAGATATTCGACGATCTATTACCCTCGGGCGAATGGATTGGCCGAGGCCTTCAACAAAACCTTGGTGCAAATTGTCAAAAAGACCCTTGATGATAACAAACGGCAGTGGGATGAGCGGTTGGTGGAAGCTCTGTGGGCTTATCGTACCACTTATAGAACCCCGACCCAATCCACCCCGTTTGCACTAGTGTATGGATCTGAGGCTGTTCTACCCTTGGAAATACAAATCCCTTCGCTTAGAATTGCAGTTCAGAATCAAATTACCAATGAACAAAATGCAAAACTACGATTGGAAGAACTCGAAGGCCTTGAAGAGCGACGTCTCCAAGCTCAACAAAGTTTAGAGTTGTATAAATCCCGTATGGTTCAAGCCCATGACAAGTTAGTGCGACCTAGGACCTTCCAAGCGGGAGACTTGGTATTGGTCCTTCGGAGGCCTATCTTGGCCCATCGGAAGCTGGGAGGCAAATTTGAACCTTGGGAAGGACCCTTCGTTATAGAGACTGTCTACGAAGGAGGCTCGTATCAGTTAGTAGATTGTAAAGGGAACCACCCGATGCTACCTGTCAATGGGCGTTTCCTTAAGAAATACTATGCTTGATGTAGCTCATTTTATCAATTAATAAAACTTCCTTTTCTTGATTTATAACTTGATTCTACCTTTTTTTAAGGTCTTTTTTTTTAACGCTCTTCGCCTTTTCCTTAAGGTTAGGTCCTTCCTTCCCTTAGGATTAGACCCGCTAGTGGTGGAGTACGCCCTTCGTGGCACCATCCTGGCTTTTACCTGTGGATCAGTGATGGAGTACGCCCTTCGTGGCACCATCCTGATTCCCATTCGCTAGTGATGGAGTATGCCCTTCGTGGCACCATCCTAGTTTGCCAGTTGAGGTCCTCTGTGTGGAGCAAGTTTCCTCCCCACATGACCATTCGCTAGTGATGGAGTACGCCCTTCGTGGCACCATCCTAGTTTGCCAGTTGAGGTCCTCTGTGTGGAGCAAGTTTCTCCCCACATGACCATTCGCTAGTGATGGAGTACGCCCTTCGTGGCACCATCCTAGTTTGCCAGTTGAGGTCCTCTGTGTGGAGCAAGTTTTCCTCCCACATGACCATTCGCTAGTGGTGGAGTACGCCCTTCGTGGCACCATCCTAGTTTGCCAGTTAATCTGCCTATTAGGAGTAAGTCTTCTATCAGCATCCTATAGGCCTAAGGTTGGGTGATGCCCTTCCTTAGACCCAGGGTTAGGTATTCCCTACCTTGGTTTTACCAGTTTTCCTTATCCAATAGGTGTAAGCCTTCCATTAGCATCCTATAGGCTTGAGGTTGGGAGATGATCTCCCTTTCACTCTCAAAATTCTACTTCCATTCGGTCAACGCCAACGTGTGCAGCAGAAGTTCCTTCTACTACACACATTGGGGGTCCATTTGTTGACCTCATTTTTGTATGAGGTCACTAAGACCCTTCCAGAATCCAGATTTAATCCTAGACCTAGGATCCACTCTAGACCTTAGGATCCTTCTAGATCCAAGACCTTAGAGCCTATTCTAGAGCCTAGGATCCCCTTAAATCCTAGATCTTAGAATTCTTCTAGATCTTAGGATCACTCCAACTTCAAATCAATTTCCACTCTTGATCAACCTCAATTTTAAATCAATTCCTATATTTAATCCATTCCAATTTCAATTGATTCCTACCTGTGATCAATTTGAATCTCAAACTCCATCCAATTCAAATCCAATTAATTCAAACTTCAAATCAAATCCAAACCCAGAATTCAGACTCAAATCCAAACTCTAGAGGCCCTGTCCTAAACACCCTTTTCAGAGATTTTTCAAACATTTCAAAACCCAGTCAAATGATCTCTGATTCAGGGTCTATCACTTGCAAAGTGATAAGACATGTCTCTAGAGGTTACCCTCCAACTTTGAGCTCATTCTGAGGTCTCTAACCCCAGAATCTGAATTAAAATCCAAAGGTTGTAAAACCTTCAAATATTTACAGCCTATGCCACTGAACCTAACCCCTTTGAGATCTTGACCCTGGAATCTTCATCAAACTCTCCAATCACCTCCAGACCTTGATTTTAACCCATTGAGTAGTAAACTGCATTTTCCAGACCCATTTTTGACCATAGTTGACCAATAGGTCAAAATTGACCAAAATACCCCCATGGGGCTCAATTAGGGATTTCAAACCAAATGAGCTCCAAATGGGATGCAACCACCTTTGACAAATTTCAAATGTCATTTCAAATCTTTTGAACCCATTTCCAACCCTTGAGTCAACCTGGTTGACCAAGTCAACTGGTTTGACCCAAGAGGCCCTTTAAGGGTCCAAACATGTGTTTTGACCCAAATGACCTCTTTAGGCCATCCAACCACTTCCTTTGAACTTAAAATATCATTTCAAACCTGTTGAGCCCAAACCCAGACCCTGGGTCAACCTGGTTGACCAAGTCAACCTAGGTTGACCAAACAAGCCCTTAAGGGTTCAAATAGTGATTTTGACCAAATTGACCCCTCCAAACCCTGGGACCACATCCAGTAGACTCAGGATGACATTCTGAATTTGTTGAATCCATTTCTAGCCCCTGAACCCAACTGGTTGACCAAGTCAACCAGTTTTGGCCTAAAAGCCCATTAAAGGCCCATTAAGCCTTCTTGATTCAATTGACATGCATGGCTCTTGGAACCACCCTCCAATCCACCTAATCAACCCATTTGAATTACCTAGGTGAAAATTTCATAACCCTTGATGGGGTTGACTGGTCAACCAGTCAACTCAAGGCTTAAGGGACCATTTGTATGGTCAAACCTTTCAACCCATTGAACCTAGCTCAAGCCACACCCATCCAGCCACTTGGAAAGACTCCATGACCTGCTTGGATGCCACATCAGCCCCATTGACCAGTTGACTAGTCAATTTAGTCAAACCAAGGGTTTAGACCCTTTTAAAAGGTCCTAATCAGCCTTTTAAACCTTTTCCCTGATTTAACTCCCCAAGGCCGACCTATTAGTGACCTAAAGCCCTCTAATAGGCCCCCTAACCGAGCTCCACCCCCTGTTTAGCCATAAGTGGCAATGTCTCCTCTCACTCATCCCAAGTCCATCCAATAGAAGCAAGGCTTGTCCAGCCCTTTCCGCAGCCTTCCAGCTTTCCCAGGGATAGGTGGCATCATCTGGAGAGTCCAGGAGTCGATCCTAGCCATCCAATCCAGCCCAGGCCGTTTGAATAGGGAAAAGGTGGCTTTTGAGCCCATTGGATCAAAGCATCTTCTCTCACTAACCCTAGCCTCCCAGAGCGAGTTCTCAATTCGTTTTGGATCTCCAGAGCCTCCTCTACCTCCCCACTACAAAATCCAAGTGGTTGCACGTCACCGGCGGCGAGTTCTCCGGCGAGCCCACCACCTAGACCGTCCCAAGCCTATAGCAGTCGATCCAGACGTGTTCGAGCTCGGGTTCGTGCTGGGGATCTTCACTTGGACAGTCTACAAGCTCATCCATCCAGAAATTTCGAAGATCTAACGGTATAACTCCTTAAAACCCTAGATCTAGTTCACATTAGTTAGATCTAAATAGCTTTATGTTCTTAGGGTTTTGGCTGAAACAAATCCTTCCCCATTATTTCTGTTCATGCCTACTCTCTGTGTTTAAAATTTCAAGTGATTTGGTCCACCCCGATCGAAAGAACGAACCAAAAAACGGATCCTAGGGCGTCATTCGCAGTTCGCTGCAGATGTACGTTTTCTAGACCGTTGATCACGCGATCAACGGTCTAGATCTTGCCGTTCCGCGCTTTGGTTCGACCGTGTATTCGGTTTAGTGTTCGATCGATCGACCGGCGAGATCAGGGCCGTCCATTCGGAACAGCGGGATCAAATCTCCGCCGTTTGATCTTCTCCTGGTGAGATCAAACCGCGGGATCTGATCTCAGCCGTTAGATCGAACCCGCGGTTAATCCAACGGCTGCCATGAGCCGCTGACGTGGTTAAGTGGAAACCGCGTGAAGCGGCCCGCGGCCGACGCGTGTCCCCGCCGTCACGCGGTTTCGATCCCGCCAATCCGAGCGTGCCGCGTGTCCGACCGCCGCCGTTTAATTAAGGAAAAATGTTTTTTAATTTGTTTTAATTACAGAAACTTTAGAAAATCATAGTAAATTAAATACAAAACCAAAAAATGAGTATAATATATCATTCTCTTCAGTTTTCTGTCTAGTTTATTTTAAAAATAAAATCAAACCTTTTTATCTATTATTTTAATGGTAATTTGAGAAATACAGAAATGTGTATTTTATTTTTAATTAATTATGTATAAATTATTTTTATCTGAAACTTGGCATGCATGTTTTTGAGTGCATGGTTGATCTCCAGAAAATTTTCAATATTATTTGACTGAATTTTGATAGTATTTAGAATTATTGGAGCATATTAATCTTTTTTATATTTAATTAAATATTAATATTTTGAAAATATTAAAAAAAAAATCTTTTTTTTTATTATCAAACTTCTCTGGAGATCAGTGGGTCTTTCAACTCATCATAATGTATTTTTAATAGTATTTTTAATTATTTTATAATATATATATATATATATATATATATATATCCATTTATATTTATAATATTTTAAAATATATTTGAGGCTATATATATTTAAATCTTTAAATGTTTAAGAGGTTACTTGAAATCTTAAATGTAGATTGAACATATTTGAATAGAAATAAAGGGGATGATTAGTGGATAATCATTCCTTGATTATTCACTAATTTTGTCTTAATTATGTTAATTAGTTAATTGCATGCTTAAGGTGCACACACCACTTAGCCTAGGTTCTCCTAGATCTAAGGACTTGTTTGCTTGCTATTTGTGTATGCATGCCATGTTTACTCAAAGGGTTAGAGGAACTTTGATTTGAGCCTATGCAAAACTAGTGACACAATTAAGGACAATAATTAGGAAATTTGAGTAGAAAACTTAGAAAATATATTGTGCTTAGAATTGATATCCATTTGACTTGGAATTTGAACCATTTAAACTTAGTGACATTCTTAGCCTTAGACAATTTATTTTACTGATTTTTGAAATCATTAAGACCACTAATTAATTTTCTAAGTCTTAAACCCTTAATTAAGCCTTTAAAACTTCTAAAAATGTAATAAATCCAATTTAAATCCAAAAATCACATATAAACCCTCAAACTGACCAGAATCTGGTCCTTAATCCATGATAATTGAAAGCCCCTTGATTTGACAGCAATTTAAACCCTAATTTAATTTTAAGTGAAAATCAATATTTAATTAAGATAACTAATTAATAATAATTAAAAAATCCCAAAATCTCCCAAACACTTGGGGATCCCTCCTTAGGTTATTTCTGACCTTTGGAGGTGTTTTCAAGAGATTGGGAATTTGTTTGAAGCAAAATCACAAAAGAGGCCCTCTAATTAAGAAATTCCCAAAATTCATTAAAATGCCCAAACTTCGATAATCCATAACTAATTCCAGAAAATCCAAATCACCCAAACTCACTTGCATTCAATTCCTAATAAGGTATAATATTTATAAAAATATTAAATCCAGAAATTTGCAATATTTTAAAAAAGTCAACAATTGGTCAAACCGTAGTTAAAACTAGTTCAAAACTTCAAACCTTCGTAATAAAATGTAGAAAAATCCGATTTCAACGTACTTACCTTTTAACTGATCGTAGTGAGGTCTAGTATTTTAATAAAATACAAACATTCCAGAATTTGAACTTAATTAAAAAGTCAATTTTCAACCCTTTAATTAAATGATTAAAATATTCAAAATTCATAAAATTCAAAATTATTCTAAAATTCCAGAAAATGTTAACTTAATGTTTAAAACATTCAACAAACCTTTTAAACACAACAACCATCCTAAAGATGAAGTTTATTGGCTGGACTACTCCGGGCTGCGGGGCTAAGTGTCCTAAGGAGGCTGGTTCCTCGAGCCTGGTGGCACAACGCCACGAATGGATTCTAAGGGGTGTTAAACTTTAAAATAGATTAATCATTAATTATGTAACCTCTTAAAACCTCTAATTCAACTACATTAATTTGTTTATCGGCTGGACTACTCCGGGCTGCGGGGCTAAGTGTCCTAAGGAGGCTGGTTCCTCGAGCCTGGTGGCACAACGCCACGAATCAATTAATGGCAAACTTAAATTAATCAAGCTTTTAAAATCAGTAACTAATCTTTTTTATATTAACCCACTCTTTTAATTCTAACCAATTTAAATAACTTAATCAACCCCGATCGCTACTGGGTAACCCAGGCCTACGAGGCTATTAGCTTAGCCCCAAGGAAGGTGAAATAAACTTCACGGCCTCGGTGTGAAACAAAGGTAGTAATCAATTAACTTTTAAAATATTTCTAATTAAAATTCTTAATTCATTAATACTTAAATTTTAATCTAAACCCCCCTTCTAAGCCTTAACAAATCCAAACTTTTAGACAACATTAATTGATCACCCATTTAGGATCTATCCCAGCCACACGACCTTTCTCACACACTTTAGATGATGTGCTAGGACAACCAACTCTAGATCTAGGATAGGCCGGTGTTTACTTTACTGCTGTGTGCCGGGTTTTTCGTAGTTTTCACTGCATGTTGTGGATGAAATTGCTTTGCTGTGTCTGCTTACTTTTTCTGTACTCTGTGGATGGATGATGTGTTTGGCGACTAGATTACCCTTAGGTTAGGTACGATCTGGATGTTGACACAGTTTTCTGCAGGTGGCCACGCTCATGCAGGGCAATATAAAAAGGGGGCAAATAAAAATGCATAAATATTATAAACTCTTTGCACAGGTGCTTCAGCTGCTAAAGCCCCCAAATAAAAAGAGCGTGGCCAGTGTGTTTACTTTCTTTTCTGCTCATATACAACTGCTTGGGAATAACTGCTTTTTATATATTAATTGCTTAGGATAACCCTGCAGGTGAGTCTAGATTTTTATTTTGATATAAATGTAATTTGTATAATTGTTAAGTGTTGTGAAAGTTAAGTTTGAGTTGGGATACATAGATCCAAAGCTTGGATTCCAAAGAGGAAAGGATACCCCTTTAGGGAACATTCCTTTTCCATTTGGAAATCCAAATTTGGATCATACCTCTTCCTTACCCAAAGAGGAAAGTGTGGCCTTCCCCTTTAGAGGGAAGTGCCCTCTTATCCATTTGGGTAATCTGCTACGAAGATTCCAAGAAGATTGAAGAAAAGGAGTCCAAAGAAGAATGAAATTGAAGATTTGAAGATTTGAAGATTGAGAGTATCCCACTCAAAATAACTTGCGTCATTACTAGGTTTAGAATCCGGGTTGTTGTCAGTGGTGCCCGCCACTTACTTTACTTTCTGTAATATTCTGGTTTGTAATAAGCAAGGCAATTCTGCCTATGGACATTTATTAATGAGTTAATATTTGATGTAATGATTTGATTGCCTTTAGGATTACTTGTTTTTTTACTAGTTTTTTTGCGATTGCATGCCGCTCTTTGTTTTCGCCTGGATACGTGAGGCTCGTGAGGGTGTGAAATTTTATACTCATAATCTTAAAAGTCTAAAATTTTAGTGAGTCTAAATAACATAGAAAGATAACGAATCTAGGGAATTAGCCGGGGATCGACCCCGGGGTCGCATGCATATTTCTGCATTACTCTTTCCTTGCTTTAGACCCTTCCCCGCCTGCGGGTAGAGTCCGGATAGTCTGACCTATGAGGACGAGGTGCCGGACCTGGGGAAGTCCAGTCTTCTAAAAAAATATTTTATAAGCCTGTTTTTAAAAATTTCAAGCATATTTTAATTGAGGTTGTTAACCAGCACGCATTGCATTAGATACAAATTAAAGAGTCAAAATTTTAATTTCATAGTCCTTAGCATTTTAGCACCCAACATAAGTCAAAGGGGCCAATTAGGAAAATCTCTAGATGTCGGCCCCGCCTCCCCAAAACTTTAATTATAACGTCCCTACCACTCTTTCATAAAAAGACCGGATTCATGTATTTTAAATCGATTAGGTGGTTAGCTGGCTCCCCAATCCAGGCCGGGGTAAGTCCAGATCTTGCACTGCATTAGTTAGGATGCACGACTGTGGTCCAGTGTCCAAAATAGATTTAGGTTCCGGGGCAGATCTTTTGATTATAAGCCCCAAAATTTCGGGATATTTAGTCCCAAATTTCTATCAAAATACTTAACTATAATTAAAAGCTTCATTTCAATCCTAAAACATAAAGCCCAACACTTAGATTAAGTTGGGACACTTCCGGATGGTTTCTGGCATCTCAAAGTGTCCCTACCTCTCATCCTTTAATTCCGTTCATAACTGTTCAATTTTTGATT